>JAAONU010000009.1:14885761-15485761 GCA_012932295.1 Cyclina sinensis
TTTAACAGACTTACTCACCCTTGAATAACCAGCTGTGTAATATATTTCACAATGTTTACCTTTAGCTTAAAGAATTTATGATCGTTAAAATTCCACTGATATCTGTGAAATAATGATAGACAAAAGAAAACTCAATTAATAATTGGTAGATGTTGAAATTAGATTTAAGAACAAATATTATTACAGAGATCTTTTTTACAATAAAGTCAGTAAGGCAAATATTTTCTGCTTGTTAAAGGGCTTAGTTTTTGTTCATTTGATTTGATAATCTACATTTGCTGTGTAGACAATGTCATACACCAGTTAATGTCCAACCATTATGCCAAGTCATGTACTTCTATTTCATCATCAGAAACTGCTATAATCATCTTTGTCATTTGTTGAGTACAACATAATACTCTATTTCCACAACCAGTTTTTCTTACTTCACCTATTAGTTCACCGTTCAGTCCAAACTGTAGCACATTGTTGGAACCAGAGCCACATACAAGCAGACTGCCACTAGCTGTAAGATAACTACCACATGCGCCACTTGACAGTGGACGGTCAAACTTTTCTACAACTTGACATTACTGTCTAGAACAATCAGTCCATTTTTCCAGTCATTGACATATATACTTGATCATCATCACTGACAGCCAGACTGTAGATATAAGAGAACATTGCCTGACCTAACTGGTCCTTACTGAACTGCTTCAGCTTCTTCCAACATAAACTGTATACATACACTGAGATGCCATAGTCTGAAATGTATAAATTACCCCTAGCATATGCCAGACCACAGCATGGAAAATCTGATCTGGTTGGTTATTGTCATTCTGTTGCTTACTGTTATGAAGTTAACTTTTTTATCACATAGCAGACTTACAGCAACCTGCTGCCTACTGATGGGACAAATTTGCCAGGGTTTTCTAGGCAGATCACAGCAGTCTGTGACTGTACTGATTTTACATAGGCTTATTTGGGAAAACTTGTCTGAAACCACAAGGCCCTGAGCCTTAAGATTTGATACGTAGCATTGTCTAGTGGACCTCGACCAAGTTTGTTTAAATTATACCTCTGAGGTTAAATTTAGCCCAACTCTGGGGGTCACTTGATTTTACGTAGGCTTAAATAGTGTAAACTTTGAAAATCATCTTGTCTAAAATCACAAGGTCCTGAGCCTTAAGATTTTGTATGTAGCATTGTCTAGTGGACCTGTATCAAGTTAGTTCAAATGATAACCCAGAGTTAAATTTGACTGTGCCCGGGGGTCAATTGATTTTACATAAGCTTATACAGGGAAAACTTTGAAAAAAAAACTTCTTGTCTGAAACCACAAAGCCTAGAACTTAGATATTTTGATGGAGCATCAGCTAGAGATCATCTACCAGGTTTGTTCAAATTATGCCCCTTGAGTGAAAATTATCTCTACCCTGGGGGTCTCTTGAATTCAATAGATTTATAAAGGGAGAAATTTAAAAAAATCTTCTGATGTTTGCTCAACAGCAATCCCAAAGGCAAAGTATTCAGGTGAGCCATCTAGGGCCATCATGGCCGTCTTATTTATCTTACATTCATATGGCCACACAGAAGTAACATATTGTTCTAATGTGTTGGTTGCAGAATGCCAGCTAGTTAAAGGATGTTGATTGCTTGCTAGCTTTCTTGACACCTGGTGTTTCAAATAGAAATTGGATAGTCATTTCTACATGAGTTGTGTTAGTGTTGTCTCACATTTAGGCTGAGGGGAAAACAGAAGAGGAAATGATTGTGTTGTACCCTGCTGTCTTCTCAAAATAAAATACTTGGAATAGCTTGAGGTACTTACCAATTTTTTTCTATCTTTCAGCAAATTTAACTTACATAGTTCCATATTTTGAGAAGAAGAAGGAGTCCACTGACATTATTTGGGCACTTCCAGGTAAAAAATTACTTTATTTCGTGTTGAATATTTCAAATAATTAGCAACCATTAGGGCCTCCCTCTTTATCTACTACACGTGCTGGAGGAGGAGGTCAAGTTGGTGATAGAAGTTTTATGTGTTGTACTACTAGTGTAGGGACTTTGTGCATAGCTGGCAGTACTGGTAGAGAGATCTGTAGATTTGATGAATTAGCATTCCAAGTCGCTGATGACAGTTTTGGGTTTCTACTTCTGCAGTATAGTAGAGAATAGAAGACCGAATAGATCTTGAATATTGACTTTTATCGAAAAACAAACACACGTTCAGACTCTCTTACAATTATATTTACGACAAATGTTAAATGGAAGTTTGTTACTTTATTAGGCAATAAATTGTAGTTTTCTTCTCAAAATGATAAATGTATCTTGTTATATCCACAATAATTCCTTTTATCTAAAACTTACAAATTATTGAAGCATACATGTGAACTCTACCTTCGGTATTTCAGTATATGTACTGATTGTTCCAAGGGTAGTGCAAAATATTCTGTTGTTTCCTTCATTTGCAAAATAGACACAGTCTGTAATCTTAGCTGTCGTAAATTTTCATTGGAAGAAGTAATTGTTTTAGCCAATGATAGCAGAGGTTACTGAGCCTATCAGTGTTAACATTGCAGGAGTCTAACATGTAGACTGGTTGTTAGAATTAACACCTTTGAAGATAATCAGGGAGATAAAGGGTAATTGACCCTTGGGCCACATTAGATTAATTCTTTTCCAATAAGTTCCTGGTCAAGTACTATCAGCTGATCATTTAATTATACCCCCCACAAACAAAGTTTTGAGGGGGTATATAAAATGTAGGAGTGAGCTTGTCGGTCGGTCCGTCCGTCATGGTTTCCGGACAATAACTCATGAATGGCTTGACAGATTTAAACAATTTTTGGTACACAGGTGTAACGTCATAAGATACAGGTCAAGTTCGATATTGGGCCTTGTGGGGCCAAGGTGAAAGTCACTGTTACTAAAAATAGAAAAACAGTTTCCGGACGATAACTCATGAAAGGCTAGACAGATATAAAATATTTTTGGTACACAGTTGTAACATCACAAGATACAGGTCAAGTTCGATATTGGGGGCTGGTGGGGCCAAGGTCAAGGTCACTGTGACAAAAATTATAAAAACGGTTTTTGGATGATTACGTATGAAAGGCTAAACAGATTTAAACAATTTTTGGTATACAGGTGTAACGTCATAACAAACAGGTCACTTTCGATATTGGGGCTTGTGGGGCCAAGGTGAAGGTCACTGTTACTAAAAACAGAAAAACATTTTTTCAGACAATAACTCATAAATGGCATGACAGATTTAAACAATTTTTGGTACACAGGTGTAAAATCGATATTATGGCTGGAAGGGCCAGTGTCAAGGTCACTGTTACTAAAAATAGAAAAACAGTTTCCAGACAATAACTCATGAATGGCTTGACAGATTTAAACGATTTTTGGTACACAGGTGTAATATCATAACATACAGGTTAACTTCGATATTGGGGCTGGTGGGACCAAGGTCAAGGTTACTGTTACTAAAAATAAAAGAATGGTTGAAAAATGGTTTCCGGATGATAACTCATGAAATCTTGACAGATTTAAACAATTTTCGGTACACATGTGTAACATCACAGGATACAGGTCAAGTTTGATATTGGGGCTGGTGGGGCCAGGGTCAAGGTCACAATTACTAAAGATAAAAAAATAAATGTGAAAGATTTTCTTTTGGTTAGCCTTTTTGTTAAGGTCCATTTCTCAAAAACTGTCAAAGATATTTACTTTAAACTTGGAATACTTGATCACCATCAAAATTGAAATGCATTTAAAAAGAGCACTTAACTCTTTACACATTTTTGCACTGTTATGTCTCTTTTTTACCATTTCTCAGAAAGAGTCAAAGATATTCTGTTCAAACTTGAAATAATGACAACCTAACAGTTGAACAATCCTTGGTAGCCTCGAGGCGGTTCTCGGTGTGAGCGTAGGCCGGGGATGGGTTTCGGCATCCAGGGCGCGGGTCTGGCACTGGGTGGGCACAGCAGGCATTGATATAAACTGTTGCTACTTTTCCGAAGGGAGGCATATAGTTTTTTAACTGTCCGTCGTCCATCAGTCCGTCCATCAGTCCGTCAGAAAACTTTAACATTGGCCATCCTTATAAGTGAGAGGATTTACTTCATGCTTGGACACAACACCCTTTGGACAAGACATTTTTACACTGACCTATAATTATTTGACCTTGATCCCTGATTGGCCTTCACCTTGAAGATCCAATTGTTCAAAAAACTTTAACATTGGCAATAACTTCTTTATTAGTAAGTGGATTTACTTCATACTTGGACACAACACCCCTTTTGACAGGGCCTTTTCACTGACCTATATTTGTTTGACCTCGACCCTGAATGGCCTTCATTTTGAAGATCCAATTGTCCAAAAACTTACACATTTGCCATAACTTCCTTATTAGTAAGTGGATTTGCTTCAAACTTGGACTCAACACCCATTTGGACAAGACCTTCCCACTGACCTGTAATTATTTGACCTTGACCCCTATATATCCAATCGTCTAAAAACTATTATTTGGCCATTATTTCCAAATTAGTAAGTGGATATACTTCATACTTAAACACAACACCACTTTAGACAAGACTATCTCACTGTTCTGTTTTTATTTGACCTTGACCCCTGAATGACCTTCACCTTGAAGATCCAGTTGTCCAGAAATTTTCACATTGCCCATAACATCCTGATTAGTAAGAGGATTAACTTCATACTTGGACACAACCCTCTTTGGATAAGACCTTCACACTGACCTATATTTATTTGACCTTGACCCCCGAATGACTGGTTCTCAGATCAAAGGTCAAAGCGCCACTTTCGGGGCATTGTCATCTTACAGTGACAGTTCTTGTTTACTACTTATTACTTTAAAAACTTTCTTTTTTCTTTTACTCATCAAAGGTTTCTTAAATATCGCTCTTACAACCTTGTTCAAAGTATTCATTTAGATAAGACTCAAAATGTATTGTTATTATTGATTGATCTTCACCATAATGATTACATCATGACTATGAGGAGAAGAATTAATAAAAGCTATCATTTGATAGCTTGTTTTCTCATCCTCTCAAAAATATATGTATTTGATTTCTATGTTATACCACAATATACATGTATCATGTTTAAACTAAACTTGGAATACTTGATCACTATCAAAATTGAAATTTGTATCAAAAGGTCAGGTAACCCTATAGTACATTTTTGCACCATTATGCACCTTTTTTTGACTTAGAATGAAACTTTATTCTACAAAATGAAGCTCTTGTATGTTGTGTTTACGTATAAAAACTATAGAAAGAAGATGCTCATAGAAAGAAGATGTTATGGACAATTGTCCTCAGAAAGACAGACAAATAAACACTACAAAAACACTATGCACCTGATCTTTTGATTACGGGGCCATAAAAATCTTTCATTATATAGATCAAAACTAACATCTTTTCACAGCTCTGATTAGGTTTTCAAAAATCAAATGTAAGCCTAAATTGGTTAATTTGTCAAAAACTGCAATCATGATATTGTTACATACACAATAGTGTTTTGGAACTCTTTCCTCAATTATTTGACACAGTGGTTAGATTGATAGACAGAGGAAACCACACTGTCATGTATATTGAAATAAATACTACATGTTTTAATGTTTATGCTATAAATAGTAATGGCTGATATTATACTATCCTGCATCATATCTAAGAAACTGCTCAAGCGCTATCTCTTCTTTTTTGGAGCAGTATCTTAGATTGCTGACAACATTTAATAACTGTATTTCAACAAAATTCTGTTTTGTTTTCTAATAAGAGATATTAGTTTTATGTTTTAGAGTAATTTCCTATCATCAACAAGTCTGTTTACAGTTGCTGTGTAGACAATGTCATAAACCAGTTTATGGCCAACCATTATTCCAGGTCATATACTTCTAGTTCATCTTCTTCTTCATCACGATTGTATTTTACCATAATCATCTTTGTCATTTGTTGAGTACAACATATTGCTGTATTTTCACAACCAGTTTTTACTACTTCACCTATAAGTTCACCATTCAGTCCAAACTGTAACACATTGTTGGAACCACATACAAGCAGACTACCACTAGCTGTAAGATAACTACCACTTGCACTATCTAACAGTGAACTGTTAAACTCTCCTAAAACTTGTCCATTACTGTCAAGTACAAGCAGTCCATTATACCTGTCAGTTACATATATCCTTGACCCATCATCATTGACAGCTATTCTGTTGATATTAGAGAACATTGCCTGATCTGACTGGTACCTACCGAACTGCTTCAGCTTCTTCCCAGATATACTGTATACATACACTGATGCTTGAAGGTCTGAAATGTATAAATTACCACCAGCATATGCCAAACCATAGCATTCAAAATCTGTAGTGATCTTCTTGGTTATTGTCATTCTTTTGCCTACTTTTATGAAGTTAACTTTTTGTTCATCTGGTAGACTTACAGCAACCTGCTGCTTACTGATGGGACAAACTTGCCAGGGTCCTCCAGGCAGATCACAACAGTCTGTGACAGTAAATGTAGAAATGTTGAAACGTTTCAACTTTCTGTTCTCATTATCGGACAATATTATTGTTCCGTCCTCCATTGTACAAGCACTGGCAATATAACTTGAAAACTTGTCTGACTTAAATCGAACAGAGTATCTCTTTCTTCCTTTGACTAGGAGTAAAGATTCTTTCTTGTCAGATATGTTAGCAACAGAAGGTTTCTTTTTCTTTTCTGTTTGTTTTTCCCTATATGCATTAACACCAGTGGCCTCGGTACATCTTTCTCTCATTTCTCCCAGTACATCTATTTCTTGTAACAATGCCATTATTCTTTGATCAGCTAAAAACTCTGTGTTGTCTATTTGTGAAAGTGCTTGATTAACTCCGAGAAATTTTGCAGCCATTCTATTTGTATGCTTCCCAATTTTGGTGTTTACAAAATCCTGTGATATATTGTTGGCTGGAACTGCTAACTTATCTCGGACTGATGTCACTACAGCTTTCTGTTTTTCTAACAGCTTCATTTCTTCTTCTATCATATTTAGCAGGATTTTATACTTGTCTTCTATGATGGCCAAAGTGTTTTGCTCTAACTCATCAAGTCTGTCATTGATTTCTTTTCTAAACTTCCTGATTTCTTGTAATGATGTGGCTTTTCTTGTCGAGAGTTTCTGCTTTTCACATGCAAGGTTTTCATGATGAACTTTTAGGGTTTTGAATGTTGAGCCAAGACTCTTTTGGATATCTTTAGTATTGGAAGTGCCTTGGTTGTTTTGGAGAAATTCAGGTATGTAGAAAATATCCTGGCATAACCTGAAAGATAGATTGACAAAAATATTTATTCTTTAACATACTAAGAGTATACTTTTATTAAGGTCTTCTAACTTCTATGCAATAAACAACTATTGCAAGTTTCCATGCATTTCTGTTTCTTATATACAATGTACCAAAAATGTTGGCAACAAACGTCAAAAAGAACTATGCAAATATACTGAATTAATATCCCTGCTGAATGATACAAATTACCAGAAAGGGGCTGTTAAGTTTACATAGATCTTTAACCTTGGAATTTGAGTGACAAATCAGTTTGGTATCTTTATCTTTAATGAATCATTGCCCATAAAAGTTGAGTTGTGCCAAGCAAAAGTAGCTCTTCAGGGCCTTCCCCAGAGAATTTTCTAAGCGCAACTCTGAGGGGGTGGGTGTGGGAGGGGGTAATGCCCCCTCCTGCATGTCATTTTTTTTAATCCTTACAGTGAAATGATGTTTAATGGGAGTCTTATTGTAAATGATGCTGTTTGACAGAAATGATGTCAAAACATTCTCAAAAAGCAACAGAACAACAGCAATTTTTGGTGTAAACAAGTGAAGAGATAAGTTTCTATGCACTGCAAGACTCTATAATGACATCTGTGCAAATTTAATCTCAATACCTCAAATACTTATGGAGTTATGGTCCAAACAAAAATTAAGGATTAGAAATAACAAAGGGGAATAACTCTTAAGTCATGAAGTGAAGACTTACAGTTCCTATGCATTGCACATTAATTTTACTCAATGAGATCTAACCACATATAAAGTTTGAGGTTTAGAACTTAAATAGTTTTTGAGGTATGTTCGGAATTAAAAGTCTGACAGTCCAGTCGGACAAACAAACAAACAAACAGCTGTTCGGATGACACCAAATCTATATCCTTCTTCTCCTGAATGACATCTATGCATCTACGAAGTTTCATGTTGATACTTTAAATACTTTTTGAGTTGTGTTCTGAGCAAAATTTAAGAAAAAAAATGAAAAAGGACAATAACTCAAAAATTATCAAATGAAGAGTTAAAGTTCCTATGAATTGCACTACTCCTCAATGACATCTATGCACCTATGAAGTTTCATGTTGATGCTTTGAATACTTTTTGAGTTGTGTTCTGAGCAAAATTAAGTATAGAGCTAACAAAGGGCAATAAATCAAAATTTATCAAATGAAGAGTTACAGTTCCTATCAATTGCACTACTCCTTAATGACATCTGTGCACCTATGATGTTTAATGTTAATACCTCAAATACTTGTTTAAGTTTTGGTACAAATTATACAAATAAAATTTCAAAGGGGAATAATAAATAGTTTTTGAGTTTTGTTCCAAACAAAGTTTGACGGATGGATGGATGAACAGCTTAATGAACTACACTAAGTCTGTATCCCTCTTCCTTCAGCTTGGGTTAACAAGATTTCTGCTTGAAATAAATAGATTAATATAATATTAAACACAGTAATTATGAAGCAATTATCTTTAAAAAGGAGTAAATTAAGTTAATTTGTTTCTATTTATTTTTTAACTGCAAATGCTGCACTTAGAATGTTAGGGTTAGCAGATAGGGACAATAACTCTTTGATGTTCACAGATTTCACCATTGTATGCAAAATGACAAATCAGTATTGAAATAAACACAAACAGTTTTATAAGGTAGGGATTTATGTCATTTTGGAATGTATTTTGAATGGAGTTTACCTTTTCCCACAAAGTTAAAAATACAACTTGCTAGCATAGTGTTTTTAAAACATTTTGGGAAAAAAGAAGAACTTTTTGTGCATAAAATTAACTTGCCAAAAAACTTGACTTAAATAAGTCTTTTCCTAATAATTGTGAGGAATAAATCTGGTGACTTCTTGTCTTAAATCACAAGGCCTAGAACTTAGACATTTTGCATTGAGCATTAGCACGCAGTTCTCTACCAAGTTTGTTCAAATTATGTCCCTGGGGACATAATTGGCCTCACCCAAGGGTCCTAATTGTGCAAAATATTTCACCTATAAAAATAATCTTCTGAGAAACTGTAGATTTTGGACCTAAGATTTTTTTGCATGGAGCATCATCTGGAATTCAGATTGGCATTTATTTCTTTGCACAAATGGTCACTACTTTGACACAATGTGCAGAACCCAACATCTGTCCGTCTGTCCGTCCTTCTGTCTGTCCATCCTTAACACTTTCGTTTCCACTCCATAACTTTTAAACTGCTGGAAATTTTTTTAACTAACTTGGCTAATGAAAAGTTCTTTTATAACATTGCACAAGTGATCACCACTATGACACAATCTGCAGAACCTAACTTCTGTCCGTCTGTTTGTACGTCTGATCATCCGTAACACTTTCGGGTCCGCTCCATAACTTTTAAACTGCTGAATTTTTTTTAAATAACTTGGGACAAGTGATCACCATTATGAGACGATGTGCAGAGTGCAATTATTTGGTTGCTACCCCCAAGGTCAAGGTCGCACATAAAGGTAAAGTGTTAAAAGGCTTCATTTTGTTTCCACTCCATAACTTTTAAACCGCTGATTTTTTTAAATAACTTGGCAAAAGTAATCATCATTATAAGGCGATGTGCAAAGCACAATAATTTGGTTGCTACCCCCCAAGGTCAAGGTCACTCTTAAAAGTCAAGTGTTAAAAGTCTACATTTCGTGTCCGCTCCATAACTTTTAAACCACTAAAAAAAATTGAAATAATTTGGCACAAGTGATCATCATTGTGAGATGATGTGCAGAGCACATTAATTGGGTTGCTACCCACAAGGTCAAGGTCACAGTTAAAGGTCAAATATCCACATTTTACGTCTGCTCTATTACTTATTAACTTGGCTTACGAAAAGTTTTTTAATTACTTTGCACAAATGATCACCAGTATGACACGATGTGCAGAACCAGACTTCCAGGTTGCTATCTCCAAGGTCAAGCTTAAATGTTCTCCATAACTTTTTGATTTATAGAAGATTTTAAATAACTTGGCACAAATAATTACTATCATGAGACTATGTGCTTATAATATGCAAGGCGCAACATCAAGGTCATGGTTTGTTAAAGGTCAAGAAGTACATATTCATGTCTGCTGCGGAAGGGGATTTAGCTGTCCTTCAGACTGCCTTGTTTAGTATAAAAGCCACACACTTGAAAGTCATTGTGCTGGTAGATATTTGTCATGGGGAGTGCACTTTGCAAAAAGTTTAAGTCTATATTGCTTTGATTCCAACTTAACAAAATCATTCACTTGAGTTCCTAAAGTGTGGTCATATGGTATAGTGATACTATTGAAAGTCTTTAAACATTGTTTCAACAGATAGTTTTAGGAATATTCTTGCTGAATTTGATGATTTAAAGATATTTCTGCGGCACCAAATGAAAGTCTGGCATCATCAGTTCGAAGCCTAGGCTTATGGGCATATATTTATTGAATCTTTTCTGAAATATTCTGGTTTCTTTATTTCACAAATATTAATACATTCAGATTTTTTGTACTGCAAATCATTATTTAGGTCATCAACATTGAAGATATGAATAAAAAACGATAGTTCACCAGTTTACTTTTACAGAGGCGAGTAAAATGTTTTTAGCTAAAAATGTGAGAAACTAAGTTTTCTGAGCTCTAATATTTTTTTAATTACCACATACTTTGATTGGATAAATTAGTCTTGAAGTTGAAATTTAAGTATTTCCAGTGCAGTTTATACAAAAAAGGTTTGATTTTCTTAACTTCATGTTCACCCAAAATAAAAAAAAAATCTGAAAACTGTTGTGGTCATCTGTAAATATGATTTAATTTTCAATTGCCATGATTTAAAGAAACTGTCTCTCCATATGATTTTTTCCAATGAACTGTTAGTACTGTATTTAAAGTTTTGATATTACTAGGGTACTCTGGTTTTCAACTGTATAAATTCAAGAAAATGCAGTCTTTGAAACAAATTTTGATTATAAACGCTAATCTTTTCTTGTACCTGTGGTCCACGGCCATGCATGTACCACACCCAACATCATCATGTGTTTGACAGTACATGTCAATGTAATGATGCATATGTTGTTCACATCTCTCTGTTGGTGCTGGAGGCTGTAGCTTAGAGCTGGAACCCGCCTTTTCTGTATGCTGAGCTCTGATGGATGTGGATGGAAACTGAGCTTTATCAAGAATCTTGTGTCCCTTCAGTATTCCAATGTTCTCATGAACTTTGACACACTTTAAACAGAAATAGTCTGCACATTCTATGCAGTACTTTTCAGCCTCTTGATTTTTACCTTCACATTTACACAGTTTACACAGAACATCAAAAGTCTCGTCAGAAGTTATGTCTATATTTATATTTCCTCCATACGCCATGTTGAAATATATCAACTAGTTCATTCCTACATTCTTTTTCTGTTTTCGTAAATTCAGAAGTCCTAGATTGCATGAAAAGAAGAAAATTGTTACAGTTGTTACAATACAGTGACTGTTGATTTTGTTATAAACATTTCACTATTAAAGCTATTTATTATCTTCAGCTTGTATTACTGTATTAATCAGTTTGAAAACTAATTTAATCCTGTCCTTACATGAAAAATATAACAGCAATGCATTATGGGTATAAAGATATTGAATTACCAATTAAAAGTTAACACATGTTTAACTACTGTTACTGTGCCTCTCAATTACAATTTGTAAACTCTTGAAGCTTTAAAAATTTAAAAAATGTCAGTATTGAAAAAATAGTGTGCAATCAGTTAACGCTTCTTTCAAAAAATCTTTTCAATTTGGCTATAAATAGATGTATGCAAAGAAGGTTTGATAAAACTGGTAGTAGGTATATTTTAGGCTTAATGTTTGTGAAATAATGTTTATTCAGTCTACCTTATTTCTCACAGTATACTTAATATAAGAACTAGTGAAGATTTGCATATATCTTGATATACCGGTAAATTCAATACACTTGATTTTATATTTTAAAATAAAACTCAGGTCGAGTTAAATTTTTTCACAAGTCTACTTTGTTGTCCTGTACTTGTAGTGTATTTATCAAGTTTGTGCAATAATAATGGCTAAGAAGGCCAGAAGTCAGGGTGCTCAGAATAATCCGGTGAAAAAAGTTACTAGAAAAAAAAAGTTACTAACATACAGTACTGTAATTAACCAATGACACATGTTTACATGGGGAATAGTGCAGGAAGTGCATGTTTTGCTTTAATCCTTTACCATACCAAGATAATTATATACCTGCACAGTATCTCACAAAAATATCTTCACCGCAGAAACTGCTGGTGAGATTTTAAAATAATTTTACCGAAATGTTTCTTATGTGGCCCTTAATTAAATCACTTCAAGTCGTGTTAGTCCTTAAAAGAATATAGTTGATAGAGGGCAAGGCCTGTTTTCACTTAATTACTATATGGAAAACTTTGAAACTTTTCTGCTTTAGAAACTGCTGGCCAATTACAAAATACTGCACGGTATCACAGAAATGTTTCTTAGCTGGTTCTTTATCATATTCCTTTGACTAATGTTGGTTTGTAAAAAAACTTGACTGATAGGGAATGGGGCAAGTTTACAATATACAACTATGTTACGAGAAACTGAAAATCTTCTCCTCAGAATCTCTTGCCAGATTTAAAAATAGTTTCACAGAAATGTTCCCTGTGGTGGCCTTTTATCAAATATCTTCAAGCCATGCTGGTTCATAAGAAAAGCTTAATTTGCAGACAGTGGTTTGGCAAACTTTCCCTGTACAACTTAGAAAACTTTGAAAATCTTCTCCTAAAACTTCACTGGCCAAATTTCCAAGTTATTTCACAGAAATGTTTCTTTGGTGGACCTTTGTTATATTTATTCGAGTGATGTTGGTTTGAATTAGAAACAACATGGCGAACAGAGTATGGGACCTGTTTTAATTTTATCAGTATAAGTTATCTTCTTGAACATGTAGGGGTTTTCATGAGTGTATCTTAAAGGTTATTGCTTGTACTAAAAGGACATAATTATACATCAAAGTATGGTCCTCAGATTATTTATGTATTGTTTCCTTTTGAAATCTGCATTTCAAACGTTATCAGTATGATCATTTATGGTAAAATTATGTATCCTCCACTCTAAGGGACATATTGTTTTTGCCCTGTCTGTCTGCCCGTCTGTCCTTCTGCCCGTCTGTCACACTTCGTTTCTGCTCAATAACTGGACTACCGTTTGACCCAGAGCCTTCAATCTTCATAGGATGATTGCGCTTATTGAGTAAAAGAACCCTATTGATTTTGGGGTCAGTAGGTCAAGGTCACAGGGGCCTGAAGTGTGTAAACGGTGTCCGCTCAATAACTGGAGTTCTTTTTCACCCAGAGCCTTCAAATTTCATAGGATGATTGCCCTTATTGAGTAGAAGAACCCTATTGATTCTGGGTCAGTAGGTAAAAGGTCAAGGTCACAGGGGACTGAAGAGTGAAAATCATTTCCGCTCTATACATGTAACTGGAGTTCTTTTTCACTCAGAGCCTTCAAACTAATCATAGGATGATTGGGCTTATTGGGTAGAAAAACCCTATTGATTCTGGAGTCAGTAGGTCAAAGGTAAAGGTCGCAGGGGCCCAAAGAGTGTAAACCGTTTCCGCTCAATAACTGGAGTTCTATTTCACCCAGAGCCGTCAAACTTCATAGGACGATAGACCTTATTGAGTAGAAGAATCCTATTTATTATGGGTTCAGTAGGTCAAAGGTCAAGGTCACTGCTTGAAGGACACTTCTCGACCATATATATATGTTAAAAACATGGACTGCATTGAAGCTGGTGTTATTCCAATACATTAGAGCTACCACGATGTAACATATGCTGTCTTTCACACTGCCGTTGACAGTTCCACTTTGATGTCAGGTGACGTCAACCGTGCCTAGAGTAAGGGGTGAAACTATCATAACCATACATATGTTAATATGTATATATATATTGTTCTATAAACCATAATAAATGACAGAGGCTCTGTTTCAGAAAGGTGATATATCTTCCTTCCATTGGGTACAGGGGGGATACATGCGTTTTTCACAAAAAAAGTCTAGTAATACCAGATGCTGCAAACTGTAAAACATTAGAAATTGAATAACAATAATTTTCTAGAACAGAACATTATTACAACCTAATCTGTCATTCAGTAATAGTAGATAACATTTTAAAAGTTTCCTCATTGTCTTTTTTAAGAATCTTGAACCTCTTCAAGTTCTAGTCACATTTTCTTCAAGTAGTTACTTTGTATGGTAAGACTGGTAATAACACAAGATTCTCAGATACAGTTTTGTTCATTTCAGATCCAGTGTTAGAGAAAAGGTTAAATGTAAATCGTTTCATGATTACAAATGAACAAATAGATCGCTATAATAAAGTGGCACTGTAAGTGTTGTAAGTACAGAACGTATTATTTAGACTACAACTTTACATTTGTGGATGGCTGTATGGAAGATTATCTTCTGCATTTTTGCAAGTTTGTATGTAATACAATATTTCATTGAATATAATTAAAGTGGAACATCACTAATTCCAAGTTGCTGACACCAGGAAAAATACTTTGGATTACTGATAGTTCAGATTTGAAACAAGTTCCGATCCTGTTGTGAGAAGTGTCTTGTATAAATTGTTACCC
The DNA here is from genome assembly GCA_012932295.1 of Cyclina sinensis. Lineage (NCBI taxonomy): Eukaryota > Metazoa > Mollusca > Bivalvia > Venerida > Veneridae > Cyclina > Cyclina sinensis. The sequence goes on from JAAONU010000009.1 coordinate 14,900,683, forward strand.
TTTGGGTAACTTGAATTCATACAGAATTATATAGGGAGAACCTTAAAAAAGGTTCTGATATTTGCTCAACAGCAGACCCAAAGGCAAAGTATTCAGGTGATCGATCTAGGGCCGTCATAACCCTCTTGTTGTACATCCCTGCAGTGAAGACACGGAAGGTGTTAAAAAAAAGAAGACATTGGCAGCAAATATGTGAAAAATAATAACAAACTTAAAATTACCGACTAAAATAAATGAAGAAACTGTAATGTAGGGTTTGATAGTTTTGCGTCGGACTACCGATACTTCAGATTTCAATTCTTCGGATGTCGCCATGTTTATTTTGTTAAATTTGTAAGGAAAATTGGGACCAAGAAAATTATTTGACTAGCTATAAATTTGGATTATTGAAGTTTGGACTATTTATGTTCTGCTGTATGAGTAAATTTAAAAATCCAGTGACATTTTTGTCTGATGTTGTGTAGAGGGGTGAAAACAACTTCTGCAGATACCAGTTGTATGGATTAAATACATTTTAATTGCCTCCAAGGTGTTGAAAGTTTCCAAAACACTAGAGACAAAAAATACTTTTAAAAAATAACCCTTGAAAGTTTTTAGCTCACTTGAGCACAGCTCAGGGTGAGCTTCTAGTATTGTTTAGTGTCCGGTGTCCACTATCATCAATTAGTTTGTTAACACACTAGAGGTTACATTTTTATACCCCCGAAACGAAGTTTAGGGGGTATATAGGAGTCACCCGGTGGTTGGGCGGTCGGTTGGTCGGTCGGGCTGGCAGGTTTGTCCGGAACATAACTTGAAAACTACTGGTTGGAATTTAGTACAGCCTTATACAATAATCAAGCACAATAAGAGGAAGTGCAGTGTTTAACTACATCTTCACTATTTGCAAAGTTATTGTATTTTGTTAGGTTTCCTTGTCCGGAACATAACTTGAAAACTTATGGTTGGAATTCAATGCAACTTCATACAATGATCAAGCACAATGAGTTGATGTGCAGTGTACAAGAGCTGTAACTCTGTCTTCGGTATTTGCACAGCTATTGCCCTTTGTTTGTTTTCCTTGTCTGGAGAAAAACTTGAAAACTATTGGTTGGAAATTCAGTACAACATCATACAACGGTCAACCACAATGACAGGAAATGCAATGTACAAGAACCACGACTGTCTTTAATTGCCCACAACCCTAATTTTTTTCATTTTTTTTAAAGTATTCAGTTACTAATAACTTCCTCAGTTCTGAAGCGGTCTGTGGGGGTATTAATCACATTTAGTGATAGCTCTAGTTTACCTGATAATCATGAACCGTGATCAGAATGATTGTCTCAAAAAGATCTTGGACAAGTTCCAACATGTTGGACTGAAAACTATGTCACAAGGTCAGATCAAAGGAAAACCTTGTTAACACTCTAGAAGCCACTTTTATTTTGGTTTAAATGACATGAAACTTATCAGAATATTTGTCTTGATGATATTTAGGGAAATTTAGAATAAGGGTCATTTTGAATTTTAAACTTCGTCACATTGTCAACACAATGAAAAAACTTGTTATCATTCTAGTGGTTACAATTATTGTTCAAATAACATGAAAACTTGTCAGCATGTTTGTCTTGATGATAGCTTAGTCAAGATTGAATATTGGTCATTTTAAGTCAAAAGCTTGATTAAAACAAAGACAAAACTTAACTCTCTATTATTGGCTACATTTTCTTTTCAAATGTTATGACAATTTGTCAAAATGTTTAACTTGATGATATCTAGGTCTGATTCAAAAATGAATCATCTTGGTCTGAAAGGCAAAGGTCAAGTTCACAGGGACCTGTAGAGTAATATTATTTCTGCTAAAAATTTGAGTACTTTACACCCAGAGTCTTCAAACTTCTAGCAAACTTATTTAAACTTGCAAACAACGAACATCCATAACAATAAATAACGACACTTGTAACTTGAGCAATGAGACTCAGGTGAGGAATTTATTGCCATCATGGTCCTCTTGTTTTGTCTCGTGACCTTTGATCTGTACACGCATGATATATTGTGTCTCAAGTCTTCAACTGGTTCCTAAATGTAAGATATGACCCTTAATATTTAGCATAAGTAATTGTCCATAAAATTCTCCCGACTGATATTCACATTAACTCACTTTATAAGCTTCAGACACCACAGGGTCTATATAGTGAGATCTGCACCTCATGTAGGACGCTGAAAAACTCTTTAAGAATGTTTACTAAATGAGTTATTTAATGTCTTTAACATATATGTGAGTATTATTGACTAAAATGAGAGGCATCAAAAAGTTTGGTTTTTGTATGACTTTATCATGGATACCAAATGGGTGAAACAGAGGGCATTTTAAGAAAAAGAACACTGCCGACAACGAATAGATTAACAGCAAAACTACTCAACATCTACTTGACATCTTGTTAATTAACAGAAATTGCTACGATTCATGTATTTTCAAATTTTAATCCATGCAGCGTTTGCGATAATCCACTCACAAATAAACAAGAAATGATAAACATACTGCGAAAAGGTATAGGTCTTATCTAACCCTTACCGTGCTATTGGCAATCGACACTGCCTTTGTGACCGGTGCAGACCAAGATCAGCCTGCACATCTGTATAGTCTGATTATGGTCTGCACTTTTCGTTATTCAGTCAGTAAATTTTCAGTAAGCAGCCCCTTAAACAGTTACTGGATCTGTCCAAATTGAAAGATGGACAAGTCCACTTTAGATATTTAGCATTTCAAGTGTTAAACTTCCAAAATACAAAACAAATATGTTTGCAAAACACTGTACGTTCTTGATGAAAGTATTTCACGTGTTTAAATTTTATAGTGATTATTTTTTTACCCGTTTAAAATGGGAAACGTTTTGTCAAAACTCTTGTGATGAAGCATTAGAACATTTGCGGAGAATCTCCGCGGGAACACTATTACACTCTTTAAAAGGCGGGAAATGTATGTAACATTAAATCATGGAAATTCAGAGTATTTTTCCAGAAAAAAAAACTCAACGAATTTTGTGATTTTGCTACAACCATGATCACAGAGGAAGCACAAAATTTGTACATATCCCGGGAGCTGTTCTGTAAAAAGGGATTGGCCTCTGGGTGGGCACTTTTCGGAGAGGTATCTTAGATTGCTGACAACATTTAATAACTGTATTTTGACAGAATTCTGTTTTTTTTTTCTAATAAGAGATATTAGTTTTATATTTTAGTGTAATTTCCTATCATCAACAAGTCTTTTTACATTTGCTGTGTAAACAATGCCATAAACCAGTTTCTGTCCAACCATTATTCCAGGTCATATACTTCTAATTCATCATCTTTGAGCAAATCAGATTTTACTATGATCATCTTTGTCATTTCTTGATTACAACATATTGCTCTATTTCCACAACTAGTTTTTACTACTTCACCCATTAGTCCACCATTCAGTTCAAACTGTAGCACATTCTTGGATTTATAGCCACATACAAGCAGACTGCCACTAGCTGTAAGATAACTACCTGATGCACAACTTAACAGTGAACTGTTAAACTTTCCTACAACTTGTTCATTACTGTCCAGTACAATCAGTCCATTGATGAAGTCAGTTACATATATCCTTGATCCATCATCATTGACAGCTAGACTACTGATAACAGTGAACATTGCATTGCCTGACTGGTACTTACTGAACTGCTTCAGCTTCTTACCAGATACACTGTATACATACACTGATGTTTTATAGTCTGAAATGTATAAATTACCACTAGCATATGCCAAACCATAGCATTCAAAATCTGTAGTGACCTTGTTGGTTATTGCCATTCTTTTGCCTACTGTTATGAAGTTAACTTTTTTATCAGCTGGCAGACTTACAGCAACCTGCTGCCTACTGATGGGACAAACTTGCCAGGGTTTTCCAGGCAGATCACAGCAGTCTGTGACAGTAAATATAGAAATGTTCAAATGTTTCAACTTGTTGTTCCCCTTATCAGACAGTATTATTTTTCCATCCTCCATTGTACAAGCACTGAAAATATTACATGGAAACAGGTCTGAATTAACTCGAACATAGTATCTCATACTTCCTTTGACTTGGAGTAAAGATTCTTTTTTACCAGATATGTTAGGGGGAGAAGGTTTCTTTTTCTTTTCTGTTTGTTTTCCCCTATATGCATCAACTTCAATGGCCTCAGTGCATCTTTCTCTTATTTCTCCTAGTACATCTATTTCTTGTAACAATGCCAGTATTCTTTGATCAGCTAAAAACTCTGTGTCGTCTATTTGTGAATGTGCTTGATTGACTTGGAGAAATTTTGCAGCCATTCTTTTTATATTCTTCCCCATTTTAGCATTTACAAAATCCTGTGATATATTGTTGGCTGGAACTGCTATCTTATCCAAGGCTGACATCACTACAGCTTTCTGTTTATCTAACAGCTTCATTTTTTCTTCTATCTTATTGAGCAGGATTTTATACTTTTCTTCAATGATGGTCAAAGTGTTTTGCTCTAACTCATCAAGTCTGTTATTGATCTCTTTTCTAAACTTCCTGATTTCTTCTAATGAGGTGGTTTTTCTTGTCGAGAGATTCTGCTTTTCACATGCAAGGTTTTCATGATGAACTTTTAGGGTTTTGAATGTTGACCCAAGGCTCTGTTGGATTTCTTTAATACTGGAAGTGCTTTGGTTGTTTTGGAGAAATTCAGGTATGTAGAAAATATTCACGCATAACCTGCAAATAAAAATTTGTATTCTTTCATATACTGAGAGTGTACTTTTAAGGTCTTCAAACTTCTATGAAATAAGAAGCTATCGTCAGTTTCCATGCGTTTTTGTTTCTTATATACCACAGATGGTGGCAACAAACGTCAAAAGGAAATTTGCAAATTCATGGTATTAATATCCCTGCAAAATGATACAAATCACTAGAATGGGGCTGTTAAGTTTATATAGGTCTTTGACCTTGGAATTTGAATGACAATCAGTTTATCTATAATGAATCATTGTCCATAAAATTTAAGCTGTGCTAAGCAGAAATACTCTGCTTATATTCTTATAGTAAATAACGTTGTTTGAGAGAAATGATGTCAAAACATTCTCAAAAGGCAGCGGAACAACAGCAATTTTTGGTGTTAACAAGTTTAGAGTTAAGAATGCACTGCATGACTCTTTAATGACATCTATGCACCTATGAAGTTTAATTTTGATACCTCAGATACTTTTAAGCTCACCCGAGCATATGCTAAAGTGATCACTGGATGTCCGTTGTATGTCGTCTGTCTGTTATCTATCCACATTTTACCTTGTTAACACTCTGAATATTGGTCTGGATTTTTATCTTGATATTCTCTAGGTCATGTTCAAAACTTGATCATGTGGGATCAAAAACTAGATCACCCAGCCAAATCAAAGGAAAAACTTGTTAACACTCTTGAAAGAGACCACATTTTTAGCTCACATGAGCACAAAGTGCTTAAGGCTGAGCTATTGGGATCAGTGATCGTCCGGCGTGCATCGTGCGTCGTCTACAGTTTGAGTTGAACGACTTCTCCTCCTAATCCGCTAAGCCAACTTTGACGAAACATGCCTTTGATATTCCTTGCATAAAGCTCTACCAGAGTTGTTAAAAATTTGAATTCCATCAAGAACTCTGGTTGCTATGGCAACAGATAGGAAAAACTTTGAAAATCTTCTTTTCTGAAACGACAAGACCTTAGCCTTAAGATTTGGTGTGTAGCATTGTCTAGTGGACCTCTACCAAGTTTGTTCAAATTAGACATCTGGGGACAAATCTGGCCCCACCCAGGGGTCAATTGATTTTACATAGGCTTATATGGGGGAAAGTTTGAAAATCTTCTTGTCTGAAACCACAAGCCCCTGAGCCTTAAGATATCATATGTAGCATTGTGCATTGTCTAAGTTTATTTAAATTATGCCCCTTTGGTCAAATTTGGCCCTGCCCTGGGGGTCAATTCACTTTACATAGGTTTATATATGCAAAACTTTAAAAAAAACTTCTTGTCTGAAACCACAAAGGCTAGAACTTAGATATTTTAGATAATTTATATAGATTTATATAGGGATAATCTTAAAAAAAGCTTCTGATGTTTTCTCAACAACAGACCCAAAGGCAAAGTTCAGGTGAGCAATATAGGGCCCTGATGGCCCTCTTGTTTATTATGTCTTTATGGAAGTTTCTCAGAATGTTTGCCTTGATGATTCTCAGTCAAGTTCAAAACCAGGTCATGTATGATCAAAAACTAGGTCACCTGGCCAATTCATAGGAAAACATTGTTAACACTCAGGAGACAACATTTTTAATCAAATCATAATGAAAGTTGCTGAGAATGTTTGCCCTAATGATATCTAGGTCAAGTTTGAAACTCGGTGATGTGGGATCAAAAACTAGGTCACTGGGCCAAATTAAAGGAAACCCTTGTCCAGAGAACACATTTTTATTAAGTCTTAATGGAAGTTGCTCTGAGTGTTCGCCTTGATGATATCTTGGTAAAGTTCAAAACCAGATCATGTAGGATCAGTAACTAGGTCACCAGGCCAAATCATATGAAAACCTTGTTAACACTTTGGTGACAACAGTTTTGATCAAGTTTTGATGAAAGTTGCTCAGAATATTTGCCTTGATGATATCTATTTATTTTATGCCTACCAATGAAATATAGGGAAATATCAGTGAGATAAAAGTGATAATACACTGTTTTGAATCAGTGAAATTACCATTTTGATAATACACTGTTTGTGCCGGAACTACTGCTTGATGAAACTTCAGGAATTTCCCCACCACGTAAATACAAGAGAATCCGCTGTATTTCAGACCGTGACAGCGAGTGAAATTTATTTACCTTGTTAAATCCAATTATAATATTGAATTCCTGAGCCTAACTAGTTGTGAACAATGATGAAATTCGCCATAAATTATTTAAAATGACTAATTTGTTTACATAACTGACATGGACAATATCCAATATGGCCGACTTTCAATTCAATTGATTGAATATTACTCGGTATTAATCCGCTTTTATAATTAAAGTATGTATGGCTAAAATTCAATAAATATTGATAAACTGTGTAGAGAAAAATAAATGTTATTTGATGAAAGTGTATTCAGTTTATTTCAGCAGAAGTAAAGTTATCATATGTATGGGAGATTGTCTGCACTTTTTTGTGCGGAGTAACCAAAGTACGCATTGACTGATTTGGGGCTCACCATGGGGAATTTATTGAAGGCCCTGATTAAAAATGTCATAAAAACTCATTTTGACGTGTTGGCATAAAATAAAAAGAAAATTTGTTTGTTTTTTAGTGGAAGATGGGAATTTATTTCATCGAGTGAACACCATATGTTGATATTTTCACTCGTGGCTGCGCCACTCGTGAAAATATCACATATGGTGTTCACTCGATGAAATAAATTCTCATCTTCCACAAAGACAAACAAATATCCTCTATATCAAGTTTGAAACTTGGTCATGTGGGATCAAGATCTAGGTCTCCAGAAAAACCGAACAGCCTGAACAAATTGATTCCATCTATAGCCCTGTTAAACCCAAAAATTGATAATGTTATCAGGACAGTTAGTTAGTTGGTGGTAGATTTTATTTTTTTCCCCGGTGTCTAGCGGTTGAACCGTACGTCCGTCCGATTAACCTGTTTTGGCATGTCGGATGTTTCTCAGTTTCTACAAAGAGCAGTGGCATGAGTTTACATATTTACTTAACAGTGCACAGCTGATGACCCTGACAAGGGTTATAACTGTGGCTACCTGATATCTTGGGTACTTAGTGAAATGGTTAACCTGTTTCTGCAAGTTGGGTATTTCTCAATTTCTACAAATTACAGTGGTATAAATGTTTACACACTTAACAGTGCACAGGTCATGACCCTGCCAAGCTATATAACTGTGGCTCCCTTTCTCTTGGATTATCTCCCCATTTTGTACTTAGACAAATGTTAAACCTGTTACGGCAAGTTGGATATTTCTTAATTTCTACAAATAGCAGTGGCATGAAAGTTTACACATTTACTTAACAGTGCACAGGTCATGACAAAGTTGTGGCCTTGAAAATTTAGAATTTTTTTATTGAAAAATCTGCTCTTTATAATCTTAGATTATACGTTACTTTACTTGGTTTTTATGTTAAATTCTTTTCATGTACAGGTTCTGGCACCAGAAAGTTATTTCCATACTAACTTGTGATTTCAGTTGCTGTTTAACCACTGTGCTGTCATTTTTAATTTGTATCATGACAAACAATGCTATCGGGGCGGGGGTCATATGTGTTTTCTGAACACAGCAAAGGTGGAGGAGTCTCCGTCCGTCTGTCCGTCCGTGCGCCCGTCAAAAACTTCATACACTGACAGAGCACACTGGAAGAAAGTGCAGTGTGTAAGAACAATAACTCTGCCTAACCTACTTTTAGAGTTATTTCTCGTTCTCAGATTTACTAAAAAAGTTTTGTCCACAGCAAAACTCTAAAAGTAGTCGAGGGATTTACTTCAAACTTAATACACTGACAGAGCACATTGGTAGGAAGCGCAGTGTTAAGAACAATAACTCTACCTTGTCTATTTTTAGCTCGACTTCTTCGAAAAAAAATCGAGTTATTGCTGTAGTCATGGTGTCGTTGCCGTTGCCGTCCGAAAACTTTAACATTGATCATTTTTTTTTTGTTCCTTGATGGATTGTCTTCATACTTAGACACAACAACCGTTTGGGCAAGATCTTCAAGTAGACCGGACTAAACTTGACCTCGACTCATAAATGGCCTTTACCTTCGAGGTCAAATTATTGAATTTGCTAAAATTGGCCATAACTTAATTATTAATAGGAGGATTGTCTTCATACTTTGACACAACAACCCTTTGGACAAGGTCTTCAAGTTGACCAGACTGAACTTAATTTTAACTCATAAATGAACTTCATCTTCGAGGTCTAATTATTGAATTTTCCTAAAATTGGCCATAACTTTGTTGTTTATGGTTGGATTTGATTTATAGTTGGAGAAAACACTTATGACAAAACAGACGTGTTGAATATTTCAAATATGACCAAGACCTATAAAAGGCCTTGACTGTCAAGGTCAGATTATTGAATTTTGCTTCAATTAGCCATAACTTTCTCTTTTATTTATGGATTTGATTCATATTTGTACAAAACAACACTTATGACAAATCCGACATTTTGATTCTTTCCAGTTTGACCTTGATCATAAAATTACCTTGACAGTCAATATCAAATTATTAAAGTTTGTTAAAACTGGCCATAACTTTGTTGTTTGTGGCTGGATTTGAAGCAAACTGGAACAAAACAATACTTATAACAAAGCTGACATGATATATTGTTGAAGTTTGATCTTAACCTTAAAATGACCATGACCGTCAAGGTCAAATTATTGAATTCTGCTTAAATTGTCATTACTTTGTTGTTTATTCTTGGATTTGATTCACACTTTAACAAAACTACAATTTTGACAAAACCAACATGTTGAATAACTCAGGTATGGCCATAACCTAAAAAATGACCTTGACCGTCAAGGTCAGATGATTGAATTTTGTTTAAATTATCGTAGCTTTTATATTTATTTATGCATTTAATTCATACTTGGACAAAACAACTCTTATGACAAATCCGCCATTTTGATTCTTTCAAATTTGACCTTGACCTTTAAATGACCTTGACCGTCAAGGTCAAATTATTGAATTTTGCTAAACATTGCCATAACTTTGTAATCTGTCGTTGGATTTTAATCATTCTTGGACAAATCGTCACTAATGACAAAGCCGACATGATTAGTTTTTCAAGTATGACCTTTACCTTAAAATAGCCTGAACTTGAATTTGACCTTTAAAGGTCATGTGACACGAATTTTTGACCTCGAAAGTTTAATATGAGCGAAAACTATATATCTAACTATGACATTTTAAAAAAAATCCGCAGGTAATTTTCATCTTAAAGATGTTTTTATAGCAAATTAAAATCCATATTTTACGCACTCGGTCGCGCGCACCTGTCACGAGCGAAACCGGAAGTGACGCACATTTATCTCTTGCCACTTGACACAGCTGCCTGGATTGTTAACAAAATCTTAAAAATTATGATGGAAAGTGAAAATGTAGACTGAATAAAGTAAAAAAACAAAATTGAACAAGTCAAGCTAACATCATGAATACACATTGAAGATTTTTAAAATAAATAGTTTGAAATTTTGATGGAATTACGAAGCCAATGAGCAATATTATATAGAGGACAGTTTAATTAGGGTTATAGAATTAAAAGATATATCAGTGAAAATATCTAGAGATATTTTTCAAGTAACTGATCGAAAAAGATTTTGAAAATGCTTATTTTTATCCGATGCAGTTTTTTGGAAGACTTGATTAACTAACTCCAATCGAGAGATTTTTTTCCATAAAAAACATTCTCTTTACAGTGATGTGTTGCTTATTTGTCTGTGGTATATTTTGCCTGAGGTACGTGTAAGTAATCTTTGAGTAGATCTTTGACTTTTTTCATTATAACTGCCTACCTTTTTTTTGTCTTATTCATTCAACATTTTAAAAAAATAACAATAATGATCATAGAACAAATAATATGAAGAAGCCATAAAAAATATGTCAAAATCATAACACAAACACATTGTTTTTGTTTTTGTTTTAATTTGTTCACATTTAGAAGTCGAATGATTTTTTTTTCATCATTAATAGATCCATTACATTTAATTATCTAATTAAAATATGTATCTGCATGGAAGCTTCTTTACTAAAAATCATTCAGACATGTTAATTGGAACAAACTATTACATAATGTTTTCACAAGTTTGACTGATCAAAAAGTAATTCAATCAATTTGTAAGATCACTTGCCATAAAATTTTGCTATTTGTCTCTACTTTATCATTAATTGGGTCATAAAAAGTTAATTGCTTTGTTTTGACAGCTATGCAGAATACACAAGGGTCCCATTTGGGCAGGTTAATTTGCATAAATCCAACAGTATAAGGCGAAATTTATGGATCTTTGACATTTCATTGGATATTAATTTATAAGCAGACACAAATTTCTACTTGATGGACATGCCATATTATTATTTTTCAAACAATATCCCAACGTGAAAATACACTGTAGTGTGAATTTCCGTTCCAGTGACACAAATGTTAACACATTAGATCACCTTAATTCACTTCAATTTTACTACACTTAAATGAAAAAGATTTCTTTTATGACATAAACATCAAGTGAGGAATGGTTACGCAGCATGTTAAAACGTGAAGGAGATAGTTTTATATAGAACCACAACATGGAAGAAATTGGAACATTTATTAATATTTATAAAGGTAAAATTACAAACCGTTCTCCCGGCAAATGTTTGAATTTACTTATAAAAATCGAGAAGTGATCACATTGTTTTATTTAATTTACAATTTATAGCATGCTATTTTTATAAGTGTGCCTTTATATTGTTTCTTGCACTTGTGGTTTAGTGTTATTTTTTCATTTAAAAACGGATGTGTTATGAGCAGTGTAATTCTACACTACTGCCTGGGACAGTAGGGATAAATCTACGTCACAGCCAAAAATTGCAGCGGAAACTACCGATGTCGAAACGGAAATAGCCGATCATCAAAAACACGTTTTTTCTTATCAAAAGCAATATTTTCAAAATTTCGCAATTAAACCATTTTAATCAGTACATTGTGATTATTTTGAATAGACAAAGTTGCTATAGTCGTGTCACATGACCTTTAAGGTCAAATTTCTGAATGTTGCTAAAATTGACAATAACTATGTTATGTATGGATGAATTTGATAATTTTATTTCGAAATGATGTTTCATTTGAAATCCCTTCACCACAAAGTGCTTCCAGTGAAGTGTTTGCCTTTGGAAATAGGAAAAAGTCGAGCGTGGCCCCCGCTGGTGGTGGCTCTTGTTTGAGGGATTTTCTTCAAATTGCATACGTGCGTTATTACAATTAGTTTTTCAAAGTACAACCTTCAGATAACTTCTTCCTGGCGGGGGGGTGTTAAACATATGTAACATGGCTTTTGTTGCGGAACGGCAAAAGCCGGTCCGCTATATTTAATCCGGTGTTTGAAAAGACCCATGGGGTTATGGGGTTACGTAATAAGTAGAATGTGTCCTAACATCAGCGCAAAATCTATTGTTTAGTTGTTATGAAAAGTTTTAGACACAGTCTATTACACAGGCAGCTTCCAGAGGGAGGCGCACCCGTCGCGCGTCTCTTAAAATACCCTGACAATAGGTGTTATTATAGGTCTATATAGAATATGTTTTAAATAATGCATACTTAATAGTTCAACATTGAATTGAATAATCAGAGGCACATTTGAACCGTTAAAATGAGGTAGAAAACGGACATAAATTTTGCGCCCCTCCCCCCCCCCCCCCAACATGAAATCCTGGAACCGCCCCTGTATTATCGGTCTCTCAATTAATAAGCTGCCGTCTTTGACGCAGTCGTTAAGCAAATTGGTAAGTTATATTATAGCTATACTTGTTAATTTTGAGAAAAATATCGTTGGCTAAAAACATACACATGATATATTTGAAGAATGCAGCGGCCAAACAAAGTAGTCTCGTGGCTGAAACAATTATTCTTACAGTAATGCTTGAATGCTTACGATCTGTCACAAGTGTTTACATATCCAGGAGAGGTGTGTTCTCGACAGTTTAAGATTTAATGTCATTTTTTTTTCAAAAAATTAAAAAGAATCTTCTCTGTCTTGTTGATAATATATAAAACAGTATTATTTTCGAGTAAATCTGTCACAGGAAATGGTAGAATTTCAAATATTTTTCGGGCTGTATCTATTTTGATCCAATGACCTACTTTCGTTTTTAGGGAATCCTGACAATTTTTTTTTAAAAATAGAAATACTAGTGATCTCGTGGAGACAGGTGTTCTGTTTCGTTTAACAAATAAAGCCAAACTACAAAAAGAGGAAAATCTGTAAGATACATGAATTATGTCTCCCCCCAAAAATGGGAGAGACATATTGTTTTTCCCCCGGTTGTCTGTCCGTCCATCCGTCTGTCTGTCCGTCTGTCCGTCACAAAATCGTGTCCGCTCTGTATCTTCCAAAGCCCTTGAAGGATTTTTATGAAACTTGGGTCAGATGTTCACCTCATCAAGGAGACATGCCAAACCCACTTTGCGGGTGTGGTGTCTCAAGGTCAAGGTCACACTTGGAGGTTAAATGTCAAATGCCACAAAATCGTGTCCGCTTTGTATCTTCCAAAGCCCTTGAAGGATTTTTATGAAACTTGGGTCTGATTTTCACCTCATCAAGGCGACATGCAGAACCCACTTAGCGGGTGTGGTGTCTCAAGGTCAATGTCACACTTGCAGGTTAAATGTCAAATGCCACAAAATCGTGTCTGCTCTGTATCTTCAAAAGCCCTTGAAGGATTTTTATGAAACTTGGGTCAGATGTTCACCTCATCAAGGCGACGTGCAGAACCCACTAAGCGAGGGTGGTGTCTCAAGGTCAAGATCACACTTGGAGGTTAAATGTCAAATGCCACAAAATTGTGTCTGCTCTTTAGCTTCAAAAGCCCTTGAAGGATTTTTATGAAACTTGGGTCAGATGTTCACCTCATCGGGGGAGACATATTGTTTTTCCCCCGGTTGTCTGTCTGTCTGTCCGTCTGTCTGTCCATCCATCTGTCCGTCACTAAATCAAGCATTCACTGGATATCTTCAAGTAATTCCGAACCCCACAACTAGAAAACAAACTCTGATTGATCATATATATGTTAAGAAGGCTCCTGTTGTACATTGTGGAGTAGAATACTACAGCTATCATGATGTAACTTTTCTCCTTATCAAAGGAAATAGATTAAACTTGAGTGCTTGAAGAAGACACCTTGTAACTGGCTTCATGTTTTTTGCCCATATCTATGTAACAGCACTGCCATCGACATGATTCCAACATGCTACAGGTACTAGACTGAATGAATACAACCATTTTGTACAAAATGAAACAAGGTTTCTGCTCAATCCTTTCTTGACAGAGTATGAGTTTCTTGTTCATCATGTACATTTGACAAAAATATCCCCCTTATTTTACAATCGTCTGACTCAATAATGCCTGCAGCAACTGGCTGGGAGGAGAAATATGTTTTTGTTCAATCAAAAACCCATTTCTAGTTTCTTGAGTTTTTAATACGCATTCGGGGATGAAAACCTTTGAAAAATTGCACACCAAAATGTATTGAAAGTCGGCCATATTGGATTGTTACTGTTGTGCATTTGTTTGTCACATTTCGTAATCCGGTAGGTGCTTTTTACTGACTAACATACACAGAAATGACACTTATTATCAACTGTAAAATTAAGTGCATATGGGCATTTTACTTTTGGGGGTTCATTTAGGCCTACTTTTTTTGGTCAAATGAGCATTGCTTATACTTGGTGTATTTCACTAGTAACTTAGTGGCACATTTATATATTTGTAGACATTGTAGTCCATAACAAGTTTCAAACCTGCTTAAGGTTTCAGCATCAAGCCATTTTAAATGTTTATAATCTATTGAGAGGAAAAGGATCCTATTAAGTCATATATACATTTCCTAGGTGCTAGAGTTCAGTCTAAACCACTGAAGAAAATACATTCTTTCACATTCTATTTAATAAAACAAAACAAAAAATGTTTCAACTTCAACTGACTTTTGGTAGTAATAAGTTGAAGTTGAAGTTATTACCAAGATTGATTAGCAGTAAATTTGAGTGAAAGAAATGATTAAATGGTTATTTCATTTTGACATCTGAATAATATCTTAAGTGCATTTTCTACATATAATTTGGTTGAAAGTTATCTATAATATAATCAAGAGGAGAGAACTCCAGTGCTAGCATTCAACTTTCTTATATGTTAATTTTGTTAGATTTACCAGCCTAAATGTTTGTTTTTTGTCATTTTTTGTTTTGTTTTTTTGCCGTTGTTTTGTAACAGCGTAATGTTACTTCAAAACCCACAACATTTAAAGTTATTAAAGATGGAGCTATTCTTGTATTTCATATGAAATATTATTTGCATTTGCAGTAATGAAATCAGTATTGATGCAGATGACACAAAACTTATTTCAATAAGAGTTATATAGATGCTAGTGAAGCTGAAAAAAGTGAAGGCGACCATTCCTGAACATTGCAGGGTTTCAGTGTATCCAAACTGCACGAAAGAAGGTACATAAATTATTTTAAGCTTTTTGTTCTACAAGCAAATAAAGTTTATCCTGAAATCTTAAGAAAATCTAATTGTTTGAATTTTAAAGAAGTATCAAATGGGGGACAGTGTGATGTGTGTTATCACTTGTTACCGTATAAACTATAATAACTTTTTTTCCAAAGCAAAATGTACAATAAAGAAGGTACATGCAGTGTCAACTTTGATCTTGCTGAAACATTTAATAGAGGCATGTGTCAGGTCAAACATAGTCATACCAGTGTTATTTCATGTTGAAATATAGATGAAGTGATTGTAACATAGCTAACTGAGATAGTTATTTAACAGCATAAATTTGATATTTTTCCACTGTAAACTTAATAAACTATGTATAATAACACAGGCACAAGGACCAAATCTTTTTGCAACTGTTACTTCCTTTTCAGCACAGTAAACACTGATGCTAAACATGTCATTGTAATGATAGTAGAAAGTAATTATACAAAATGTTAACATTCTTGAATATTTTTCTTTTCAGCTTTATCATTTTATAAAACAAAAATAAGGGGGATTCTTAAAAATATTCAAACATGTGTACACTGCTAGAAACAGTTAAAACTTAAAGTTAGATAGTGGTTGTAGAGATCATAGGAAACGTCATTTTCAGATAGTGCACATGCACATTTCAAGTGTGTTGGTTACTTGATTGCTTGTAAATTCTAACTTTTATTATGACAGATAAAAACCTAAGGCTAATATATTATATACCATAATGACTAAAGATAATAATGTCTTATTAAGTTTATGCTATCTGTAGAAATAATTGTTCTATGTCCATTATTTCTCTTTAGGGTGTAGGTCTAAGGGTTTTGTGGATGGCAAATGTCAACTGTTCAAGAACAAGGAAGGCACCTCAACTTGCCGCAAAGAAGCGATGTTCCAGTGTACTAATGGACATTTGGATAAGGCTGTTATTTTCAGCAGGTGTTGGAAATAGTTGCCTGCAAATGTACAAGGCTTCAGAAAGTTGATGAAGATAAAATCATGTTACTGGTGTCCTTGTTACCTGTAACATTTTCTCTTTATGTCACTTAAGACAGCAAGATCAAAATGTCACACATGAATAGATTTTTTTGCAAATTAAGGCCCTTTGTGGACTTAAAAAAATGTGTTAAGCATTTGCTTGATGGTTATTTTTGTGCTATATTTTAGTTAACTGTTTTGTACTTACATGAAAAGTGAAAGAAATAGTTAGGGGCATCAAGAAACAGGTAAGATAGCTCCAGACTGATTTTTGTTTTGCAATTTTTTTTTGACGAGACATCAAACCATCAAGTTAGATAACTGTAGCTGCATTTTGAAATATAGAAACTATTACCCATTTTCAATAAAAAACAACTTTGAACAACTTTTTTGAACAGTCGAACATCCTGTCTTACAGACAGCTTTTGTAAATATTTTGTGTCATCGCTTGTTATATCTTTAAATAATTGCTTTGTAAATCTTTTGGTTAATTACTTATAGGTTAAATCAACATGGTTCTGTTGTTCATCTGCCCTGATAGTAACCTTGTTTTACATAATTTTAATGTTGCAAATCCTATGTACAATAAATCCAACATTCAGAATATCTGAAATTAGACTACAAGTACTATAGGTACTTTTGATATCTCATATTTCAAACATGAGTTATGTTTGTTTGATTGTTGCTGTTTCATGAAACTCCCAAGTGTTTCAAATGCATAGTACTTGTTTAAATATTTGTTATTTTTAAGTATTTCTGTATGTGATCTTTGTCAAATATGTTTTTATTTTTGAATAAATACAATGTTTTTAGTTTGTGTTTCTTTTCTATATTATGAACACCTTGGTGATCTTATCTCCGAATTATTTGATATCCAAACAATTGGTACTGTTATAATAATCATATTTGAGCTTATTTTTCATCGATATCGGTTGCCCGTATGACAGGCGACCTCTGAAGTGATTAGTTATTTTATGTTACGGGGGTAGTGCAAGTACAGAAAGCATCCCATTCAGAGACACCCCTGGTTCTTTTTCTTGCTCAGTGTGTAGCACTGACACATGAGACCTCGGTTTAAAGTCTCATCCGAAAGACTATTAGTAATGTTAGTGGAGGAGCGAGGGATTGAACTCAGGACCCCTGCTTTACCAGTCCAGGGCGTTACCACTGGGCAACATCCGCTCCCACTTGGTACTGTGCTCATATTCCCTGCCCAATATAGACTCTGTTTCTAGTGAATTCCCAATCAAAGTGGACCTAACATGTTTATGTTCCTCATTCTTAAATAAAGTGATTAGGTAATAATAAATTCATGAGTAAATGAACATAAAAAGACCTTACAATTTAAGTGCAATTTACATTAAATACTTTGTCATTTCTGTATTTCAAAAAAAAGATTTTAATTCTATTTACAAGAAGAGATATGTTGTGTTACAGAATTAATACACCTATTGCTCTAGAGACTAGGTGGCCACACCACGTATGTCATTTAGGTTATTATTTTGACTCAATTCGGAGGAGAAAACTGTTGCAAGTATTTTATTTCTTCACCAATTTTAATGGTATATAGCGCATGCGACGCAGAATATTATGTCCTACACATTGGCCTTGATGATTCTTTTGTCAGATGTACAGAATTTTATAACATTCGGGAAAACTGGAGCACTTTTTGAAATAGCAAACATATTGCTACAAACTCTTTATTTCCCGAATGTCCAGAAAAACTGTACATCTGACAAAAGAATCATTAAAGTCTGCACGTAGAGCTCAAATATCTACTTCACAGACACTAAGCCTCATATATATTGATATAGAAATAAAATACTTACAACAGTTTTCTCCTCCGAATCGAGTCAAAATAATGCTGTTCACGATAGCCTAAATGACATCATATACCACGTGGTATGGCCACCATGAAGATAAAGAATAACTCATTTGGTAAATATACACTACAGTCTGAACATCATATAGATACTTGCCCCTTTGATAGCCATAAGGAATGTAGCCAACTTAGTCGGTTTTTTCTTCCTTTTTTAAGGTTGCTCATGGGGCAGGAATAATCAGGTGAATGATATAGGGCCATCTTGGCCCTCTTGTTGAGTTACGGTCCAAACAAAAATCAAATATTAAAAATAATTAGTAATTAAAAATAACAAAGAGGAATAATTTTCAAGTTATGAAGTGAAGAGTTACATTTTCTATGCACTGCACTTTTACTCAATGAGATCTAACCACATATAAAATTTGAAGTTTTGAGACTTTAATAGTTTTTGAGTTATTTTCCAAATAAAAGGTTTGACACTCAGACAGACGGATGAACAAAAAGCCGGACAGACAATTCAAATCTATATCCCTCTTCTTCAAAATGGCATCTTTGCACCTATGAAGTTTCATTTTGATACCTTAAATACTTTTTGAGTTGTGTTCTGAACAAAATTTAAGTACAAAACTAACTAAGGGCAATAACTCAGAAGTTATCAGGTGCATAGTTACAGTTCCTGTGTAATGCACAACTTCTTAATGTCATCTTTGCACTGAAGAGGTTTAATGCTAATGCATCAAATACTTGTTTGAGTCCAAATATGAAAAAAATATTACAAAATGGAATAACTCCATGAAGTGAAGATTTACAGTATGTATTCCACTTTAAGTCAATAGGATCTAATTACAAGTTTATGGCTCATAACTTTAATAGTTTTTGAGATATGTTTTGTGAAGAATGGATAGACAGTGCTAAATCTATATCCCTCCACCTGTAGTGGGGGATAACAAGCTTTCTGCTAGGAATGAATTGATTATTCTAATGCTATCAGAAATTCGCCAACAATAAATAAAAAGGGAATTGACCAAGATATATCCTATATGCAATATCACGCTGAATACTAATGCGCGCCTGATGACGCCACTACAAACTACTTTCTGCTGTTCTTATTTGTCATTGTAAACCGTTAATTTTTGAAAAATATTTTAATAAACAAAATATTGCTATGGATTTACTTATCTTCTTTGATGTTCATTTATGATAAAATTATAGATATCTGTTAAATTGTAAATTTTGTACAGGTAAACTAAAAAATGACCTCAATGCTCATTGTGTTCTTTTTCATGTGAGAAATGAACGGCGGGTCAAACAGAAGAGCCTGATAAGAACAATTACTGTAAAAATGGCATGATCAGTAGTGCACATAATTGTGACCCTCGTAATTACATATATATATATATGTGTGTGTGTGTGTGTGTGTGTGTGTGTGTGTGTGTGTTAGAATGGAAATAGATTTTATAGATGTCATGATCTACCATCGAATATATCATTGTATCTCGTTCAGATGTATTATTATGCGTATTTTGATGCAAATTCATTGGAGATTGGCAAAGTTATTCCCACTGATTCAGCAAAAAATAGCATTTTTATGAATTTTCGAAGGAAGAGCATATAGTCGCCTCTATGTCCGTCTGTCCGGCAAATGACTTGAAAAGTGTTGAAGAAATTTGATCGAAACTTAACACACTGATAGAGACCAGTGAGAGAAAGTGCAGTGTCAAAGAACCATAACTCTAATTTACTTAGTTTTTTTTAAATTATCTCCCCTTATAATAATAATGATGGCTGGATATTAATTTGAAATTTATTGAAGGAATTTGATTAAAACTTCACACAATCATAGATACTAGTGAGTGGAAGTTTGCTGTTCAGTAACCATATGTCTAACTTTGTGATTTTTTAAATTATCTCCCTTAATGATACTTAAAATGTTTAATAGTGCTTGTCTGAACTTCTAAACTATCAATGATATCTCGTTGAAACTCCACACAGTTATAGAGAAGTGTAGTGTCAAAGAACCATAACCCTACATTACTTAGTTTATGAATTATCTCCCTTTATGGTACTTAAAGGTCATGTGACACGACTATAGCAACTTTGTCTATTCAAAATAATCATAATGTACTGATTAAAATGGTTTAACTGCGAAATTATGACAAGAGGGCCATGGTGGCCCTGTATCGCTCACCTGAGTATGACTGCTTTTAACAAAGTTGCTATGGACCTGGTTAATTGACCCCAGATGACCCATATTCAAACTTGACCTAGAAATTATTGAAACAATCTCTTTGACAAATTTCAAGGTTATTTGTACTGAAAATGTTACCTCTAGAGTGTTAACAAGGTTTTTCCATATTTGGGCTCTATGACCTAGTTTTTTAACCTAGATGTCCCATATTCGAACTTGAGCTAGAAATTATCAAAACAACCTTTCTGACAAATTTCCAGGACTTTTGGACTGAAAATGTAGCCTCTAGAGTGTTTACAAAGTTTTTCAATATTTGGGCTCTGAGACCTAGATGTTTCGACTCCAGATGACCCATATTCAAACTTGACCTAAAAACCATAGAATTAAGCTTTCTGGCAAATTTCCAGGTTTTTTGGACTGAAAAAAGCTATCTTTAGAATGTTAACAAGGTTTTTTCATATTTGGACTCTGTGACCTAGTTTGTGACCCCAGATGACCCATATTCAAACTAGATCTATAAATCTTCAATGCAACTTTTCTGACAAATTTCCAGATTGTTTGGGCAGAAAATGTAACCTCTAGAGTGTTGAAAAGATGTTTCAATTTTTGGGCTCTGTGACCTAGTTTTTGAACCCAGATGACCCATATTCAAATTTGAGCTAGAAATCACAGAAGCAACCTTCCTGACAAATTTCCAGATTATTTGGTCTAAAAATGTTACCTCTAGAGTGTTAACAAGGTTTTTCAATATTTGGGCCCTGTGACCTAGTTTTTGAACCTAGATGACCCATATTCAAACTTGACCTAGAAATCATCAAAGCAACCTTTCTGACAAATTTCCAGACTATTTGGGCTGAAATGTAACCTCTAGAGTGTTAACAAGATTTTTCTATTTTTGAAATCATCAAAGAACCTTTCTGACAAATTTCCAGACTATTTGGGCTGAAATGTAACCTCTAGAGTGTTAACAAGATTTTTCTATTTTTGGGCTCCGTCACCTAGTTTTTGAGACCCATATTTGAACTTGAGATAGAAATGATAGATAGAACCTTTCTGACAAATTTCCAGGATATCTGGACTGAAAAAGTAGCCTCTACGCACATGCGTATTTTGATGCAAATTCATTGGAGATTGGCAAAGTTATTCCCACTGATTCAGCAAAAAATAGCATTTTTATGAATTTTCGAAGGAAGAGCATATAGTCGCCGCTATGTCCGTCTGTCCGGCAAATGACTTGAAAAGTGATGAAGAAATTTGATCGAAACTTAACACATTGATAGAGACCAGTGAGAGGAAGTGCAGTGTCAAAGAACCATAACTCTAATTTACTTAGTTTTTTTTTAATTATCTCCCTTTATAATAATAATGATGGCTGGATATTAATTTGAAATTTATTGAAGGAATTTGATTAAAACTTCACACAATCATAGATACTAGTGAGTGGAAGTTTACTGTTTAGTAACCATATGTCTAACTTTGTGATTTTTTAAATTATCTCCCTTAATGATACTTAAAATGTTTAATAGTGATTGTCTGAACTTCTAAACTATCAATGATATCTCGTTGAAACTCCACACAGTTATAGAGAAGTGTAGTGTGAAAGAACTATAACCCTACATTACTTAGTTTATGAATTATCTCCCTTTATGGTACTTAAAGGTCATGTGACACGACTATAGCAACTTTGTCTATTCAAAATAATCATAATGTACTGATTAAAATGGTTTAACTGCGAAATTATGACAAGAGGGCCATGATGGCCCTGTATCGCTCACCTGAGTATGACTGCTTTTAACAAAGTTGCTATGGACCTGGTTAATTGACCCCAGATGACCCATATTCAAACTTGACCTAGAAATTATTGAAACAATCTCTTTGACAAATTTCAAGGTTATTTGTACTGAAAATGTTACCTCTAGAGTGTTAACAAGGTTTTTCCATATTGGGGCTCTATGACCTAGTTTTTTAACCTAGATGTCCCATATTCGAACTTGAGCTAGAAATTATCAAAACAACCTTTCTGACAAATTTCCAGGACATTTGGACTGAAAATGTAGCCTCTAGAGTGTTTACAAAGTTTTTCAATATTTGGGCTCTGTGACCTAGATGTTTCGACTCCAGATGACCCATATTCAAGCTTGACCTAAAAACCATAGAATTAAGCTTTCTGGCAAATTTCCAGGTTATTTGGACTGAAAAAGTTATCTTTAGAATGTTAACAAGGTTTTTTCATATTTGGACTCTGTGACCTAGTTTGTGACCTCAGATGACCCATATTCAAACTAGATCTATAAATCTTCAATGCAACTTTTCTGACAAATTTCCAGATTATTTGGGCAGAAAATGTAACCTCTAGAGTGTTAAAAAGATGTTTCAATTTTTGGGCTCTGTGACCTAGTTTTTGAACCCAGATGACCCATATTCAAATTTGAGCTAGAAATCACAGAAGCAACCTTCCTGACAAATTTCCAGATTATTTGGTCTAAAAATGTTACCTCTAGAGTGTTAACAAGGTTTTTCAATATTTGGGCTCTGTGACCTAGTTTTTGAACCCAGATGACCCATATTCAAACTTGACCTAGAAATCGTCAAAGCAACCTTTCTGACAAATTTCCAGATTATTTGGGCTGAAATGTAACCTCTAGAGTGTTAACAAGATTTTTCTATTTTTGGGCTCCGTCACCTAGTTTTTGAGACCCATATTTGAACTTGAGATAGAAATGATAGAACCTTTCTGACAAATTTCCAGGATATCTGGACTGAAAAAGTAGCCTCTAGAGTGTTAACAAAGTTTTTCTATATTTGGGCTCTGTGACCTAGTTTTCCATTCCTGATAACTCATGTTCGAACTCGTCCGAGATATTAATGAGACAAACATCCTGACCAAATTTCACGAAAATTGAGGCAAAAATGTGACCACTAGAGTGTTAACAAATTAATTGTTAACGGACGGACGGACGGACGGACGACGGATAAAAGGTGATCAAAAAAGCTCACTCTGTCACTACATGACAGGTGAGCTAAAAATATTGCTTTTGATAAGAAAAAGGGTGTTTTTGATGATCGGCTGTTTTCGTTTCGACATCGGCAGTCTCCGCCGCAATTTTTGGCTGTGACGTAGATTTATCCCTACTGTACTAGGCAGTAGTGCAGGATTACACTGCTCATACCACATTCGTTTTTAAATGAGAAAATAACACTAAACCACAAGGGTAAGAAACACGATAAAGTCACACTTATAATAACATGCTATAGATTGTAAATTAAATAAAATAATGTTATTACTTCTCGATTTTAATAAGTAAATTCAAACTTTGCAGTGGAAGAACGGGTTGTAATTTTACCTTAATAAATATTCCAATTTCTTCCATGTTGTGGTTCTATATAAAACTATCACCTCCACGTTTTACATGCTCCGTAACACTTCCTCACTTGATGTTTACGTCATAAACAAATTCTTTTTCATTTAAGTGCAGTAAAATTGAAGTGAATTCAGGTGATCTAGTGTGTTAACATTTGTTTCACTAAATGGAAATTCACACTACAGTGTATTTTCACGTTGGGATCTTGTTTGAAAAATAATATGGCATGTCCATCAAGTAGAAATTAGTGTCTGCTTATAATTTAATATCAAATGAAATGTCAAAGATCCATAAATCACGCCCAATACTGTGAGATTTATGCAAATTAACCTACCCAAATGGACCCTTGTATATTCTGCATAGCTGTCGAAACAAAGCAATTAACTTTTTTATGACCCAATCAATGATACAGTTGAGACAAATAGCAAAATTTTATGGCAAGTGATCTTACAAATTGATTGTACTACTTTTGATCAGTCACACTTGTGAAAACATTATGTAATAGCTTGTTCCCATTAACAGGTCTGAATGATTTTTAGTTAAGAAACTACCAACATTTTTTAGTTAGATAATCAAATTTGATGCATCTATTTATGATGAAAATAAATATCATTCGACTTCTAAATGTGAACAAATTATAAAAAAAAAACACAAAAAAACAAAGAACAATGTGTTCGTATTATGATTTTGACATAGTTTTTAGGGCTTCTTCATATTATTTGTTCTTTTATCATTATTGTTTTGTTTTCAAAAAAGGGAGAAAAAAAAGAGATATGCATTTATAATAAAAAAATCATACATCTAGTCAAAGATTACTTACACGTACCTCAGGCAAAATATACCACAGACAAATAAGCAACACATCACTGTAAGGAGAATGTTTTTTTATGGAAAAATTTCTCTCGATTGGAGTTAGTTAATCAAGTCTTCCAACGAACTGCATCGGATAAAAATAAGCATGTTCAAAATCTTTTTGAATCAGATTCTTGAAAAATATCTCTTAGTCTATTTAATTTCACGAGTGTATCTTTTAATTATATAACCCTGATTAGACTAGCCTCTATATAATATTGCTCATTGGCTTCGTAATATCATCAAAATTTCAAACTATTTATTTAAAAAAATCTTCAATGTATATTCAAGATGTTAGCTTAACTTGTTCAATTTTGTTTTTTACTACATTCAGTCTAAATTTTCATTTTCAATCGTAATTTTAAAGTTTTTGTTAACAGTCCAGACAGCTGTGTAAAGTGGCAAGAGATAAATGTGCGTCACATCCGGTTTCGCTCGTGATAGGTGCGCGCGACCAAGTGCGTAAAATATGGATTTTAATTTGCTATAAAAACATCTTTAAGATGAAAATTACCTGGGGAAATTTGTAAAACTGTCATGATTAGATATATATTTTTCTCTCATATGAAAATTTCGAGGTCAAAAATCCGTATCACTTGTTGGAGAATAAGTGTAAAACTATTTAAGGAATTTTACTAAAACTTCACACAGTCAAAGAGAACAGTGAGAGGAAATGCAGCGTTTATGAACCTTAATTTTACCTTGCTATTTTTTTTAATTATCTCCCTTAATGATAATTACAAAAGTTAAATCATGGTTGTCTGGAGTATAACTTCTAAAGTATCAAAGCTATCTCGTTATATCTGCACACAGTTATAGAGACTAGTGAGAGAAAGTGCAGTGTTAAGAAACCATCACTCTACATTCCTAAATTTGTATAATTATCTCCCTTTATAATACCTAATAATGCATGTTAGGAAAATGACTTGAAAACTATTGAAGGAAATTGAATAAAACTTCACACAGTTATAAAGACCAATGAAAGGAAATGCAGTGTTAAAGCGCTGTTACTTTACTTCAGTTAATTTTTTTAATTATCTCCCATTATATAGCTTCATATAGCAGCCCCAACTGATAGATAAATCAATGGCTTATCAGCTGGAATTCTGGAAAACAACACTGATTATATGAAGTACATGTCTACTTTTAACACCTGCCAGCCAATCACTAGACACTTGTTGTGTTTATAAAAAATTTGGCAAATATTCACAGATTAAACAAATAGCAGGTAAAATTTGCAATAAATCAACTGTCCTTCCAAATGTGGTTTTTGTGTCACCTGTCTACAGTCAGGAGACACATAGGTGTTACTTGCGTTGTCCGCGTGGGCGGCGGCGTCCCATATTGTTTGTTCGGGGCATAACTCTAAAAGTGCTGAAGGTATAATTTAAAATTTAATAGGTGAATACATCTCATTGTGAAGAGGTGCAGTGCTTAAGAACCATAACTCTCTTTTGCATAATTACTGACTTATTGCCCTTTGTAATTTTTCATACTTAACTCTTGTCAGGGGCATAACTTGAAAGGTATTGAAGATATTAACTTGAAACTTCTTAGGTAAATAGACCACACTGTGTAAAGATGCAATGCCCAAGAATCATAACTCTCTTTTGCATATTTTTTAGTTATTGCCCTTTGTAATTTTTTATATTTAAATATAGTCCGGGGCCTATAAATTCCCCATTCCATAGAAAAAAAAGTTAAATAACTGGTATGCTACTGTCAGACGACACTTCTGACACGCGGAGTTTAGTTTATACTATAAATCCTCAAATATGTTTCATCATGATTATCCTTGCTATAACTTAAAAGCATTTAATTTTACATGAAAATATCATTGATAGTACATTTCTGCCATTCTGAACAAAAATACTTTGGGCAGCATTATTTGGTTAATAAGTTTCTTGTCGCGATAGCAAATATATTTTTACAAAAAAAACTTTTTATTTCCTGAATATGAGGAAAAATGTACATCTGACAGAAGAATTATTAGGACCTATATATATGTAGGGCACAAATTTCTGCTTCAGATGCACTATATCCCCTGTAAATTGATGAAGAAATAAAATACTTATAGCAGTTTTCTCCTCCGAATCAAGGCAAAAAAAATGCTCTAGCGACATTTTTGATCAGGTGCAAATGAATGTTGCAGCAGATGTATTATTTTGATTATATCTCAGCCAAGTTTGAAACTAGGTCACATAGGATCAGAAACAAGGTCATCAGGTCAAATCAAAGGAAAACCTTGTTTATAATCTTCTGGCCACATTTTCTATACAATCCTCATAAAAATTAATCAGAATGTTTGTCGTGAGGATTTGTAAGTCATAAAACTGGGTCACATGGGGTCAGAAACCAGGTCATAATGTGAAATAATTAAAGAAACCTTGGTCTGTACTCTAGAAGCCGTGTTTTCTTCCCTATCATCATGAAAATTTGGCAGAATATTTATCTTGATCAAGTCTATGTTAAGTTCAGAAATGATTTTAGTGGGTCAAAAAGTAGGTCACAAGGTCAAATCATACATAAACTTTTTGGTTGGCTCTCCAATGATAGTGTTTTGTAAACAGTCTTCCTGAAATTTATCAGAATCTTTGTCTTGATAGATATGTCCTGCTCAGAAGAATGTCACATGGATTAAAATATAGGTCACCATGCTTGAAACCATATTTTCTACCCAAATAAGATGAAAATTTGTCAGAATATTTGTTTTGATGATATTTAGGTCTTATTTAGATGTGGGTCATGAGAGTTTTAAGATGAAAGTCAGCAGCTTAAAGGCAATTCTTTCTACATGATTGTCATCAAAGTTTGTCACAATGATTGTCTAGATGATATCTAGATCATGTTTGAAAGTGGGTCATGTAAGGTCAAAAAGTAGGTCATCATGCTAATGGCCATATTTTTTACACTGATCATCATGAAAATTGTCCAGACTGTTTGTGTTGATCATATTTAGGTCTTGTTTAGGTGCAGTCACATTGGGTTAAACAGTTGGTCACCTGACTAGAGTCAATATTTTCTTATCGATTTTCATTGAAAATTTCATGAGGCAAAAGGGTACTCAGTTGAGCGATATAGGGCCATCATGGCCCTTTTGTTGTGTTCTCTCTCCACATGAATAGTCAAAAAGACTATAATCACAGACAAAAGAAAAAAGGTGTAGAGATAGATTTTGGTCAGAGGAAGTACATCGCATAAGAACCATAACTCTGCCTCTTGTACTTTAGTGATTATGCCTCTTTTATATATTATATGAGATGAGTTTGTCTAGTGTGGTCCTATGGTATAGTTATATTGATAAAAGTCTTTTAGCATGTTTTTAATAGAGAGTTTTGGAATATTCTCTATAGTCTATAGTCTATAGTCTTTGAAACAAATTTTGATTATGAAAGCAAATATTTTCTTTTACCTATGGTCAGCTGCCATGCATTTACCACAGCCAACATCATCATGCGTTTGACAGTACATGTCAGTGTAACGATGACTGTGTCGTTCACATCTCTCTGTTGGTGCTGGAGGCTGTAGCTTGGAGCTGGAACCTGACTTTCCTGTATGCTGAGCGCTGATAGGTTTGGATGGAAACTGAGCTTTATCAAGAATCTTGTGTCCTGTCAGTAATGGAATATTCTCATGAACTTTGACACACTGTAAACAGAAATAATCATCACATTCTAAGCAGTACTTTTCAGCCTCTCGATTTTTACCTTCACATTTACACAGTTTACACAGAACATCAAAAGTCTCGTCAGAAGTTATGTCTATATTTATACTTCCTCCATACGCCATGTTGAAAGACATTAACTAATTCTTTCCTTCTTCCTTTTTCTGTTTTCTGAAATTCAGAAGTCCTAGTTTGCATGAAAAGAAGAAAATTGTCGCAAGAACACAATACAAATTAATTCTCAAGTGACAGTTGATTCTGCTATAAATAAACAATAGTTACTATTTTATGATCTTCAGCTCGTATGAATCAGTTTGAAAACTGATTTGACCCTGTCAAAACATGAACAAAAAAACAGGATTGCATTGTGGGTATAAATATAAATTGAATTACGCCTTAACTACTGTTGCAGTGGTTCTCAATTACAGTTTGTTAACTCTTGAAGCTTTGAAAATTTAAACAAATAAATACATATTGGTAATATTGAGAGAAAAAAACATAAACAGTTACAGCTTTCTCAGTGCAAAATGGATATACCATGTCCTTAAAAATCTATTCAATCTGGCTATAAATAGGTGTAGCTAAAGAAGGTTATGATAATACAATGCACTGGTAGTGGTTCTATTTTAAGCATATTGTTTGTGAAATAAGATTTGTTCAGTCTACCTTATTTCTCACAGTATACTTAATGTAAGAACTAGTGAAGATTTGCATATACCTTGATGTACCAGTAAATTCAATACAATTGATTTTATTTTATAAATAAGTCTAATTTATCAATTAAAATAAGAATCAGCTCGAGTTAAAAAATTCTCCTTTGTTGTCCCGTACTTGTAGTGTTTCTAATTTGTGCTTTAGAAGGCTAGAAGTCAGGGTGCTGAGAATAATCAAAGAATAAAGTTACTAAAAAATAAGTTACTAACATATAGTGCTGCAACTAACCAATGACACATGTTTACATGGGGAATAGGTCAAAAAGTGCATGGGTTGCTTTAATGCTTCAGTTATACCATACTTAGATATATTCGTACACAGTATCTCACAAAAATATCTTCACCCCAGAAACTGCTGGCAAAGATTCCAAAACAATTTTACTGAAATGTTTCTTATGTGGCGGCCCTTTACTAATTAATTTTACTTCAGGCAATGTTAGTCCTTAAAAGAACATAGCTGATGAGGCCTGTTTTCACTTAATGATTATAATTATGGAAAAGTTTGAAAAGTTTCCTTTAGAAATTGCTGGCCCAATTACAAAATTTCACAGAAATGTTTCTTACTGGTTCTTTATCATACTCCTTTGACTAATATTGATTTGTTAAAAACTTTGCTGATATGGTGGTCTTTTATAAAAAATATTCAAGCCATGCATGTTGGTACATCAGAAAAACTTTGCACACAGTGATTTGGCAAGTTTTCCCTGTACAACTTTATAGAAAACTTTGAAAATCTTTTCCTAAAAAACCACTGGCCAAATTTGAAAGTTATTTCACAGAAATGTTCCTTTGATTGGCCTTTATCATATTTATTCGAGTGATTTTAGTTGGAAAAAAGACATGACCACCAGAGGATAGGGTCTGTTTTTACTTTATCAGTATCAGATATATTGTTGAAGAGGACTTTCTTAGTGTATCTTAAAGGTTATTACTTGTATTGAAACGGCATGCTTAATTATTCATCAAAGAGTGGTCCTCAGATTATTAATGTATTGTTTTCTGTTGAAATCTGCATTTCAAACTTTATCAGTATGATCATTTATGGTAAAATTTAGGGCCGGGAACGAATAAGGAATTTGATGTTCGAATATTCGTTTTCCATGTTCGAATATATTCGAATATTCGTTTTCACAAAATTTATTCCAATATTTCTCTTTTACGTAGTATTCGAAATTGATTAGGTCGAATACTATACTACTTTAATATGCTGAAATAATCGACGATTAAGAAGACCTTTATTAGTATGTAAAAATTTTTTGTTTTATTGATTGTAAATCGATTCATATGTTTATATTCTTACTTTTGAAATAAATTCATAATTTGATTGTCAGTTAATCCGGCTGCTGATCATTTGTCAAGTATTAACGGGAGGTAACTCACGTGACTTGACTGACAGTAATATGAATCATCGTAGGCTCTGACGAACAGGCTGAATATTTGTTTATGTTCCCCTCCTTTTGCAGTCTTTCAGCTTTTATCATTTGTTCCTGGGCCACACCAGTATTTGATTACAGTAATCATTAACGTGCATTGTTGCACAAAACTATCTTTTCCGGACAGTATAATCCTTTATACTTATCAATAGAACGTGAAAAGTAATTCCAAACACGTGACGGCATTGCGATATATTGACTTTTGATTTTTTCAACAGAGTGAGATAGATACGACCAAAATCATCCCTTTAAAAAAATCTGAAAACAATGTTTGCAAAGGTTATTGCTTCCGAGTAGAGCTTTAAATTTCCATTGGGTGAAATAGAGTTAATTTTAGAGTGATGAATATCGATTGGTCGATTGTTCTAGCATAATTAATACGTGCCGATTTATTCTTCTTCACAAAAATTAAGACAATTATCGATTGATCCGTAAGATTAAAGGACAGAAAACAATAAAGTAAGATAATTAAAGTTGGAAAAATTTACATTATTGTATTCTAGCTATAAACATTGTATTATGTTTTATGCTGAAATAAACTGAAACTGAAACTGTAATTTACGATCTTTGAACTTTGAAAGGAAAAAAAAGGAAAAAATCAAAACATTTCTTTTTTTTCGAATATTCGTATTCGTTTTTCAATGTTCAAATATTCGATAGTGTTTCGAATATTCGAATATTCAAATATAATTCCCGGCCCTAGTAAAATTATTGTATACCTTCAGAAAAGGGGTTGTATAATAGACTTAAAGCATCAAAGAAGAGATTGTGGGTACCAATATATAAAATAGTTAGTGGGCAAGATGTTTATATTCATGCCAGCTGCTGCAAACTGTAAAACATTAAGAAAAAAATTCGAATAACAATAAATTTCTGGAACTGAACATTATCTTTACTACAACTTAATCTAATTGTCATTCATTGATATGAGATAACTTTCTAAATGTTTCCTCATTAGTATTAACGTACCTGTCCTTGATCCTCTACATGAAAATATTCAAGTACTAGTCGTATTGTTCTTAATTTTCTTCAAACAATAACTTTGTATGGTAAGATTAGTAATACACAATGTAACATAAGATTCTCAGATAGAGTTCTATACATTTCAGATCCAGTGTTAGAGAAAAGGTTAAATGTAAATCGTTCCATGATTACAAATGAACAGATAGATCGCTATAATAAAGTGACGCTGGAATTGTTGTAAGTACAGAATGTAATATTTAGTTAAGACTACAGCTGTCACATTTGTGGATGGCTGTATGGAAGATTATCTCCTGCATTTTTACAGATGTAAAAGTTTGTATGTAATACAAATTTCATTTTGAATATAATTACAGTGGAACATCACTAATTCGAAGTTGCTGAGATCATGAAAAATACTTTGGATTACAGATAGTTCAGATTTAAAACAAGTTCTGGTCCTGTGGTGAGAAGTGTCCTGTATAAATTGCTACCCTTTGGGTAACTTGAATTCATCCAAAATTATATAGAGAGAACCTTAAAAAAGCTTCTGATATTTGCTCAACAGCAGACCAAAAGGCAAAGTATTCAGGTGAGCGATCTAGGGCTATCATAACCCTCTTGTTATTGATCCCTGTTGTGAAGACACGGAAGGTGTTAAAAAAAAGAAGACATTGGCAGCAAATATGTGAAAAATAATTACCAACTTCAAATTACTGACATTAATGAAGAAACTGTAATGTAGGGTTTGACAGTTTTGCTTCAGACTACCGATACTTCAGATTTCAAATCTTCGGATGTCGCCATGTTTATTTTGTTAAATTTGTAAGGAAAATTGGGACCAAGAAAATTATTTGACTAGCTATAAATTTGGATTATTGAAGTTTGGACTATTTATGTTCTGCTGTATGAGTAAATTCTAACATTCTAGTGAAGTTTTTGTCTGATGTTGTGTAGAGGGGTGAAAACAGCTTCTGCAGATCTAAGTTTTATGGATTAAACACATTTTAATTGCCTCCAAGGTTTTGAAAGTTTCCAAAACACTAGAGACAACTAGAGACAAAATACTTTTAAAAAAATAACCCTTGAAAGTTTTTTAGCTCACTTGAGCACAGCTCAAGGTGAGCTTCTAGTATCATTTAGTGTCCAGTGTCCACTGTCAAGAATTAGTTTGTTAACACACTAGAGGTTACATTTTTATACCCCCGAAACGAAGTTTGGGGGGTATATATAACCCGGTGGTCAGACGGTCCTCACTATTTGCAGAGTCATTGCCCTTTGTTTTCCTTGTCTGGAGCATAACTTGAAAACTACTGGTTGAAATTCAGTGCAACTTCATACAGTGGTCAAGCACAATAAGTGGAAGTGAAGTGTCTATGAATCATAACTCCATCTTTTCCATTTGCAGAGTTATTGTCCTTTGTTGATTTTCCTTTTTTAGGAGCATAACTTGAAAACTGCTGGTTGGAATTCAATGCAACTTCATACAATGGTCAAGCGTAATGACAGGAAATGCAGTGTTTAAGAATCATATCTATGTCTTCACTATTTGCAGAGTTATTGCACTTGTTAGATTTCCTTGTCCAGACTATAACTTGAAAACTACTGGTTGGAATTCAATGCAACTTCATACAATGGTCAAGCACAATGAGTTGATGTGCAGTGTATAAGAGCTATAACTCTGTCTTCGGTATTTGCACAGCTATAAGTTATATCATTAATTTTGACAAACTGATAACTTGCCTCTGTGGCTCAGTGATGTGGCTAAGATCAAGGTCACACATAGAGATCAATGGTCAGATAAAAGTATGAAAATGTGTGTACGGACCATTTAGTCATTATGAATTAAGGGATTCCCTCACAAATGTTCACCATCATGAGACTGAGTGTTACATGCATAATCCAGGTCCATATTTTTGCAAGGTCAAGGTCATAAGAGATTATGAAATGTTCAGATTTTGTCCAGAGCATATCTTCAACTTGCATGGAGAGATTTCAGCATTACTTCAGGTTCAACTAAAATGTGTGTTTCACTGTCCAGCACTAGAAATAATCAAACTTGCTTCCCTACTAACACCTCTTTTTATTCATTATGCCGACATCTTCACCTAAAGCTTTTGTGACAGGCTTATTTTGTGACAATGGCACCCTTGTTCCTTGACAGAATAGTTTAACAAATACCTGGATAGATGACTAGTGCAATTTTCAGCCTATCACATTTAAATTTGCCTTTATTATTTGTTTCATTTCTTTTTACACTTGCTTGTGGACTAGTTTTTTATCACCAAGTCAAACTTGTTATGATCAAAAGTTCTTTTTAATTTATATTTTGATATATGAATTACACATGGCAAAAACTTGTTATCTGCAGATGTAAAAGTAACAAGTTTAAATGAATGATAGATGATTATAAGATCTTCATATTTTTGTTTTTGTTCTATAGCTTTGCCAACCGCTAGTGAGACTGCCATCAACATTGCTGCACCATTTCTAATTCCCTGAGGCCCTTCTATTGTTCATTTCTTTGTGTATTGCTGCTGTGATTTTATTGTTGGATTCTTAATAAACGTTTCATCAAATCAGTTATCTTTTTCTTATAACAGAGGAAACAAGAATATATATTTTTAGGAGCCACGAAAGGGAACATAATTTGTCCTTTAAAGCGTAAGGTTATTCATCAGAGGAAGTACAGATTACTGCATATGGGAAAGTTCTCTGACATTTACCAGTAAAATAGTTGCACAGGACTCTAGGCATTCAGACTCTTAGTTTAAGGTGACTAGTCATTGTAAATTGTCCAATGCACAGCAAAGATAAGAGTTATTTACCCAAATACAAAAGTGGTAAGGGGCAGAACATGTCAGTTTTCACTCCAAAGAGCATCCACTACTTTTTAGGTCACCCGGGTGAGCATATGCTCAAGGAGAGCTTTTGGGATTACCCTGTGTCTTTCATGAACCATGTGTTGTGTGCTGTCAACTTTTTACTTTCAATAACATCTTACCTTAAACCACCTTGTCAAAATTGATAAAACTTTGCAAGGAGTCTCACTTTGCATAGAAATATGTGGTAAATCTTTGAAATTCTTCTTCAGTTTTGGCTCATCTGTTGTATTATTTAGGCTCGTATATACCGGTAGGAAAACTCTTAAAATTCTTCTTGGCAGAAACTGCAAGATACTTCTGAAGTGGTACTGTGTAAAGTTTTCTTCAAATTACATTACGCAATGAAAACTGATCTCTGGGTCACGTTTGACACAGATATTTAGGAATAAATAGTGTGCAAATGATGTTGATAATTATTTCCTAACAAGAGCTGTCATCGTAAACAGACATATGCCCCCCGACACCCTCTTGACCTCAGTACATCTCATCTAGTGGCCTATGCAAATGCAAGGACTTAAGGTTTAAGCACTGGCACTTAAATTAAGATATTAGTAGACACAAAGTCTTTAATAACATAATATTTGTACAATATATTCTGCATTCTCCATGTCTATTAAGGTTTACCTTTTCTGAAATGTAGATGTCTTAGTCAAGGATATGGGATTTTATTTTATGTATGAAATAAAATAATTACAGTTAAAGATTTGTCATTCTGACATATAACTAGATGTTTTTTGTGAAAAACGCATGTCTCCCCCTGGAAGGAAGGAAGTCTCTGTCATTTATCATGCTATAAAGAACATTATATATATATATATATATATATATATATATATATATATATATATATATATATATATATATATACAAAAGTTTAAAAAAGTGCCGGGCAAGTAATTAAATATGAAAAAATAAAAACATCACATGGGTTTTTGAATATGTAATTGCCAACCGGTTTCTTTTATCATCAGGGCAATAAAACAAAATGTGTAAAACCCTTAGCAACGTGTGTACACATGTGTACACAACGTCAAAAATGATGACGTCATCAA
Source organism: Cyclina sinensis (assembly GCA_012932295.1). Classification (NCBI taxonomy): domain Eukaryota; kingdom Metazoa; phylum Mollusca; class Bivalvia; order Venerida; family Veneridae; genus Cyclina; species Cyclina sinensis. The sequence continues at coordinate 14,935,831 of JAAONU010000009.1, forward strand.
TAACTGTTAAGCTTTGGCTCAAAAATGTCTATAAAATAACGTTCTTTAGATAACCTAGCTGAAACATCATTACTATGGAATTTGAAAAATGGAAATATTGAAAATTTAGGGCATTGTTTTGAGCATATATCAAGATGTGTGCTTAGTGGTAATTGTCTTGTTGACGGGTCTCTTATTTGCTGTTCATGGACAGTTTTTCTGTTTCTTAATTTATCTCCTGTTTGTCCTATATAGAATTCATTACAACCATTACACACTAAAACATATAGAACATTTTCTACTGTACAATCCATATTTTCTTTTATGTGAAAACATTTATTTTTTATTTTTAAAGATGATCCTTCAATAATATAAGTACAAAGCCCACAACGGGGCTGATTACATTTCTTAACTGATGGAGTAGCGATGTTGTCACTAAACTCAGATTGAGTTAGAAAGCGTTTTAAATTTGGGAGTTGGCGCTTGCATTTTATTATCTTGGTATTATTTAAAACTTTTTTCATTTTGTTGTCTGTATTTAAAATTTCCATATTATTTTTTAGTATGCCAAATACCTCCCTGTTTTTTGGGTTGTGTGTTGATATAAATGGTGTAATATCTTCCCTTTCAGAGCTTTTAACACTCAGTAGAGTACCCCTAGGAATTTGAAGTGCTTTAATGATTCCAGATTTAATTATTTGAATAGGGTATTTTCTTTTGATAAGAATGTTCGCCAGTTCTTTTAATCTTGTTTCAAGAATATCTCTATCAGACACAATTGTACAAATTCTGCGTGCTAAAGAAAATGGAATATTTATTTTTGTATGTTTAGGGTGGCATGATTTGAAATTTAAATATTGTTTAGAATCGGTATTTTTAAAATATATATCAGTGATAATTGACGTTTCTTTTTTCATTATCAGTATATCTAGAAAAGGTAATTTTGTAGCACTGCATTGCATTTTGAATTTAATATCTGTATGTAAGCTGTTTAAAATCTTATCAAATAAAAGCAAATCTAAAATAGATTCTTCCCAAAAGATAAAACAGTCATCCAGATACCTTTTCCATCTATCTTTCACGTATTTAGCTAAAACATCGTTTCTTTCTTCTTTAATTCTTTCATATAACATTTCTTCTAAGAAACCTAAAACTAATGTAGCAAACGTCGGAGCTACTTTTGTTCCCATTTATATCAACACACAACCCAAAAAACAGGGAGGTATTTGGCATACTAAAAAATAATATGGAAATTTTAAATACAGACAACAAAATGAAAAAAGTTTTAAATAATACCAAGATAATAAAATGCAAGCGCTAACTCCCAAATTTAAAACGCTTTCTAACTCAATCTGAGTTTAGTGACAACATCGCTACTCCATCAGTTAAGAAATGTAATCAGCCCCGTTGTGGGCTTTGTACTTATATTATTGAAGGATCATCTTTAAAAATAAAAAATAAATGTTTTCACATAAAAGAAAATATGGATTGTACAGTAGAAAATGTTCTATATGTTTTAGTGTGTAATGGTTGTAATGAATTCTATATAGGACAAACAGGAGATAAATTAAGAAACAGAAAAACAGTCCATGAACAGCAAATAAGAGACCCGTCAACAAGACAATTACCACTAAGCACACATCTTGATATATGCTCAAAACAATGCCCTAAATTTTCAATATTTCCATTTTTCAAATTCCATAGTAATGATGTTTCAGCTAGGTTATCTAAAGAACGTTATTTTATAGACATTTTTGAGCCAAAGCTTAACAGTTATTGATGACGTCATCATTTTTGACGTTGTGTACACATGTGTACACACGTTGCTAAGGGTTTTACACATTTTGTTTTATTGCCCTGATGATAAAAGAAACCGGTTGGCAATTACATATTCAAAAACCCATGTGATGTTTTTATTTTTTCATATATATATATATATATATATATATATATATATATATATATAGTTATGTTTGCGATATAAGGTCGAAATTTTTCATGCAAAAATAGACCTAAAGTCGAAGCGAACGTAAGGTCGAAATAAAACGCTTCGACCTTATGTTCCTCGAATATTTTTGGCAACTTCTGCATGTCAGATGGATTTAAAAAACTCACTGTATAGAGATTATGGGTTTACCTTTTCATTTAAACCAAATTTTGTTTAATTCTTTTGGCATTTTTTGAAAAAATATATTTCAAAGTTGAGGGTGTGTATATGAGGCATGTAAACAAATGGATAAAAAGTAGATCCGATTTTTAACTCATAAAATCACGGTAAAAAATGAATTGATTGACTGATGAATCATATCAGATTGTGTAAAATCATTATTTCTTTCATTTTATTGTAATATACCGCGATGTATATCAAACAGATAGAACACAATTTGATTAAAACTTGTTACTTGCAGATATATCCCCCCGTAAAAAGTTAGAATTCGGATTGTTTCGATCTGCATCGGCTATTTAGGATATTTTAATGTTTTGTGTTGATATGAATCATCTTTTTCACCACTCCGATGGACTTGTTACTTAGACAATGATAAATTTATTAATTTTAGAATGGAGGTTTGTTTTGTTATTCTGTATCTTGTGTCGTCATCTAAATGAAAATCTATCTGTACATTTTAAAGCGACGCTGACTCACACATGGGCCGACCACAAAAACTAAAGAAAATGTTTATACAGCTAGAAATTCTAGCTGTAATTGTGAAGAATATAGCTAAACTAACTTATTGACTGACTTTTGTTACAGAAACACATCCCAATATAAAGATCTACACACTTTTGTCGTTAAAAAGTTACCCAGTTAGCCACGGTGTAGATATTTTGGTTATATTATTAGTTTTGACCTATATTTAGTAACATTGTCTCTAGCTCAGTGGTGTAGATCGTTGCTCTGTACATTTTCTGAATGAAAGAGCATGGGTTCGAATCCTAGCAATATACTATTTTTTTTTTAGTCTTCATGATCTAAACACGCATAATATTAAGGTTTTTTATCAAGTCAGTGCGATATCAAATAATGCCTGGTGTTGAAAAAAAAATAGTTGAGTTCTTTTAAATTTTTCTAAATGACAGAAGATTTTCAAAAGTTATGGGTGATGTGTCTCTTTTTTATTAATCTGTCGATATAATTTTTAATGACGGGAGACAGGCTTTTTTAAAACGCTTCCTTAATTTGGCTACTTATTGACTTAGTATTTTGCTCTGGTCTGGAAATGGTAATAATTGCCAACAATCAAGGCATTTGACATGCCAAATTAATAAAACTTTATCCAGTGTTGCATATTAATTTGACTCACTTCGATAACTCGTTTAAACAGTTTAAAATAATGAAAAGGTGAGACAGTTAACCAAGGCTCTAGAAAAGGTAAATCATATTAGTTAATCCATAATGAATTTTAAAGTGAAGAGAGATGAACTGAAATTTAGCTCTAAAAGCAGGTTAAAGAAGTAACAAAGTATTACTCTGTAAAGCATTTTTTTAAGTGTGACACTTGTTTGAATCTTTAGCCACTTAAGTTAATGCCAGACTCAAGCTTTATACCTGACGAATTATATGCGTCTTTCCATGATAAAAGAATTTTGATTATGCCAGTTTTGTATGGTATTCTTGTTTTCACTTACAGAAAGGGTGCTACAAATAAATTCACAAGAGTTGTTTAAAGACTAGATCGGGCTAGCTACCTATTTAAATAGAGTTGGTCAATTTGGGTAAAATCATGTTCACAAATTTGTTCGCGTATCTATAAGATAATTTTGTTACTATGAAATTCATCTTCACTTGGAATTCCACACGTCGAGCAATTTAATTTAATATGTTCAAAAACGTGTGTTCCTAGTTATATTAATTATTCATATAACTAGGAACACACGTTTTCGAACAGATTTAATGTTTACATTACATTTTGTGAGTATCCTCAAGACGTTTTGACATATATCTGCAGTATTACTAGGCTAGAAGCAAAAGTTCTTTCTCTCTTGTTTACAGTAAGGTGCAAATTGTATATGTTACACAAGCTAATTTTCCTAATAAAGCTCGTGACGTGATGACATGCTGTAAACCTCAACATTATAAGATAATTAAGGTCGTCAAAAGGTATTTCTGTGCGGGTGTTAGCATAATCAAACCAGTAATCTGGAACAGTTTAAGGTTTAAGTTCATGATATATACAAACCACTATGATATGGCTAACTAAAACATCTGCATTTTTTGCAGGAGATTGAAATCTTTCTCAAAAGAAGCAGACCCCTGTCCGCATAACTTCACAATAATTTTCCTTGTAGAACCATGAAAGAGTGAGGTTATGACCGACTTCTGTTCTTCTACAAGTATGATACAAGTCTTGGGGTAGCATTCGCCAGCCAAAACCTGCATCTTTAGATGCTAGGCCAATTAATTAATGCAAGACAAGAATACCAGTGAAAACATAATGATAATGGTTAGCTCTGTAGATATTGGTAAGTTTTTAAACTTACGTGAATCAAATGGAGTTTTACAGTTGTACTAAATGTCGATATTTAGGTGCTAATGTTTAGATAAAGTAATCGCTTTAGGTCAAAACACACAGTGTAAAAAATTCTTAAATTTAAAACTGCACAAAAGTCAGTATGTCATTGTAAATGTTTTCACGGGACCTGTCTTTTAATATTTTTTTTTTTACATTTTCATGTCCTCAAATTCAAAAATCAAAAAACAATGAGCTATATATCGGTCCACTTTGTTTTGTTAAATAACAAGTAATTCATACATAAAAAATTATGGATTCACACGAAAGGCTTAAAGGGGCTGTGCTCCAGATGACACAAAAAAAAGAAAGTTTTCTTGTATTATAAATTTCTTGTGATATTTATGACTAATGCTTAAAAACTGACCAACTGACAAAAAATAAGTCAGGTAATCACATTATAAATTGATTTTTTTTTACTTTCATCGTGCTATACCGTAACGTGACGGTATAACTATATTGTATAAGATTTGAAGTAAACGTTAATAATTTCACATGACAGTTAAAGCGTTGATGTTTTGTTAACATGAGGGTCCAGAGTTCAAATCCGGCTAGAGCGAATATATTTTTTTTTTGTCCTATTTTGACTTTTATAATCAGTTTTGAAGTAAAATATCATGTCGTTATAATCTCACGGCATCTAGATATTTAATTTAAGTAAAATAAAAATTATATCAAATCTGGAGTTCAGCCTCTTTAAAATAGCACAAAGACTGACAGTAAAGGGTTATCAAACAAATAATGTAATATTTAGCTACATGTAAGAATTGTTTATTAGTTGGTGGATTGCATTTACTCAGAATTTTAAACAGATCAAAAATGATTTCCTCTCATAAATTCGGCATTATTTTTTCAAGAAAAAATCCAAAGGAAATTACCATATGTAGCATTGTCAGGAGCCGGGTGCGTCTATTTGCCGACGACACCATAGTTTATTTAACAATTAAATCACAAGCATCTGCACAAACCTTACAAAATGATTTGCAGAATCTTGAAATATGGGAAAAAGAATGGTCAATGGAATTCAACCCTGACAAGTGTGAAGTACTCAGAATACACAGGAAAAAGAAACCAGTCATCTTTCCATACACCCTACATAACACTACACTGAAAACCACAGAAAATGCAAAATACTTAGGAGTTACTATAAGAAGTAACCTAAACTGGTCATCTCATATAAACAATATCACAAACAAAGCAAAAAACAGCTTAAGGTTCATCAGACGAAATGTCTAAACACAAAACAAACAACTCAAAGAAGCAGCATACAAAACATATGTAAGACCACAGGTTGAATACTGCTCAACCATATGGCATCCATGGCAAAAATATCTCACTCACAGAATAGAAATGGTCCAGAGGTCAGCTGCAAGGTACGTTCATAATGATTACCACTATATAAGCAGTGTAACAAACATGATTAAGGAACTAAAATGGTCAACTTTAGAACAAAGGCGAAACCATGCCAGCATGGTCATGCTACACAAGATAAAAAACAAACAGGTCAATGTCGATCACAATCATCTTACAAACACAAGAAACAGCAAATTCCTCATCCCACAATCAAAGACACAACATCACATGAACTCATTCTTCCCAAGGACTATACGACTCTGGAACGAATTATCGACCGAGTTTAAGGCTTCCCCAACTGTGCCAGCTTTTATCAGTGGACTAAACATGTTTTATAGATTTTAAGTATTTAAAATAAATGTTTAAGTAAGATCTTCAGTAAATCTTGTTTTCTTTATTATCTTTTGTAATTTTAACGTTCCTGACACGTGCCCGCCTAGTATAGTCAGTATTGACTTTTGGCAGTAATAAGTTGAAGTTGAAGTTTCGCGGCTCATTCAGAAACGGAAATTACTGATAGAACTACAGTAAACATAACACAAAAGTCATATTTTGGTCTCACTCCATCCAGCCTTAGACTGCCAGAAATTTTTCATGAAACTAAGTAGCATTGTGATAATAGGTGTATAGTGTGTCTAGTTTGAGACGTAGACATTGCAAAAGGTTTAAAATGTTCATTTTATTTTGGTGGCATGTTTTCCTTCTTTTCCGCTTATAACCGTTGTTTAATTAGCTTAGCGGAAGCCTTGTTTTGTATCATTATAATCTATGTTCAAGTTCGTTGATTGAATGCAGATCTTTTATCCTCAATGCAGACGAGTTTAATGTATGTGGCGGCCTTGGTAAAGAAATAATCATTGTTGGGACAGATTTTGACTCCGTTATGCAATTTTTAAAGTTATTAGGTTCTGTCATATAACAATATAATCGTGAAAACAAATTTAGTTGCATTTTTTTCTGTGTTGTTGTCGTTGTTTTTTCCTCCCATTTTATATTTGCTATCATAATTTTCAGATTCTGAGTAGCTTGGGATGAAGGATGAACGAAGAAGCTTAGATCCATGATTCAGAAGCTATTGGTTGATCCAAAAAGAAAAGAACAGACATTTTAATGTACTAACTCCATATTAAATAACATAATTGTCGGATTAGTTAAACTGCATAAGAAAAGAAGTTTTCTAATTTTACAACGAGTCACTTTTGTGACTGATTTTCTACTGAAACAAATTGTTACTCTCGTGTTTCACCGTTTGTTCTTTTAAAAATTCTGACAGGCTGTAAATTTTAAACTCTGATTAAAGTAGCGAAGTCATATACACTCATAAAATATATTCTTGGAGCTGGCGGTGGTAAAGTGTAAAATGGCGCAAACCTCTAGCTAATTGGGCCATGCCAAGTTTAACGGTTTAGTTGATACCATTTTATCTTTTTAGGGGAAAGTTAGCAAACAAAAATAACATTTATTCAAATAACCTTCGTTCAAATCAATAAATATACAAATCAGACCTAAATTGTACGTTCGACATTTGGGTTAAGTCACAAGTGATATTTCAAATTAATTTTTTTGAATGTATCGTGATCTGTGTACTTCGTACGAATATATATCACATGTAATGCAAAATAATGTTCTGTTTATAATAAAACTGATGACATCAATGATTAAAACAAAACACAGTTTTGTGTAGAAATCAAGTGAGTGTAGTATAGCATTGTAATACATGCAATGCACTTAGCAACTTTTAACAGTGCGATTACAAAATCAACAGATTAACGTGCGATATCATTAAATTTAGATTTTATAAATAGGTAAATAACAACAATTTCTCTTACACGAAACTTAGGTTCACAACAAGATCATACGAGACGAGATGTATTTATTGGTGTGCAGCTTAAAAACAAGTACAGGTTATAACTGAGCTTTGAATATTTAAAAAGTGATTGTTTACAATATGTAAATAGAATGGGCAAATGAGTCAGTTAAAAGGAGGCAGGAGCGACTGTTTTTCGATACAGACAGTCTTAAAATCACAAAATTAACTGAAACAGAATATCTTTTATTATTTTCTGCCGTATTTCGCGTTGTCTGTCCGTCATTCCATCCTTCATGTTAGTGCGATAAGTAAACAATTTATTGAATTGAATTTTATATTAAAAAAAAAAACACAAAAAAACACCAATGTGTATTCACTGCTGGATGGTTCTTGCACAGTTGCGCAGTCTGTTAATATCAGGTCAGTTATGACCCTTGATAAATGTTCTCAACTATAGGTATGACATAAGACTTTTTTTAGAGGGGAGCGGGATGGGGCGGGGGGACATGAAAAAAGTTTTGTTTGATTTATAGAGCATTAAAACTTCATAGTTCTTTCATTAACCTTAAAATCTTGGGAAAAAATCTAATGCCTGAAGCAATTATTACTATTATTATCATTATTATTATTATTTGACGTCCGCCTGATGTCAAGAAACTTTGGAAGAAAATGACACGCTCTGGAAAGAGAGAGAGAGAGAGAGAGAGAGGTGGGGGGGTCGAAAGTGTTACATGTTGTTTTATAGGAACAAAGAAAAGCTTCTACAAAACAACAATGCTTGAAATTTGATGTTTGGCATGTGATTTTGTTTGTGATTCTCTAGATAGATTTTTCAAATTATGCCTCTTAGATCAAAAATGACATTGCCCTCAGACTCTATTTTTTCCTATTAACTTTTAGAGAAACTTAACAGAAAATTATTCTTCCAACCCACAAAGCCCAGAGCTTATATACAAAGTATGTGACATGAAGCAGTTGTCTTCAATCAACGAAGTAGGTCGAGGGATAAATATTTTGCAATGTCCATCCGTCCGTCTATCTATCTGCCTGTCTGTCTCATTAATAATCAGTGGAAGAATTCTCCAGAAACTCAATCCAGTTGTGTATCATCATTCTAGGATGGAACAGATAAAAAGTTTGTTTCGATAAGACCAGGCCCTTTCATTCATTCTCTATACAATCAATACAGCTGAGCAAACATTTATACACACTATTGAAGCAGAAAGAAAATATTGAAAACTGGTAATTACAAGAAACACACAAAGTACTTATATGTAAAGCTGTTACATAACACACTGAAATCATGTTTTTATGTCATGAATGAAAAAAAAGGTGGGACTATTTAATGAACATGAATATGAACATTGTAAAAGAAAATCTTAACAGATAATGATTTCTAAGGCTTTTTATTATTTTCAATTAAGTCAACGCATGATTAGATTCAGTTTAGCCATAAACAACAACTGTTCTCTTATTTATATCCACAGAGCTGTTACTTCACAGTCATTTCTTCTGAAGTAGAAAAGTGTTGTGGAAACAAAGAAAAAAAAGTCTCGAGTGATCTTAAAGAATATTTTTATATGTTTGATATTATTTTTCTGGAAAAAAAGCAGTACTAAACATATATATCATTTTTTGGTTTTAAATCTCCATTCTCTATCCAAGGCACATTTTTTGGCTTGAACTTCTAAAGGTGCAAAATTCACGTTCGACCTCCTCAATTTATAAACTTTCATAATTGTTTCAATAAATACCCCTCTTTACGGTTCAATCATGTCTCAGTCGATATATATATATTAAAAAAAACAAATATCTTGAGCGCTGACTAATAAAGCTAAAAGACTTACGAAGGGAAATTTCAAAAATATTCTTCCAAACGACTATGCCTAGATCATTAAAACTTCTTAGGTGTGTTCCTCGGAGGGATATCCGTTATCTTCCCACCGGCTTCATAACTATCCCTACAAAGAATGAAATTTTATTTACCTCGTACGATTTTGCTTTTTCCATCCGTCCAAATCTGACAGTATTAGTAGGATTTCAGGAATGACGAGAGTGACTAGACAACGATGGTTACATGTGGCAGCTGCTAAGCTAAGTTAAAAGGGTATCATTGCATAATCTTACATTTCATGACTCAGCTTTCACACTCATATTACAATACTCATCTATATAGCTTGAAAGTTTATTCCCCAATTATGCATTTTCATTTTTAAAGACAATTTTCAAACTTTCATGTCCAAAAATATTCATTTAAATAGGAGTACAAAGGAAAATGTGCAAAAAAATAACATCCTCAAGGGTGGGGGCTGATATAAATTCAAAGAATTTGCTTGTCTGGGTTTTTAGCAACAGACAAAGAAAAACAATATATGTATTCTACACAAGTGTAGTAACTACATGTATACAAATCCCCCTCCCGATAAAAAAAATAGTTGTAAGGCAAGTTCTATCCTATCCAAGCTGAACTGTATTAGTAGTTAGTGGTAACGCCGTATAATTACGCATCACTGTGAGTTAAATTGAGACCATAACTGATGACGTACGTAGCTTATATAATGTCCGTTCAGTTATACGAGGTTTTTAAGCCCACGCCCAAACTTAGGGTTGGAACAAACTGATAAGATTAATTTTCGCTAGGCCCTCGTGATACGGATTTACACTGAGGACCTTTTAAGGTCTATTTGATCGGATCAACATTACACAGCCGGTACTTGGAAACATATCTGGGATTCTTGGTATACGTAGTAGAAAAATAGCTACTAGTAGCCAGTAACTAATAACCCGCTACTTAAGGCAGGTATAATAAAAAGGGTGTCAAGAAAGAAATAACTGGTTTCTTGTTCTATCTTACACCATAAGCGACCGAATAAATAAAACCAGTTCAAACAAATGTTACAAATGCGGATGTTCAACTCCTGTCGATGGTTTGCCGTTATCTTTGACTCCAACTTACAGATACCTTTAAGGTTAAATTCCCTCAGTTTATATCTGTTCGGATGTGTTGTTTCATATCCGGACACTCAACTACTGATTAATTTGTACTTGTCTCCGAATATGATTATTCAGGTTGCTGTTCAAGATCTTGGTATTTTATTTCAGAACTTAAGTCTTTCATTGAATAATATTTGTTTCACTTCAACGCACCCAAGTTACCTGTCCATTTTTTGGAGGTCGAATTAAAGTGACATCTTAGGCATATTCTGAGGTACTTTTGTTTTGGACCAGAATCTCGCAGAGCAGATACATTGACCTATACAAACAGGTACATTATATCTCAACTAGCATAAAATGAGTGGGACTAAATTCTTTTAGTGATTCCATCTGAAGTCTGTTTGAAGAACAAGATGACCTTAAAGATAAAGCAAACAGACAGGCGCAAAACAACGGACTTGTGATCTAACTTCTTTTTGAGATCTTTATATATTATATGTGACAAAAAAGAAAGCACTGAATCTAGAATGTACGGGTCTTTGTAGATCTCCCGATCGACTCTTCGTGTTATTGATGATTTCTCTGTTTGCATTCTTACTGAATGACACAAATGCCATAATTTCCGAGTTTGTAAAACAATTTAAGATAATAAGCAGTATCGAATGCGAAATCTTAAATCACACTGTCTATATTTGTTTCATTTTGTTTCATTGTTTAATTTACAAAGAAGAACATAACTATCTTACTTATCTAACCACCTAAGCAGATTTTTTTCTTATATGAAATATGACCCCTAGACTTTCATTTATTTGATGCAGATCTACCAGAAAATGCAAGCTAAAGCCATTCGACTTCTTGAGTGTAACGAAGGAATTGTTTTGGTGGTTTCCAACCTATATGAACAAATTCATGATAATAGAATTTTACAACAATTTGAAATAGCGGCGGGGAGATGTTTAGGTTGGTCAGAGACATACAAAGTCTCTGGGTTGGTAAGCATAGAGTTGTACTTTTTAGCTCACCTGATAAGAGCTTGTATGATCGATGGCTGTCCGTTGTCCACAATAGCTTAAAACGGCATCTTCTCTTAACCAACAGGTCAATTGGTAAAGAGTCTAATCGGCATGGGTCAACTCGGCCCACTTTAAAAAAAAAACATATTAAACGTATGAACTTTTTCTGATTACTTGCATGTTATCAAGGCAAGCTGTTTTACATAAAAATAAGATATATCTGGTATATTATTATATAATTGTACTTCTGCAGAATAATTAGAAGAAATTCGTTACGTTTATTCTTGCAGATTCGTTAAAAATTAATATATTTAATACAATGATGCTTTTTGTTTGTAAAGTAATCTTTAATAAAATATGAAATAAAAACGTGTTAACTTATTATCATAAGCTTCTAATTAGTTGCAGGTGGTCATGAATCAAATTTGAATGATAGCGTCAATCATAATTATCACCTAATTAATCGGTACCCTTAACATACACGTGGTAATTGATTGGTAATAATAGCGGGTGAAAATAGCAGTCCTTTAATCAATGTCCTTTTCCAATTTCACTTAAATTATTTGTAATTGTCAAATATATTAATAAATTGAAAAGCCGGCCGAGCTGACCCATGCTGAGTTGGAATAGGGCCGAGTACGTTTTAGGGCCGAGCTGACCCTGATTCGGTCAATTTTATAAAACATACTGTACCACAGGAATCCGACGTTTTATCCTAGAATTCACCGAGATGGGAATGAAAGCACTGCCACTCTGAAGCCTATATATGCTACAGAGTGGCAGTGCTTTCATTCCCATCTCGGTGAATTCTAGGATAAAACGTCAGATTCCTGTGAACATAGAGTGGTCAGACCAATGCTCGGCGTAAAATCAAAGGAATTTCTTTGAAGAGACTAAACAAATGACTCATTTTATATTATGAACTAATTATATTCAAGAGTAAACTTTGCTAAATCCTTACGAAGTTTCCCTATGTGAAACAACCGTGACGTAAACAACACGGCAGGCTATAAATAGACATAGTAAAGCATGTGCGGTTTGCACAAAATTGTACCGATGCTCGGCGTTGCGTAGATGACCTTATCGGCGACCTTTCAAAAAGAAATCTTTTGTAATTATGCAAAGAACCTTTCTTGAACATAAAATGAATAAAGTATTAAATAGATTGTTTCTATTCATTGCGTATCAAACAGTGGAAGTACATGATCTCGCGTAGAAAACAATGCGTTTTGTCTGTTTTATCCAATGGGATCCCCTTCCGTCTGCTATGCTTAAGTCACGTGATAATTCTGGAAGTTCCGAGAACCGTGACAGGGTTCAAATTTAGCGGTCGCAAACTCGCAAAATGCGAGCGAAATTGAGAAAATGCGAGTGCAAAATTTTAGCACTCGAAATAATTTGCGAGTGCGCCGGAAAATGGGCAGACATCCCAAGTTCTAACTTATCCGAAAATCCACGTTTGCCGGTGCGTGAAAAAATGTCCCTAGCACTGGTCACGTGATCGCTGTACTTGTAGACGCTTGTTGAATTAATCCGGTATACGTTCATCCGATATTAAAGCGCGTAGATGACTAAGACTATTTGTTTACAGGTATGAAACCACCAATTCAGTCTAATAATGGCGTCTAGAAATAGTTCAGTTTTCTTGGCTATTATTAACATTTTTTGCCCTTATCTGTGTATTTTTTTGCTGGAATCATTTTGTTTGACTATTTCTGATAGTGTGGTAGCAATTTTATGCTCATATGCATTCAGAATAGAATTCACAATGTGAAATTGTTTCACATACCCCAATCTGAAAATTAGCTCAGATTTTTTGTTAATTTTATGGGTAAGTTCACATGAGCAGAAATATCTTTCTTGTTTGAAACACAACCCCACTTTTCTTGCTATTTTTCATGAGTACAGATATAGATCTACAAGAATATGTAAGTTAAAGCTATTTAAAAAAGGTTTTGCTATGTTTTACAGCTCTGTGAACTTTATGAATTTTATATAGAATAAAGAAGGAATCTATTTGGTGGTTTCACACCTACATTTATTTGTCATACAGTCAGTGATAGAACTGTTTGTCCGCAACTTTTCACATTTTGTAAATATTGCTTAGCTAGTAGAAAATTGATTTTGCTAGTAGAAAAAATGGTCACTAGCAAATATTTGCCAGTAGACAAAAAAGTTAAATTTGACCCCTGCGTGAAAAGAAAGACGAAATGACACTTAACTCGGATTAAAGAAGAGTTTTAAATCACTTCTAAGAAAAAATATCAATTCCGTGAAAAAACAGATTTACGCCGAGCGTTGGTATACGCCGAGCGTTGGTCCAAGCACTCTACTGAAAGTGTCCCATGCATGAGTTTGTCAAATTTGTTAACCTCAATTTGCCCAAATCATGAAATGGGGTTTGTCTGTTCTGTTGTCCAAACGCTATTGACCAAAGTGTCTATTCTAATGATCACTGACTTACTGACCAGGTAAAACTATAATTTGTTTAAGTTCTAAAGGCTTTTTAAAATTGTAACTTGAAATAGGGCCTAATAAAAAAGTGAAGGAATGTGTAGAGATAAGGACCTTCTTTTACTTAAAGCTGATTATATCGCTGCTAAATGAATTGATTGTAGCTTTCTTTTAATCTTTCACCATCCCCTTGTTTTTGATGCTCCCGAAGGGCATACAGTAATCGGACTGTCAGTCTGTCCAGTAAAATCTTGTCCTCACTTCTTCTCCAAAACTGCTTGTGGGATTTCATTGAAACTTAACAGGAGTGTTTGTCACCAAGCCTAGTTGTGCATGTCATCAGGAGATTCCGCTCAATTGATTTTTGGCACTAAGTGAAGTGTCTGTAAATGTTTTTTTTTTTTTACTCCAAAATCTTGTCCTCGCTTCATCTCCAAAACTGCTTAAGGGATTTCATTGAAACTTAACAGAAGTGTTTGTCACCAAGCCAAGCCTAGTTGTGCGTATCATCAGGAGATTCCACTCAATTAGTCATTTTTTTACCCAAAATTCTATATACCGTAAACGCTCGAATATTGTACGCTAGCGTGTATAAAACGCACCCCTGGTCTGGCCTCAAGATTTGGGAAAAAGAGGTTGCATTGGAATATAATACGCACACAAATTTCGTCTGGAAAAAGAGTTACCATTTGTCCATGTTTTTCGTTCAGGAAGCGGCCATTGTTGGTGCGCGTAACAATTACATCGCGTGAATATCGCTACAGTTGCATTTAACTATTTATTTCATTAAGGTCAATTAGCGCTAGAAACTACTTGTTTTAGAATATCGAATAAACATGGCATTATCTCAAAGTGTCAACACCTTCTCAATACCTTTTGGATGTGTTAACAAACATCTCGTAATTATGGCGACATCAAACGACACTAATTATTTTGTTTGTTTAACAATATACGGACGACTCCTTTATCAAATTAATAGGTCGATAATTGTGTGAGTGCGAATATTGGCGGGCATAATTATACCGGTAAGCATTGGTTATATGATTGAATCTTTAGCAGTTATACATTTAGAGAAAAAAAAAAACAACAAAAACCAGAAAAACAAAAAACAGAAAAAAAGGAAAAATAACGGCGTTTTAACGGCTTTTACGATACCGTACTTTCAGTACTGATGACATTGGTTTTCTCCCCTTAATAACGCTCTCCCAAAAGAAGGTGCGCCAAAAAAGAAAACATGATCATTTGGACAGAAATTATTGACTTTTGGCCGGTATTTTATGGGTTTTCAAGCTGGAAAAAAATTGTCAGACGGCGCACCCTCATGTATAATACGCACCCCTTTGTGGATACCGAAAATTCTTGAAAAAAAGTGCGTATTATATTCGAGTGTTTACGGTATTAAAATCTTCTCCACACTTCATCTCCAAAATCGCTTGCAGGATTTCACAGTAACTTCACAGTAGCTGCGACATGCTACAAAGTAGCCATGACATATGGGAATCACTTCTCCATCATCTGTCCGTTCGTCTGTCTGTGCATCCATCAAAAAACTTGTCCGGACTTCTCAGAAACTACTGGTGCAATTTCATCCAGACTCTACAGGAATGATCAGTACCACTTCTAGTTGTGCATATCTTTTGCATTTTCCAGTTCAGTGATTTTTGTCAGAGTTATTGACCTTTAATGATTTTTATTTTTCAAGTTTGCCTGGACTACTTCTCTTATACTACTACTTAAGGCAATTTGCATGAAATGTTACAGGATTGATCGGTACCTCAAGTACTAGAGGTGTTAACGGGTGTTTTCCTTGAATGATTTTTGGCTGAGTTCTGGCCCTAGAATAAAAAAGTGTTTTAGCATACCTGCCATAATTTTTTTGGCCTTTTCCGTGAGTTTGATATCGAATTTTCGGGATTTGAGCAGATTTTCCGGGACATACAACTATTCATATTCTTTCAGTGCCCTACCGTTGGCAGTACACCTAATTGGACGGGATTCCGTTTTTGGCGGGAAAAGCCGTGCCATGTTTCAATATCACATCAGTACCATCAGTTTCATACCTTTTATTTTAGTTGCAAGAGCATAGTAATTGTGTAGCAGTAATCATAAAACAATAACTGTGTACCAATTATTAATTAACATTATAAACTCAAATTCAAGTTGAATCTCGGGCGTTTGATGACAACGTGGTCTATGCTTCGTATTACAAGTATCGGCGCGATTTGATCAAACGTTACATTATTCATCAGGAATACCTTTTAAACTTAACTTATCTTTGTAGGACTGATATGTGAAAAACTCAGTTTAATTTTAAGCAGCATCTCTATTGATACCAAATTCCGACGACAGCAAACAAACCACAAACAAGTTAATGATTTAAAAATTATAGTCTTTGTCCGCAAGGTCGCCGCGCGTTTGCATTAAATTTAATTTTAAGTAACATATCTATTAACACCAATTACCGCGGCGACAGTCTTGTAAGATATCTTACAAATTAATTAATGCACCGCAAGTCAATAAATCGATAGCCGTTAGCGGTCTTTTGTTTATTGGTTATCAATGACATGCGGTGTATTCGCCGAATTGGAACATATTATCATAACGAATATTTAAAGAATAAGTGGCGTGTCAAAAATTTGACTGGCCTGATCAAAGGTATGTTCATGTTTTCCGGGACATTGGGTGTCTTACCGGTACTCGGGGACGGGCCCTCGATTTCCGGGACAATCCCGGATGATCCGGGACATATGGCAGGTATGGTTTTAGCCAACAAACTGTCCAATCACCTCTCAATATAACTACTAAATTGGCTATCATCAGGCAACTCTTGTGATCAATGATTGCCCTTGTTTACTCCAACTTCTTAAAGTCTTGTCCATGCTTCCTCTCCAAAACCACTGGAGCATTTCATTGAAACTACACAGGAAAGTTTGTCACCATATGTGCATATTGTCAGGAGTTTCTGGTCGGTTTATATTTGGTAGTGTTATGGGCCCTAAGTCATTTCTTACTATAACTTCTTTATTAAAATCTTGTCCAAGCTACATCTCCAAAACTGCTTGGGTGATTTTATTGAAACCAGAATGTTTGTCACCAAGCCTTGTTATATATAAAACATCATTAGTGGTTGGGAATAAAACAGTATTGTTCGTTTTCAAGGCCAAACTCACAGCTTTATATTTTATTGAATAATTATGTCTTCAACCTTCGTATAAGAATCTGATCTCTTTTCCACAGGCGTATTCAATTATATAGTTACACCAGTTTCATTTCAAAGCTACATTCTGGGGGCATATGTCAATTTCCAGTGACAGCTCTTGTTTTCATTTTTTCGGCAAAATTTGTTTTGAATAGCGAAGCTTAAAATCTATTTTCATTTGACTGTTGAATCTGAATAATGCCGGGTTGAGAAGTATTGTTGTCATACAGTATGCACTATAGATATTATGCTCCCTCAGCAGCTGAGTGAATACACTACCATTACTTCACACCGCTGCTTTAATAGTACATTGTAGATATATGATATTGACCTTTACAATGAACTTTTAAACAACCAATGAAAGTGCACCAATATTCACAAAACCAAAAAATGTTTAAACCAATTTTCATTGGTTGAAACGATCACGTGACTGGCAAAAAATATAAATAGGAAGGTGTTTTCTCACATTGTTGTAAACAAAATGTCCTCTCTGGAAGATATTAACTTTGATCCACTTGCAAAACGTTTAAATGATCACTTCATTAAACCATTTCAAAAATCTGTACTTCGTGCAATCATTGAAGAAAATAAGGACACATTTTTTTGTGCAAAGGTCAGGAAAGTCACTGTGTTTTCAAGGATTAACGTATCTCTAATGTGAACCAGGACTGAAAAGAAACCCTATTGTGTTGGTAATTTCACTGTTGATTTCATTGATGGAGGCTCAAGTTCAAGAATTACGAGAGAAACATATTTCTGTGACATACATCGGAAAAGATTCAAGCGAAAGCTCTGAAATACGCATACATATTAAAAAACATGTTGATGAGTAAAAAACAAAAGTAACATGTGAACATGCATTGTTTGTTTACATTTTGGGTTGTCAAATTTGTGTATGTTACAATTAGTTGTAAGCTTGTCACTGATTGGCTGAAAAGTAACTGTGGATTTCCCTGTCTAAAAATAAAAATATCATTACGAAAATTGATTTTTTGCAGAGGTAAGAAAGTGAAACATTCGACCGATGCGCAGGAGAGTATATAGATATGAATTTTTGTGAAGATATCATTTCGAGTAACTTGCATAGTCTTGAAAAGGGCTTTAAAGTAGTCAGGACAACTTACTACTAGCGCGCCTCTCTTGAGATTGGCTGAGATGGACTTTATCTGTCTTGTCAATGGGGCCATTGCTCAGCAGCTGGCTGTTGTAGTACCAAACTTTATATAAGAATTTTAACTTTAAGGATCTTGTTTAGTCTCTTCCTTGTTTCGTTTGCTCATCTGTTTCGAAGAAAAAGTCGAGGGATTATAATTGCTGCATTGTCATAGCTGTTGTTTTTGTTGTTGTGCAAAAACTTTAATGTAGCCTATTACTCAAAGAATTTAAAAGGTATCAGTATGAAACTTGGACTGCTTGTTTATCATGACAAGATGCAGTTGAAACACATGGGGCATTATTCTGATTTTTTAGCTCACCTGAGCACAAAGTGCTCAAGGTGAGCATTTGTGATCGCCTGATGTCCGTCGTCCGTCCGTGCGTCGTCAACCTTTTCTTCAAACAACTTCTTTTCCTGAACTGCTGGGCCAATCTTGCTGAAACTTGGCAGGAATGTTACTTGCATGAAGCTTCACCAAAATTGTTCAAATGGTTCAGGTCCATTGCATTTCTAGGCCACAGGAGCTAAAAATAGATTTTCAAAGTTGCAACTTTAAAAATCTTCTTCTCCAGAACTACAAGGCCTGGAGCTTAGATATTTGGTATGAAGCATCATCAGGTGGACCTTTATCAAGTTTGTTCAAATCATGACCCCTGGGTTAAAATTGGCCTTGCCCCAGGGGTCACTAGTTTTACATAGAATTATATAGGAAAAACTTAAAAAATCTTCTTGTCTGAAACCACAAGGCCTAGAGTTTAGATGTATATTTGTTGTGCAGCATTGTCCAGAGGACCTCTACCCAGTTTGTTCAAATCATGGCTCCTGGGTCAAAAATGGCCCAGCCCCCGGGGTCACATGTTTATATAGAGTTATATAGGAAAAACTTTAAAAAATCTTATCGTCAGAAACCGCAAGGCGTAGAGTTTAGATGTTTGGTGTGCAGCATTGTCTAGTGGACCTCTATCAAATTTGTACAAATTATGTCCCCTGGGACAAGATTGGCCACGCCCCAGGGTTCTATTGATTTTTATATATAGTTATATAGGAAAAACATGAAAAATCATTTTTCTCCGAAACTAGTAGGACTAGACCTTAGATATTTGGTGTGGAGTATTGTGTTGAGAACCTTCACCAGTATTGTTTATATGTTGGCCCCGGGGTCAAAATTGGCCCTGCCCCAGGGGCCCTTAATATGTAAAAAAGGCAATCTTTAAAAATCTTCTTACTGGAAACCTCAATGCCTACAGCTTAGCTATTTGGTATGCAGCATTGTCTAGTGGATGTCTATCAAGTTTGTTCAAATTATGTCCCCTGGGTCAAAATTGGCCACACCCCATGGTTTTTGTGTCGCCCTTTCGAAGAAAAGGCGATACATAGGGATCGCTTGGTCCGGCGGTCCGTCACGAAAACTTAACGTTGGCTATAACTTTGCCATTTCTAAACATTATCTTATCAAACTTTCAAATTGTATTGCTTATGACAACAGGGTCGGGTTGATGCCAAAATTTCTAGGTCAAGGTCACATTTGACAGAGTTATGGCCCTTTTTTATACATGGATTTTGTCATGAAAACTTAACATTGGGAATAACTTTGCCATTTCTTAACATTTCAACATCAAACTTTCAAATTATATTGCTTACGACAACAGGGTCGTGATGATGCCAAAATGTTTAGGTCAAGGTCACAATTGACAGAGTTATGCCCCTTTTTTTACTTGGATTTTGTCATGAAAACTTAACATTGGCTATCACTATGCCATTTCTTAATGTTTCTTCATCAAACTTTCCAGTTGTAATGCTTACAATTGTATCACTTAAGACAACACCATTTCTCAAGGGCAGATAAACCTCAAATTTATTTTTGCAATGTTATGCCCCTTTTTCAAGTTAAAATTTCTTTGGTAACCTTTTTCTTTGTGTCCATGTGTCAAAGATATTCCATCAAACTTGGAATACTTGATCACCAGCAAGACCCCTGCGAAGATTGTTGGTACCCATGTCCCTGGGGTCACAGTTAGCCCCACCCCCAGGGGTCACTTGATTGTGCTTATATTTATATATAGGAAAAAAACTTCTTAAGCCTAGAAATAAAATATTAACCCACTCACCCAACCCAATTTTTTTTTTTTTTATACATAGGTCCTTCCGTTCCCATCACCCACACACGCACGCACACACACACACACCCCCCACTATTGGGGCCCAAATTTTTTTTTGTTTTTGTTTTAAATACATAACTACAAAAGTGGAGCATGCTGTCTGTGGACAGGTATTGTTGTACTTTGACTAGCATGCTGTCTTTTCCAGCAGGCTCTTGTTTACCTTTTTAGTTATTCTAACAAAGTACCCAAGGGCGACACAAGTGTTCCACCGAACACCCATCTAGTCTTGGTTTACATATAGTTATATAGGAAAAATATGAAAAATTATTTTTCTCCGAAACTAATAGGACTAGACCTTAGATATTTGGTGTGAAGTATTGTGTTGAGAACCTTTACCAGTATTGTTTATATGTTGGCCCCGGGGTCAAAATTGGCCCTGCCCCGGGGGCCCTTAATATGTAAAAAAGGCAATCTTTAAAAATCTTCTTACTGGAAACCTCAATGCCTACAGCTTAGATATTTGGTATGCAGCATTGTCTAGTGGACCTCTACTTAGTTTGTTCGAAAAATGTTGCTGGGGTTGCTATTGGCCCCGCCTGAGGGGTCATAAGTTTTAACTAGCAGTATAGAAGAAAATCTTTAAAAATCTTCTTGTCTGAAACCACAAGGCCTAGAATTTTAAAATTTGGCATGAAGCAAGCTTTATCAAGCTTTTTGAAATTATAAGATTAGGTTAAAGGTCATGGAGGCTAAAAATAGATTTATCTACTGTACCTTATAGAGCCTTCATTTATAGACCAATATCTTTGATATTCAGTATATAGGTTCCTTGCATGGACGTCTACCCATGGGTATGGTTTGAGGTCACAGGGTCAAGGTCACCATAGCTTATAATAGATATTTTTACTTTCTGTCATAGAGCCTTTATTTATTGACTGATATTTTACATATTTTGTTTGTAGGCACTTACATATTTTCAATTAAAAAATGAAATACTGCTTAGCAGCAAACCTACACCCAAAGTACTCAGGTGAGCGATCCAGGGCCATCATGGCCCTCTTGTTTTTGAGTTATGTCCCTTTTTACAGTAAACGCCAGGAGGAACCCTCATTATCCTCGAGGTCGATACAGACTACCCATTCCGTAAAACACACATTTCGAGGATCCCTGCTATGGACATAGTCAACAAATAACGTGGTGGTTGTCTGCTAAATGGTTCCAAGAACTTTTTCACATGTAATTATTGATATCGAGGCTCACATAGTTCCTGATTACATGCTTTTCAGGAAATTTTATGATTAAGAAATATCAAATGTATAAATCTCTCATTCTGATGCATTTGTTTATGAATGCTCCTATTTGTTAACACAAAGAATGCCAATTCAAAGCAAAATTTTTGCTTCTCAAAACAGCTGACCATATTTTCAGAAAATAATTGACTGGTTTCCAACTGAGACGTGTTAAAACTGCTTTCCTATTTAAAGAAAACATAAACCCTGCTGTGACATGTATATCGTCTAGTCGCTTGGCAAAAATTATTGATCTATTTTGCTATATATTAACAATCGTTTTTGAAATTTTTTAATAAAAATACACAATAAACCTACTAGAGGTGTAACGATTCATCGATGCATCGCGATCTGCTCTGACCTCTATGTACGCATCAGTATAAAAATATAAGTACCAATATATCGCGATGCAATACATATTTCACCTCCCGATGCATCGATATGGCGGACAGATATCGCAATACACTAACAATATCTTCCAGGAAAATAAAAACAAACGTATTTTTTGAAAGACAGAAGAAAAACTTTTAGATCGGATAAAAATAATGAAGGAGCATGACTATTATCATATCATTGTCATCTCGTTTCCTGTTTAGGGTAGCCCATGTCCACAGTAATATTACCAAGTTTAATTTATTTCATATAAATGGGCTGCTGTTCTTTGAACTTTTTTTATAAAAAAATGATTACAGATTTATAAGTTTTCAAGAAAATCGACTTACAAACATGAATTTGTAAATTTAGTCGCACTTGAAGTCGGATTAAAATAATGACGACAACAATATGCTCATGTGATATTTGTTACTTATTTATACTATCATTTCCGTTGACATCATTTTCCCGTAAAAAGCCTAAAAAAATATGTCGACTGCAAAATATCTAGAAGAAGGGGAAGCTTTAGTTAATCCGCCCTTGTCATTTAAGGCTAGAGTATAGGAACAAATCTTCAATTATTATAATGTGTTTAAAGAGTGAAACTGATACGACAGTTGTTGACCTAATTGTTAAACACTTGTTATTATGTTGTTGTTTTTTTTACAAGAAAAAGCTTTAGTGGTGTATTGTTACTAATATACGACTGAAATTGTTAAATTGTCATATTTACAGTAGTAGACTTTGGACTTAAGTATTAGAATAGTAGATACTTGCTGTTATGGTATAATTAAAAATGCCTTTAATCCTTAAGTAATCAGTAAAGTAAATTGTTGAAAGATCAAAATTGGAAACCAAGTTCTAATAATAACAAGTTGAAGAGTTTAACATTTTCATATCATTTTCGTAATAATGCTGTAAACAAATGACAAGTTTTTATATAGATAAAGTCTGAAAGTCAGTATCGTGATACGTATCGTATCGCAACATAAGAATCGCAATATGCATCGCATTTCATCAAAGTCTGCAATACATATCGTGAATCTCATAGTTTGGAAATACAAGTATCGTGACAGAAAAAATGGCAATGCACAGCCCTAAAACCTACACACCAAATGTACATTTGTGTATTTGAACTTTGGTTTTAATTTTACCAAAAGTCACATAATTGGTAGACACGAAATGCATAGTTTCATTACGGTGGTTACATTAAATGTTCAACTAATACAGGTGAGTTATGACCCTAATTAATTTTGCACTGGTTGTCAAATATGGCTGAGATATTTCAGAAAGTTGAGACATACAGGACATCCGTCTTTTTACTCATTGTCGCGGCTGATATTTCTTTTTTCTCATCCGCGCAAAAAAAGCAGAAAATGTGAGTTCCTCCTGGCCCATACTGTAACTTACAATTTTTGTCAAAATTGCTTATTAAGTTGAATGATCAAAGGTATCAATATGATCATGTAAAACAGACAAGCATTGGCCCTGCTCCGTGGATCTCTTGTTTTATTTATGGTTGTTTCTTGGGAACATAACTCCAAACATAACCTCTTTTGCACCATGACTTTCAAGGTCATTGTTTGTTTTCAGAAGTGAGTACATGAGCTAGTGATTACCCATGTTCATTCTCACCAATTTGAATGAAGACGAAATAAAACTTGGAGACTAATCACTGGCGTGGTGTGGCCTGGTTGTAGCTGAACTTAAGGTGATTGTTCCAATTCCTTTTGCATTCTGTCATCAGAAAGAATATTAAAGCATGTAGAAGCTGTAAAAATGTAAAGAAATTATCATTTGCCATGAAGATTTAGGTTTAGCTATAACTAAATGCTCTCTGTTTAAAATACCTATATGAGATGACAACAGTGTGTTTCTCATTTCGTAAGGAGAAAATTTGATGTCGGATTACTTGAATAATGTTGTTGGAAAAAGTAACCAAATTAGCTTGAAAGTAATCGTCACACTAAAGGTAATTTAAGTCGGTTAAATAAAAACATAAACTTCAAAAACTGCGAAAACTACCGTGAAAGAAGGTCTGTGTCCCTTGACAGTCCTACAAGTATTGTCTGTGGATGAGGATCTGTATCCCTTGACTGGGGGTCTAGAGGTACGGATCCATATTCCTAGACACTGCCTATTTATAGACAGTAGACTCACTATTTCGCCTGTAAAGGTGAACTTTTTTGTAAGTTGACATGACATGTTCACCTTCCAAGTCTCACTTTGCTCTTTGCCGTCTTATGCAGGATTGCTCAATTGTAAGCAGTTGGGTAGTCAAAATAATTCAAGTGACGCCTTGATCATATTTAGAGATATTCATACAAAGTCATGTGAACTTTTCCTAGTGCCAAGTAGGGAAATTTGTCTCGGAAAGTAGGGAGATTTGGTCTATCAAGTGGGAGAATTACGGTCATTTACTGTCAGCAATATGTTAGGCATTATCCAGGTACAGAATGATGCTAAGAATGTATTTATAACAAAGAAAAACTGATATCATTTTAATATACAGTCCAACCTTACTTAAGCAGCCAGCCAAGGGAAATGGTAATTTTACCTGCTTAAGTAAGGTGACCGCCTATTTAGGGGGTGATGTCGGTTGCTGTTTTTGGGGGGCGAATACTTTCGCCCTCCAAAGGTATAACTATGCTTGCCAAATTTTCAGGAAAATCGAGACATTTCACATTAGATTTCAGAGAGGTAGTAATCCTACGCTTCGAAATAGTTCGATCATTTTTTCATAAATGAATTGAAAATTGTTAATCAATGATGGACTTTTTGTTCAGCTTTGATAAAGGTTCTTTATTATGTGTTTATTTTTATTTTCAAATGAGACCAAAAACCGAACACTTTTTACTGAAACAAAGTGATTACGCGCATTGATTTCGCAATGTCGGATCATATTTCTTAGCTTACGGTCATTTTGGATCGTGCAGCCGAATTGTGATGGAGGATATAATTAATAAAATAAAACAGCATTGTAAGTAGTCTTTTTAAATTTATTTTAAGCAAATTATTATTTTCAGATATGTTTAAGGAAATGAAAACAATTTTGTCTTTGAGCGCTTATTCTGAATTTCACGCATCGGTACTAGAAAGTAGGTCAACCTTCTTTGTAGGCTTCAAACTTAATCGTTCGGCGAACTACATTTTATAACAGAGACAAAACAAGATCTTGGCAGTTGCAAATTTAAGATACGGAGATATCGAGCCATAAACATGGTTCTGAATGTATATTGTCGACATGACTGTTTTGACATATTGCATCATTTTTGCAAAAAACATTTACATGATTAAGTATTTATAGATCAGCCAATCGAAACGCCGAAATTTAGACAATGGGAATTCCGGAAGTTATGTTGTAAGAAAAGGAGGAGAAATTTCATGAGCTTTGTGCCTTTTCTGCATAAAAACGTTTGAACTAGTCATTGAATTATCCGCTAGACTGTTCATTGACTTGAAGTGAAGTTCTGCATTATGATGGAATCCCCGATTGTAGCCTAGTTAAAGTGAAAGTATCAGAACTGTCAATAGTTTTTCCTTGGTTTTCTCAATAATAACAAAGGTCTGTAAAATGTTGGTTGTGCCTATCAATTAAGTGATAATTACAAGTGTATTCTACACATCAATATTTGTCTAAGTGAAAGAATAAGCTTAAAATTCAATAAGAACACTCAAAATTAACTTGTCGCCACATATTCTTTCGAGAAATAATGACAGCGGGAGACAGAAATGGGAACTAGTTCCCATCTTCAAGTGACTGTGGGCCCATTACGTTGGTTAAGTTGCATATTCTGAAATAAAAAACAGAAGAGGGAACAACTTTATTTTCTTAATTTAGAAAAAGAATGAAGAGAACTGCAACTCGGTCAGTTGCGCCTTGTGAGTTTTGAATTTTGCTTCCCTCAAAAGCACAGTGACACAACAGCACATTGACCAAACATTTTACCGTTTGGCCAGTGAGCCATGTCTCTGTGCTCAAAAGTAGTATGTGTTCATTGAACAAAAAAAACTACAAAGAACTCTGTCTGCATTTAGGGTTTTTTATCGTACCAGTTGTCCATATGACTGATTGCATAGTTATTAACTACTTATTTCTCTGAAGTTGCATAAAATTAGTTTTCATATCTGCAAACAAATAACAAATTAACATACAAAACACTGTGTCTTAACCGAATCTAAGGAAGATTGTCATTCTTTTGTTTCATGTGTATCAGTCAATGCTGAGAAACACAAATAATAAAAATAAGCAACTTGCAAGATGAAGATTTAATGCTCGAAATATATGAAAATGATAGCTTAAATACATTAAACTAGATTCTAAGTATTTTTTGTTTACATTTCCTTTCTGTCTGCTCATTTATTTTAATATAGGCATTAAAGATAAAGGAAATTGTAATTATTCTTCATTACTATTATTTTGAATACCATAAAAGAAGCATTTTTTCCTGCATAGGATAAGTTATTGCTTTTTAAATTGAAATCATCTTTGAAATTATCACGTGTTTTCTGTTTTTTGTATAATTATGTTGATCAATTGTTATCTCAAAATTTGTGACATTGAGAAATTGGGCAAAATGTCTTATTGTTTTCTTTGCAAGAATGGGTCAAAGACATTGAGGAACAAAACAGAGAAATGATTTGACAAGGCTGACTTTTTAAGATAAAGCACTGTAAACACTTGTGATGGTATGTGAGATGGTTGGTGGTCACCAAATCACAAGTTTCATTCCACTTTTACCATGTATTATTTGGCTTTTTTTTTTGTTTACGCTTATTATGGTTCAGTAAGTATGTGCTTACTGTGCAGCTGAAACAACCTGATATTCCTAACCTTTGAACCCCAAAGATTAATAAAGAACAAATTGACTCTGAAATTATAGAACATTACTATTATTTATCATTTTTACTCTTGTTCCAGATGAGCATCATTCTAAAGATAGTAAACAAAGGAAGTGGCCCGTATGGGATGCCAGTACAAGTTATGGCACTTGCACAAGCCACTCACTACAAGGGCCCTAATGGAAGTGATAGACTGCACGGTCATGTGATGGAGGCCTATGCAGTTATGTGACTTTTTAAATAATCATGGTCTGACAGGTAAACCACCAGCCTAAAGGAGGAAACTGTTGTTTTGGGGGAGGTAATTTTGAAGAGGGATGACAAACCAGCCTACCTTGTTGCAACACAAGCAACAAACATGTTTATCACAAATAATATGATAACTCAGAGGAGCACAGAGTTAACTGTGATAACGTCTCTACGGAAGTACCCCTCCCTTGCTCCTACTCTGCATGTTAGAGTTCACTGACCTATGGTTAAACAAAGGGTCTGTGTGTACGGAGGGTATGATTATAGAGGTGAGTTGTGTAAGATTAAACAAAACAAATTTATAAGATTTCTCATGTTTAACATGTCTTTATTCTAATTCCATAGTTATCATACAACCTTATATTGATAGATATCATAATAAAAAACAAACATTCTGTAAAAAATGCTAGAGATGTTTTATTGTAATATTTTTTATCTTTTGCATTAAACCTTTGTCTTGGTTTTACTTCAGGTCAGTTGGTTAGAGTCACTCACTTGAAAACCTTTTTACTAATAAAAAGGGGGCAGTTGGTTTGAGCCCTGCTATATGTAATAAAGGCTGCAGATTCTCAAAGAGTGGAGTACTGGCACATTTATAAAACGATCATTGTCTGACAGATAAACCACCTGCCTGTGCTAGATGAGGCTAAAAATTTATTTAATATGTACATAAAACTCAAAATTAATGAAATTAGACTTCCTTAGTGGAAGTTATGTGTAGTACATGTAGGTTGCCTAATATAGGTCATTATGTTTGAACAAGTTTGAACCAGTGAGTAGTTCAGATATTTTTACTGATTATTTCATCCTGCAGGAAGACAACCAGAGAATGTTTAAGGTCAAAGGAACAGATGTTTCAATATAACAGTTACACATTAAGATGGATCTCGGAAGGCAATGATCACACTCTAGTGGGATGCAACATGTTGTGATGCCACTTGGGATTTTGTGGAAGTAACAAAGGTGATGTGAGAAAATTAGACTTTGTCCACGACTGTACAAACATCAATTAAGGTATGTTTGATAAATTTCAGATGTGGTATCAAAATGTTATGGTCTATTTCATTGTATGATACCTTATTATGTTACATTTATTACTTTATGGCCCTTAATGTTGGCAGTTTCTTATGGAGACTGGCCATAAAAAAAGGATGGTTAGATAAACTGCCCGCTCTGATAAATTATTGAATATGATATGGGCATTAAATTCAAAACAAACCTAAAAATAATAACTACAATAAAAATATATTTGAACAATATTTCTGTGAAGTTTGAATACGATTCTATGCAGAATTTTTTACTTATAATTATTACCTATCTAAATTAATTCCACAATTATCTTGTATTTTACTACAATGCCCTTAATGTGTCATTACAGTGATCTATATATTTTTTTGTGTCGCTTGCTGCAAAGTAGCCACGACATATAGGTATCACTTCTCTGTTGTCAGTCTGTCCATCCGTCACAAAAATTACTTCTCAGAAACTACAGGTGCAATTTCATCCAAACTTTACAGGAATGATCAGTACCAAGTCTAGTTGTGCATATCATCGGAATTTTCCAGTTTAATGATTTTTTTGAGAGCTATGGCCCTTTAATGATTTTTTAAAACTTCTCTTATACTACTAACGCAGTTTGAATGAAATGTTACAGAATTGGTCGGTACCTCAAGTACTTGCGCGTATCTAATGGGTTTTTAAGTGGAATAATTTTTTGGCTGAGTTATGGTCCTTGATTATAAAAAGGTGTTTTGGCCAGTTAATGATTTTTGTGTTGCCTGCTTCACAGTAGCTGCGACATGTTACAAAGTAGCCGTTACATGCATGGATCACTTCTCCATTGTCTGTCTGTCCATCCGTCCATCTGTCACAAACTTGTCCAGACTACTCCTCAGAAAGTACTGGTGCAATTTCATCCAAACTTTACTAGAATGATCAGTACCAAGTTAAGTTGTGCAAATCATCGGCATTTTCCAATTCAATGTTTTTTGTCAGAGTAATGGCCCTTTAATGATTTTTATTTTTAAACTTCGTCTGGACTTCTTCTCTTATACTACTGAAGCAATTTGAATGCAATGTTACAGGATTGATCGGTACCTCAAGTACTTGGGCTTGTTTAACAGGTTTTTCGGTTAAATGATTTTTGGCTGAGTTATGGCCCTTGAATAAAAATCTCGTTTTAGCCAACAATCTGTCCAATCACCTCTCAATGCAACTGCTTAATTGGCTATCATCAGGTGACACATAATGATCACTGATTGCCCATGTATTTCCAATTAAAGTTTCAGTGAATACATCTTTTGATATTTTGACTTAAGTTGTGTAATTATGCCTGTTCACCAGTTGTTGTTTTTTTTCATAATTTTTAGAATTGTGAAACAGGCTTTGCATTTGAGGAACTGCATGTAGTTGCGGTCAGTATGGAAGACAGCAAGGCAGAGTTATTACTGCAAGATACATTGTCATGGTATTGCCAGCAGATGTTCTCTTCTTTGCTCTTGGTGATGACCCTGCCACTGTGGTTTGCAGAACATGGATCAGTTCATTTGGAGATCAAAAAGCAAGGCAGTGAAGTTTTAGGAGTTAAAATTGTTGAAACTTGGAAATCTAGTATCCAAAATCACAAGAACATTATACAATAGGAAGACAAGTGCATTAATAGATGAATAATTAATGAAAACTTCTTGTATATGAAGGTGCATAAACATGATAGAATAAGTATATCACAGAAAAAATGATGCTCAGATTTAGAAAAACTGTAACTTAGTTAAAGAAAAATCTTTTCTGTTAATTTTGTTTTTATTTCATTTTGTTGTCGTGAACTTTTTTTTCTATTATATGATGCAAAGTGTGGCCAGTTTATTGTTTGAATAAGGTCTTGATTTGGAAATATAAGTACAAGGTTTATTTACATTTTACTGTGCACTAGACTAGTTTAAATTTTCAGAGCAGAACTGAATTCCTTAAATAGCAATCATCCAGAAATAAATTAACCTAAAACAAATACATTTGTAGTCTTAGTTAACATTTAATTTTGCGATGCCTCGAATCCCCAGTCTCTCAGTAGCCTTTATGCACAGTTGTTGAATGACATTAAGAAAGGTTTACATGTACCTAAAAAAGTGATATAAATGTCTTGTCCTTTCTTTGAAGAATGTATGTGAGTGGAACTTATGTTGTCTTTTACAGTTCTGCTTACTTTTTTTTATTTGTTCCTATGCATAAAACCACTGGTATATACTAGTATGATCTCATTTATTTTATATTCTAGAGTAAATGTTATATTGACCTCGTGTTCTTGTCTGTTTTTAAATCTCTTCCTGCTGATGACTATGTAGGCAAAATTACATTGTGTGTTGTTAAGTTTCTTAACATGAAAAAAAATATTTTTACCTCCGTAGTAAGAATGGGTCCATTACACTTCAAAATACATGGTACATCTACAAGTTTCAGAGATGATCACCAAGGCTTCTTAAGATTTTTTTTAAATGAACAAGCTCATGTATTAAAGGCTGTAACTTTCAAAATATTATTAGATTTGTGTTTTTTTTTTTTTGCTTTGCACTGGTGATTGTCCTGAATGTAAAAAGCAAAATGCTGTTCCTAAGTTCAGAGACCTATTTTTGTAAATGAAAAATCTTGTTTCCCTAGTACCGGTAAAATATGTCACTTGCACTGGTGAAACGTTTAAATGCTGTTATTTAAGTCGTAGTTCCTAAAACGGACAATAACTAGAAAATGTGATAGAGAGTCATGTGCGTCCTACCAACTACTGTGTCTGCAAAGTTTCAGTTCTGTATCTTCAAGGTTTCCACGATACTGATGTTTCAAAAAAAGTGACGGTATTATTAAAGTTAAAGGACTGAAACACGATCAGACAATTTCCAACATTTTGCAAAGGAATTGTTACTTTTGAAACTCTTCATTGTATTCATTCTTCGCCCCCATCAGTACTTTCAGTGCTTTGATTAGTACTAGTGGTTACTTTTAACACAGAATTACAACACTTTGTCAATTGTTGTATACAAATGTATCTTTATTAACTTTTTAATATGATAATTCTAGTTTAAAATACAACACATATAGCATCTTGCAGTCATTTAAATTCTTTTAGATGTTATCAGTATTATTACTGACTTTCTAATCGTGACACAAGTGGTCTCAGCTTTTCCTCAAGAAAGTAAAAACATTTTGTTTCTTAAGGCTGACTCACTAATGGTATAATTGAAAATTTCTTTGTTTTACGTTTACATCATATCTTTAAAAGTACAGTACGCGCTAGGAGGAACTCACATTTTCCGCTTTATTTCGCGAATGCGGAAAAAAATATCCACCGCGACATGGAGGAAAAAACGGATTTCCTCGATGTCTCGACATCGCGAAATATCTCGGTGATATTTGACGACCATCACGAAAATAATTAGAGTCATAACTCACCTGGATAAGCTGAACATTTAATGAAATGACCGTAATGAAACTATGCATTTTACGTCTGCCAATTATGTGACATTTGGTAAAATTAAAACCAAAATTTCTCATACATTTGCTGTGTAGGTTTATGTGTACTTCCGTCGTTGAAAACGCTCGTTATTGTATAGCAAAATCGATCAATAATTTTGTCAAGCGCAAAGACGATACAGATGTCGCAGTAGGGTTTACATGTTGTATGTTTTCTCTAAATATAGGAAAGCAGTTTTAACACCTGTAAATCGAAAACCAGTCAATTTATTTTCTGAAAATAGGGTCAGCTGTTCCGAGAAGCAATTACTTTCGGTTTTGAATTGTCTTCCTTCGTTAACAAATAGGAGCATTCGTAAACAAATGCATCAGAATGAGAGTTTTATACATTTAAATGATACATGTATTTTAAAGTGTAAAATTCGCCGAAATGCATGTAATCAGGAACTTTGTAAGCCTCGATACTTCAATTCCTACCTGTGAAAAAGTTCGCGGAACTATTTAGTGGACGTCCGCCGCAATATTTGGTGACCATGTCTGCGGCGGTGATCCTCGAAATGCGGCGGATTTGGTCGCGTTTTAAGGAATGGGTAGTCCGCGACGACCTCGAGGAAAAGGAGAGTTCCTCCTAGCACGTACTGAATGCCAAGAATGAATACAATATTTTTTATAGTTTTCAAAATTTTCTATATCAATAATGAATTTCAACAAAAAATTCAAGTTGAAATGAGTCAAAACTTTTAAACAGCTTTCAGAGTAATGTCACTTGTCTTACAACTGTGCCCTGTCATAATAAGTAAATATTTCAAGTTTCATTTTGATACCTTTGATTGATTTGTAATCATTCCACTTAATAACCAATTTTGATAAAAAATTCTTAGTTAAAAACTTCAGAATAATGCCCATTGTCTTACAACTGCACCTTTTTATTATATTCAAGTATTCCAAGTTTTGTGGTGATACCTTTAAGTGTTTCAACAATGGGCTACATCAAAGTTTTTGCACGACAATGAAGACGACTTAGCAATCATAATAGCTGGAGTTTTTCTTCGAAACAGATGAGCTAAAAAAAAGGGGAAATACCATGGTGATCTTTATTAAACTTAAACTAAAATACTTGACTATAGCTTATAATCATATGCAAGTCAAGAAAAACACAGAAGTCAAATATATTTTGTGTAAGTAAACTGTTCATAAAAAGATAACAAAATCATGTGAGCAAATAATTAAGATGTTAAAAAAAGTAGATCAATAACCTGAAATGTATGAAAATAATACTGCAAATTTATATTGCCGCCTTAAATGCAATTATACTGACAACACAGAAGTTAATAGAACCTAATTTTCTGACTGCATGACCATTTTCAAAATGTTCAGTGCTGTTTAAAAAGATGTAATTTGGATATCAATCTACTCAGATTTGTCCTTGACCTACATAATGACTATGTAGAATAACCTCTTGTGACAAGTTTATAATGTGACACATACATCCGACCTTACAAGAAGTAAACTTGCATAAAGAGTCCTATTCTGTCAGAGATTTAAAAAAACAAACTTTTTTAAGATATCAATAATTTGAATTTTCAGACTTGATCTTATCTTTTGTATAGGAAATATGGTATGAAATTACATGTAATTACATTACATTTTCAAATTTGGCCCCATCCTGGGGGTCAGTTGATTTTACATAGGGAAAACTTTGAAAATCTTCTTGTCTGAAAAGACAAGGGCCTGAGGCCTTAAAACTTGGTATGTAGCATTGTCTAGTGGACCTCTACCTAGTTTGTTCAAATTATACCCCTGGGGTCAAATTTAGCCCCACCTGAGGGTCATTGGTTTTACATAGGCTTATATATGGAAAACTTTAAAAATCTTCTTGTCTGAAACCACAAGACTCTGAGCTTTAAGATTTAGTATGTAGCATTGTCTAGTGGACCTCTTCCAGTTTCTTCAAATTATACCCCTGGGGTCAAATTTGGCCCTGTTCCGAGGTCAATTGATTTTACATAGGCTTATATAAGAAAAGCTTTAAAAATCTTCTTGTCTGAAATGTCAAGGGCCTGAGCCTTAAGATATGGTATGTAGCATTGTCTAGTGGACCTCTACCAAATTTGTTCAAATTATACCCCTTGGGTCAAATTTGGCCCCACTCTGCGGTCATTGGTTTTACATAGGCTTATACAGTGAAAACTTGAAAATCTTCCTGTCTGAAATTTCTTGTAATATTTATGATTAATGCTTAAAAACTGACAATCTGAAAAAAAAAGAGAGTCATAAATCACATTATAAATTGATTTTTTTCCTTTCATAGTGCTATACCGTAACGCGGTATAACTATATTGTATAAGATTTAAAGTAAATGCATGAGATATCACATGCAGCGATAGTTGTGACAGTAAAAGCGTTAGAAATATTTTGTTAGTCCCCTACCGGTTTAACCGGAGGGGACTATAGGTTTGCCCTCCTTCTGTCAGTCCGTCCGTCTGCAAAAACTGGATCCCTTGATAATGCAAAAAGTACTGAAAATATTTTAATGAAACTTAAAATATGGGTAGATGGCAGTCTGGAGATTATGCACATCTTTCTTTTTTCCTTCATATGTTGAAAATTATGGTTGCTATAGCAACAAATATACTTAAAATATGGCAAGCATAACAATATTTGTGATAACTCAAAAAGAATAATTCTATGAAACATAAAATATGGATAGGTGATAGTATGGAAATAATGCACCTCAAGGTTCACAACTCTAGCTCCAAAATTATTAGATTTATCCCCCCACTTGAACTTAGAATTTTCATGAAAAAAATGTGTTTTTTTTTTTTGTAAAACTCAAAAAGTACTGAAAGTATTTTTAGGAAACATGAAGTATGGATAGGTGACAGTATGAAGATAATGCACCTCAAGGTTCACAACTCTAGCTCCAAAATTATTAGATTTATCCCCCTTGCACTTAGAATTTTCATGAAAAAACGTGTTTTTTTTTGTATATAACTTAATTGTTTCTAAATGTATCTACTTCAAACTTTAAATATTGGTTTCTTATCATCACCCACATCATATGTGACAAGGTTTTTAATTCTAGCACCCTAAATTGTCAGAATTATCATCCTTGAACTTTGAATTTTTTCTTCCTATGTTGAAAAATTTGGTTCATTTGTCTTTCTGTAAAAACTGTATCCAGAGATCACTTTTAAAGTACTTGGAACTTTTCCAACAAATTTACTGAGAGTAAAGTAAAGTTGAAACATAAAGTTAAACATAGTGATCCTGTGAAAATTTAAACATTAGGAACTAGTTTTTCATGGGTTTTCAACAGAGGTCAAGGTCAGATGATAGTTGAAACTTAGTATTAAAGATTATGTGCAACTTGTTTCAACTGGGCTACCATCCTGTGACAAGGCAGTGTGGGGTATTAGTCACCATCTGTGACAAAATTCTAGTTTTGCAACCTTTTTTAGTCCCCTACCGGTTTCACCAGAGGGTAATATAGGTTTACCCTCCTTCCATCAGTCCGTCCGTCCGCAAAAACTGGATCCCATGATAACGCAAAAAGTACTGAAAATATTTTAATGAAACTTGATATATGGATTGATGGCAGTAAGGAGATTATACACGTCTTTTTTTTTTTCTTTCTATGTTGAAAAATCTGGTTGCTATGGCAACAAATCGACTTAAAATATGGCAAATATAGCAATATTTGTGATAACTCAAAAAGTACTTCCAATATTTTTATGAAATTTGAAATATGGATAAATGGCAGTATGGAGAATATCCACCTCATTTTTTTATGAACCTAAAGGAGGAACTGCTAAAACTTTACCATTGGCCATATTTTCCTTACCACTGAATGGAATTACTTCAAACTTGGTCACAACAGTACCTTTGAAAAGACCATTAAAATGAAGTACATTTCTGTGACCTTGACCTCTGAATGACCTTGACCTTTAAAGTTTTCTTGTCCAAAAACTATAAGTGTGGCCATAATTTCCTTATTTCTGAACAGATTTACTTCAAACTTGGTCACAACAACCCCTCCGATAAGATCTTTTCAACAATATATATTTCTCTGACCTTAACCTCTAAATGACCTTGACCTATGACGTTTTCTTCTCTGATGATACTTTGTACATGGATAGAGGATCATATAGAGATTATGCATGTCTCAGACAAATTCTTTTGTCAATTTCCACATATGGGTTGGAGTTAGGGAGATGGACATTGCACCGGTAGGGGACTGTTGCCCCCCCCCCCCACCCCCCACCCCCCTTCTCTTGAAACCCTGACAAAACAAAAATAGTATTTTTTCTGCATAAAAGTTTGGATGCACAATTCTGTGCGTAAATGATTTCATTAAAGATAAACATTGTATTACTGAATTTATTTATCCAACTCAAAGTTAAAAAAAAAAAACAGTGTGAAAGATCCATTTAAGTATGAAAATTCTGTTTCTGCTTGTTTTGAAATATACAACCCCTGTTAAAACTTCATCAAGTTTGGTATTTTAATTTGATCCACTTTAGAGACTACAAGGTAAATTCTGATCGTAAATTCCAATGTAAATTGAAAAACAAATACATGTAGCAGTGCTAATGGTTGTAAAATAGTGTGTATGCAGATGATTTAAAATTTCTTAAACTAAAATAGGAAGTCAGATTGTTTTGAATTGTACTCTGTTTTAAATGATATACCCCACTTGATACAGAAATTCTTAATATAATACCTGAGGCAAGTTATCCTTTAATACTTCACTGAATAGTATGGCTTACGTTAAGGTGATTGTTGGTATTGCAGCCTAGCTAAAGTTTAGGTTATATAGGTTTTAAGCTGGTTTTCCACCACATGTGCTGTGAATCCGCTACATTACGAGGAGTGTTCAAAGATGAATGCATCTAGAATGTTATATTGTTCAGTATTGCGAAAAACACAAAGAAATGAAAGTTATTGGGTAGATATACATGTTAGCTTTACATTGATACCACATTCATTAAAATCTGTTCACTTTAGCTGACACAGGTGTTTATAGATTGCTATTCATTGTCTACTTGTATACTCTGGTACAAAAATGGCTGGTAGAAGATCAGAGTATGCCATTAAAATACGGTCTTATATTAAGAATCATTGTCTCCTTGGCATAGGGTGTAAAGACATTTTTGATGAAATCTGTTCTGTATATGAACAAAAGGAAATGTCTTTTTCATCAGTTATTTAGTGGTTTAATGAATTCAAATGTGGGTTAATTTCGTCCGAAGATGCACCCCCATGCCCCTTGGTCTAAATCAGTAACGTCTGTCAAGATGGTTGCTTAAGTGACAGAAATAGTTAAAACCAATGCAAGATACACCACAAGGCAATACCTAGTATTGGTGGCATCTTAGTAGGAGCAGCTCATACCATTCTCAAAGGTGATTTGAAAATGAGAAAGATCTGTGCTAGATGGATTCCCCATTTGCTGACAGATGAGCAGAAAAGGCTTGCGCTCAATACGCTTAGTTGTTGTTTAGACAGTATCCAAATAACAATGCATGGTCTTTTGCAAATATCGTCACTGGTGACAGAACATGGTTTCATTTTTATTAGCCAAAATGAAAACACCAAAACAAGATTTGGGCTACAGTCTGGCAGAAGTACATGTATTGCAAAAAGGACCATCAGTTTAAAGGAGGTAATGTATGCCGTTTTCTTTACAACTCGGGGTCCCGCCATTCAGGTTGCTGTTCCTAAAAGAAAATCTGTTGATGCGAAATTTTACAAGACAAGAGTTCTTCGAAAACTAAACAAATACTTTCGAAAACGAAGACCCCCAACAGGTTTGGGCAATGTCAGATTGCTGCATGACAATGCGTCATTGCACAATGTGTCTATAGTGCAAGACTTTCTGAAGCAGAAAAATGTCGTTTTGCTCCCCCATCCTCTGTATTCACCTCACCTTGCCCCTTGTGACTTCTTTTTGTTTCCACAGCTAAAAAAATTAGTTTCAATTCAGGTTAAAAATTTGTTCAGCAGAAACACCTCTGCCATGCAATATTCTAGTGTCGATGATGAAGTAAGTTTATGAGGACTGAACACACCCTTTGCCGTTAGGCTTGGGCCTTTTTCACGTTCCCGTCCTATATTCTAGTGTCTTCATAGTATACTTAAAAAAGACTATAAAAATGCCTTCAGAGATAGGATCAGGAAACAGAAACTTTGTATATCTGTTGGAGGTGAATACTTTGAGGGAACAAAATAAAAAATTCTGTGGAATCTATGAAGAATTAAATTTACGTGCTAAGATGCATCATGCATTCATATTTGAACACTCCTCGTATCGTGATTTATACTTTGCAGGGTTTTTCTTTGCATTTAAAGCTTAAACAGGTATTCAAAGAATTAAATTCCATGCATTAAACTATAGTTGTTGTAACAACCAAAAGGAAAACTTAAAATCATTTCATCTGAAACACCAAGCCCTGAGGGCACTAAATTTTGATGTTAGTTATCTTTAAAGATACATTTCAATGACTTATGCATAAGTGCCTTTAAATTTTTAACATTAAAGCAACTGAGTGATGTTTATACATATAGAAATTTGAGCTGTAATTGAGAAGAACATCTAGACTAGGTCACCGACTCATTTTTAGCTCACCTGAGCACAAAGTGCTCAGGCTGAGCTTTTCTGATCAGTCTTTGTCCTTTGTCAGTCCGTCCTTCTGTCGTCAACTTTTCATTCAAATGACATCTCCTCTGAAACCAAAGGGCCAAATTAAATGAAACTTGCCTGGGATGTTCCTTGCATGAAGCTCTACCAAGATTGTTCAAATGGTTCTGGTCCATTGCATTTCTAGTTCACTGGAGCTAAAATTAGATTTTAAAAGTTGGATCTTTAAAAATCTTCTTTTACGAAACCTCGAGGCCTGGAGCTTAGATATTTGGTATGAAGCATCATCTAATGGACCTCTACCAAGTATATTCAAATTATGACCGTGGGGTCAAAACTGACCACACCCCAGGGCTCAGTTGATTTTACATAGATTTATATAGGGAAAACTTAAAAATCGTCTTGTCAGAAACCACAAGGCCTATAGTTTAGAAATTTGGTGTGCAACATTGTCCAGTGGACCTTTACCAAGTTTGTTCAAATCATGGCTCCTGGGTCAAAAATGGCCTCGCCACAGGGGTCACGTGTTTAACATAGAATTATATAGGAAAAACCTTAAAAAATCTTCTTATCAGAAACCACAAGGCCTAGAGTTTAGATATTTGGTATACAGCATTGTCCTTTGGACCTTTACCAAGTTTGTTCAAATCATGGCTCCTGGGTCAAAAATGGCCCCGCCCCAGGGCTCACATGTTTTACATAGAGTTATAAAGGAAAAACTTTAAAAAATCTTCTTGTCAGAAACCGCAAGGCCTAGAGTTTAGATATTTGGTATGCAGCATTGTCAAATGAACCTCTACGAAGTTTGTTCAAATCATGGCTCCTGGGTCAAAAATAGCCCCGCCCCAGGGGTCACATATTTTACATAGTTGTAAAGGAAAAACTTTAAAAAATCTTCTTGTCAGAAATCACAAGGCCTAGAGTTTAGATATTTGGTATGCAGCATTGTCCAGTGGACCTTTACGAAGTTTGTTCAAATCATGGCTCCTGGGTCAAAAATGGCCCCGCCCCAGGGGTCACATGTTTAACATAGAGTTAAATAGGAAAAACCTTATAAAATCCTCTTGTCAGAAACCACAAGGCCTAGAGTTTAGATATTTGGTGTGCAGCATTGTCCAGTGGACCTTTACGACATTTGTTCAAATCATGGCTCCTTGGTCAAAATAGGCCCTGCCCCAGGGGTCATATGTTTTACATAGAGTTATATAGGAAAAACTTTAAAAAATCTTCTTGTCAGAAACGTCAAGGCCTAGAGTTTCGATACTTGGTATGCAGCATTTTCCAGTGGACCTTTAATAAGTTTGTTCAAATCATAGCCACTGGTTCAAAATAGGCCCTGCTCCAGGGGTCACATGTTTTACATAGAGTTATGTCTCCCCACAAAAATGGGGGAGACATATTGTTTTTCCCCCGGTTGTCCGTCCGTCCGTCCGTCTGTCCGTCACAAAATCGTGTCCGCTCTGTATCTTCCAAAGCCCTTGAAGGAGTTTTATGAAACTTGGGTCAGATGTTCACCTCATCAAGGCGACGTGCAGAACCCACTTTGCGGGTGTGGTGTCTCAAGGTCAAAGTCACACTTGGAGGTTTAATGTCAAATGCCACAAAATCGTGTCCGCTCTGTATCTTCCGAAGCCCTTGAAGGATTTTTATGAAACTTGGGTCAGATGTTCACCTCATCAAGGCGACGTGCAGAACCCACTTTGTGGGTGTGGTGTCTCAAGGTCAAGGTCACACTTGGAGGTTAAATGTCAAATGCCACAAAATCGTGTCTGCTCTATATCTTCAAAAGCCCGTGAAGGATTTTTATGAAACTTGGGTCAGATGTTCACCTCATCAAGGCGACATGCAGAACCCACTTTGCGTTTGTGGTGTCTCAAGGTCAAAGTCACACTTGGAGGTTAAATGTCCTGCTCTGTATCTTCCAAAGCCCTTGAAGGATTTTTATGAAACTTAGGTCAGATGTTCACCACATTAAGGCGACATGCAGAACCCACTTTGTGGGTGTGGTGTCTCAAGGTCAAGGTCACACTTGGAGGTCA
Organism: Cyclina sinensis; assembly: GCA_012932295.1. Lineage (NCBI taxonomy): Eukaryota > Metazoa > Mollusca > Bivalvia > Venerida > Veneridae > Cyclina > Cyclina sinensis. The sequence continues at coordinate 14,976,228 of JAAONU010000009.1, forward strand.
AATGCCACAAAATCGTGTCCGCTCTGTATCTTCCAAAGCCCTTGAAGGATTTTTATGAAACTTAGGTCAGATGTTCACCTCATCAAGGCGCATGCAGAACCCACTTTGCAGGTGTGATGTCTCAAGGTCAAGGTCACATTTTGAGGTTAAATGTCAAATTTTACAATCGTCTGACTCAGTACTACCTGCAGCAACTGGCTGGGGGGAGACATATGTTTTTGTTCAATCAAAAACCCATTTCTAGTTATATAGGAAAAAGTTTAAAAAGTCTTCACATCAGAAACCAAAAGACATAGAGCTTAAATATTTTGTATGTAGCATTGTCAAGAGGACCTCTACCAAGTTCATTTAAAATCATTTGCCCTGGGTCAAAAATGACCCCGCCCCTGTGGTCACATGTTTTACATAGAGTTATATAGGAAAAAGTTTTAAAAGTCTTCACATCAGAAACCAAAAGGCATAGAGCTTAGATATTTTGTATGTAGCATTGTCAAGAGGACCTCTACCAAGTTCGTTTAAAATCATTTGCCCTGGGTAAAATATGGCCCCGCCCCTGTGGTCACATGTTTTACATAGAGTTATATAGGAAAAACTTTAAAAAATCTTCTTTTCAGATACCACAAAGCCTAGAGTTTAGATATTTGGTGTACAGCATTGTCTACTAGACTGCTACCAAGTTTGTTCAAATCATAGTCCCTGGGTCACATGTTTTACATAGAGTAATATAGGAAAAGTTTTAAAAATCTTCTTGTCAGAAACCACAAGGACTAGAGTTCTGAACTTCAGATATTTGGTTTGCAGCATTGTCTGGTGGACCTCTACCAAGTTTGTTCAAATCATGACCCTGGGGTCAAAACTGGGCCCACCTGGGGGGTCATTTAATTTTACACAAGGATTTATATAGGGAAAACTTTAAAAATCTGCTGCTGGGAAACACCAAGGGCTATACCTTCAATTATTTGTTGTTATGTCTCCCGCCCAACCCTGCCCTTCTGATGGAGACATATTGTTTTTGCCTTGTCCATGGGTGTCTGTTTGTTTGTCTGTCTTTCATACTTTGTTTCCTTTCAATAACTTGAGTACCAGTTGAGCAAAAGACTTTAAACTTCACAGGGTTATTGCCCTTATTGAGTACAAAAAAATTCCTTTTGTGTTTTGGGTCAGGAGGTCAAAGGTCAAGGTCAGAGGGACCTCTAGAGTGAAAACCGTTTCCACTGAATAACAGGATTACAGTACAGCTCCCGCGATATGTACATTTTTCTCTGAAACTCCGCGGACCTTTGGAGGAAAATCGCCGAGAATCACCGAGAAACGCCCTAAATCGCGGAGGCGTCGCGGAGACGAATTTTGTCTGGTTAGTGACGGTATTTGCAGTGAAACTGCAGATTATCAATCCTCCGCGGATCTCCGCGATTTGTTTATGCATTCAGTTGACTGACGTGTATATATGACAAGTTAAATTTTATATTTACTTACTCTTTTTATCTTCATGTTTTAGGATGCCTTATAGTAATATTTCGTTTCGTCCCATGTTTTGACACATTAATTTATTGACAGACACAAGACCATGTGTTGGTCTCATGGCCTATGATCTGTACACGCATGATACATTGCGTCTCAACCGCTAATTGGTTCCTAAATATAACTTTTGACCTTTAACATTGAGCGACAGTTATTTTCCGAAAATGATATTCACCTCACTTTAAAAGCTTCAGACACCACGTGCTCTTTAAAGCGGGAATTACAGTCATGTAGCATGCTTTTCCCGTGATTACATTTTCTTATTAAAATAATTAATATCTTTAACAGATATGTGGATATTTTTTAATTTAGGCAATGATGGCTTTGTTGACTGAACAGAAAGATTAGTTTCGTTAGAATCGAACATTAATTCCGAATGCGTGAAACGAGGGTAGAAATGAAAGACAGCCGATAATGAATAGATTTTCACACCTACCTGACATCATGTCAGCTTTAATTGCTGAAATTTATTTACTTTTAAATCTTTAATCGGTGCCGCGCAAATAAATTACTAATGATAATCAAACTGCGAAAATAAATATATCTAATTTAAAAAGTGAAAATACAAACAAATGCGCTCTTATTCTGATGCATTTGTGTACGAACGTTCCTATTTGTTTACAAAAAGAAAGTTGCGTAAGAAACAGCTGATCTTATTTTCAGAAAATGAGTTGACCGATTTCCGAACAATACGTGTTAAACTGCATCTGTATCGTCTCGGCGCTTAGCAAAAAAAGTATTAATCGATTTACTAAATAATAACAAGCGTTTAAAAAATCACATTAATTAATGTATTTGACTGAATTATACCGTAGTCACATAATTGACAGGTGTTAAATGTACAGTTACATTATGGTAATTTCATCACACATTGCTGACTGTTTTTATGAAAGGATTTCAAGTGTATACATTTTATAATTATTTTTTTTTCACCTTTAAATGGGAAATAGTTTGTTAAAACTCTGGTGATGAAACACAAGAATATTCGCGGAGAATCTCCGCGGAAACGCTCTAACACTCGGAGAATCGCGGAGATTGTGCGTGTACTTTAATCGCGGAGATTCTGAGCGTTTTTTTTTTTCAAGGAGAAACTCCGCGATTTTCAGAATTCGCGCTGACCACGATCGCGGAGGAAGCACAAAATGTGTACATATCGCGGGAGCTGTACTGTACCATTTCATCCAGAGCCTCAAAACTTCATAGGATGATTTCTTTTACTAAATAGAAGAACCATAATGTTTTTGGGGCTAGTATGTCAAAGATCAGGGTCACAGGGACCTGTAGAGTGAAATTTTTTCTGCAGAGTAACTGTAGTACTATTACACCCAGAGCCTTCAAATTTTATAGGATAATTGTATTAGAAGAACCCTATTGTTTTTAGGGTCCATAGTTCAAAAGTTAAGTTCACAAGGACCTCTAGTGTAAAAACTGTTTCTGCTCAGTAACTGGAGTACCATTTTACCAAGAGCCTTCCAGGGTTCGCACAGGACTTGAAAAGTGCTTGAATTTGATTCCTTCCTTGAAAAGTACTTGAATTCAATGTTTCCTTGAAAAACACCCCAAAAGGTACTTGAATTTAGCGTTTTGTCCTGGAATTCTGCAAATCTATCCTTGAAAATACAAAAACATTCTAAAATGTATAAATAATACATTTTTTGAAAATGTTATTGACAGTATTTTACTTTTTTTCGTACAATCGCGATTTTCGGCAGGCCTCCATACCCCGAGATGAATTTATTGACCGGACACCGGTATCCAACAATTAGACTTTTGGTGACGTCATCAACAATGGCTGCGCTTGTATAGAAATCAATATTATTTGTGAGCATGCTTATAAATGGGTAAAACGGGTAAGAAATGCTTGTTTCAACAAAGTTGGCTGACAAAGTACAATTGGATAAAATCAACAAGGGACCCACTAATAAAAATGCACTTTTCACAAAAAGAAATTTGTTTTATTGAAATAGTTTGGTGTAAAAGATTAAGTTTTCTTATAGTAAATGAATATCAAAATGTGTTTTTTTACTGATTTATACACATTTGTGCATTTTGAATGTTTTCCAGAGCTTATAATTCATATCAAATGAGTCCTTGAAAAAACAATATTTTTCCTTGAAATTCCTGGAAAAGTCCTTGAATTTTTAGATGAAATTTCTGTATTAACCATAGCCTTCAAACTTCATAGGATGATTTTCTTTATTTAATTAAAGAACCCAATCATTTTTGGGGTCAGTAGGTCAAAAGTCAAGGTCACAGGGACCTGTAGAGTCAAAACTATTTCTTCTTAGTAACTGGAGTATCATTACACCCAGAACCTTCAAACTTTACAGGGTAATTATATTAGAAGAACCCTATTGATTTTGGGGTCTGTTGGTGAAATGTCAAAGTCACAGGGACCTGTAGAGTAAAACTATTTCTGCTAAAAAATTTGAGTACCAGAGTCTTCAAACTTATTGCAAACTTATTCAAACTTGCACCCATAAAAACCAATAATGATATTTGTAACATGAGCAATGAGACCCAGGTGAGTGATTTAGGGCCATCATGGCCCTTTTGTTTTGTTACAGAAACACATCACAATATAAAGTTTACATATTTTCATAGGTAAAAAATTTAACCTGTTTGTCACGGGGCAGATAACTTAGTTACATCATTAATTATAACAAATTGTGATAAGTAGACTGGCTCAGTGGTGTAAATCCTCACTCTGTATTTTTTATGACCGAAAGTGCATGGGTTAGAATCCTGGTGAAATCAGGTTTCAGTTTTCATGGTGCAAAATAGCAAAGTATTTTGATTTTTCCATAGTATATTAACTTCTCTTAAAGTTAAAAGAGAAAAATAAGCCAGCTCAGTTCTGTGTGCCAGTCGCTTAAAAGATGCTTATTCATAAAATTGGGTCAAACTATGTATGTCAAAAGTCAAGGTCACAGTGGCCCAAATGTTTAGAATAATTTACATTGTAACTTGACAACAATTTGTTGTTTAGATTGTAAAGTTTGTTAAATGGGTGCACACATTGAATGAGTGACCCCTATTGATTTTTAGGTCAGTAGGTAAAAGGTCAAGGTCACATAGACCTAAACATTGATAGCCATTTCATCAATGTAACTTGACAATCTTTTGCTGTATAGACTGACTTCAAACTTGACATAATGATTGCTCACATTGAGTGCATGATCCCCGTACATATTGAGGTTAATGTGTTAAGGTCAAGGTCATAGTGACCTTAATGTTAAGAATTATTTACACTCTTTTACTTGACAACCATTTGTCTTAGAGACTTCAAAATTCATATAATGGTTGCACACATTGAAAGAATGATCACTATTGATTTTGGGGTCAGTAGGTAAAAGGTCAAGGTCACAGTGACCTTAACATTCAAAACCATTTCAGACATGTAAGTTGTAACATGACAAAAGTTTCTAGAGACTTCAAACTTTATCTGGTGAATGCACTCAATGAGTGGATGAACCCCATACATTTTTGGGTCAGTATGTCAAAGATGAAGGTCACAGTGACCTTAATGTTTAGAAACATTTACACTCTATAACTAGACAACCATTTTTCATATACAGTACGTGCCAGGAGGAACTCTCGTTTTCCTCGAGGTCGTCGCGGACTACCCATTCCTTTAAACACGACCAAATCCGCCGCATTTTGAGGATCACTGCCGCTGACATGGACACCAGATATCGCGGTGGACGACCGCTAAATGGTTCCGCGAACTTTTTCACAGGTAAGGATTGACATATTGAGGCTCACAAAGTTCCTGATTACACACATTCATTTCGGCGAATTTTACGCTTTAAAATATCATTTAAATGTATAAAACTCTCATTTTGATGCATTTGTTTACGAATGCTCATATTTGTTAACGGAAGGAATGACAATTCAAACCCGAAAGTAATTGCTTCTCGGAACACCCTATTTTCAGAAAATAAATTGACTGGTTTTCGATTTACACGTGTTAAAACTGCTTTCCTATATTTAAAGAAAACATACAACATGTAAACCCTACTGCGACATCTGTATCTTCTCTGGGCTTGACAAAATTATTGATCCATTTTGCTATACAATAACGAGCGTTTTCAACGACGGAAGTACACATAAACCTACACAGCAAATGTATTAGAAATTTGGTTTTAATTTTACCAAATTTCACATAATTGGCAGACGTAAAATGCACAGTTTCATTACGGTCATTTCATTAAATGTTCAGCTTATCCAGGTGAGTTATGACTCTAATTATTTTCGCGCTGGTCGTCAAATATCGCCGAGATATTTCGTGATGTCGAGACATCGAGGAAATACATTTTTTTACTCGATGTCGCGGCAGATATTTTTTTCCGCGTCCGCGAAATAAAGCGGAAAATGTGAGTTCCTCCTGGCGCCTACTGTAGTTTTCAAATTTCATATAATGGTTGCACACATTGAGTGAATGACCCCTATTGATTTTGGGGTCAGTAGGTCAAAGGTCAAGGTACCAGTGACCTTAATGTTGAGAATCATTAACACTCAACAACCATTTTCATAGAGACTTCAAAATTCATATAATGGTTGCACACAGTGAGTGAATGACCCCTATTGATTTTTTGGGTCAGTAGGTCAAAGGTAAAAAATTCAATATTTAAAGCAAATCATTTAATTTTAAGCCTAATTCCTCCCTTATATCATTAATGCATCATGCTTAGAAAAAACACCTGTTGGGCATATAATGTTCGCCCAACGGTCCTCTTGTCAGTTTATTTTATTATGTTTCTTAGATAAATTGAGCTGTTATTCTTTTGAATTAGAATAAGGCAATATAACAGTAAAAGGAAGTATGAAGAAATTTTGGACTCATTATTAAAAAAACAAATGTCTGAATATGATATTGTCTCACAGTTTATATTGGTATATAATGTATTTCTTTAGCTTACATTTTGTTTGTATGGTTGGAAAAAAAAAATAACTAGGGGTGAAATGATATGCCAACAGCAAGATATGAGATGTATCACGATACAGGAGTTGGGATACAATATGTAAAGCGATACAGTTTTCATCGAAAACAGACATCTTTATTAAAGAATATTACACTGGGACCTAAACTCACAGATACATTATACCATTGTAAAAATATGTTTTTAAATCCTAATGAGTTTAGCAAAGCACTTGCTAAAATCCTCTCAGTTACAGTGTAAATGTATCTATCTGTCCATTCATCCATCCATCCATCCAACTCCCCTTTTGGGTATTATAGACCCTTCCAGAACTGATAAATTGACTGACGCCATTATGAAGGTCACTTGCCCTTCTGCCATTAAAGGACTGCTAAACCTTGCTATATGATGCTTAAGTTCCTTATCAATCTGTATAACTTTAGCACATTTCAAGGTGGAATACTGCCTTATACTGAGTGAAACTTGTTGCAGAATAAACATCAATTTTTTGTATCGTTATAACTTTTTTTATATCTTTTATTCCTGACTTGAACATATTATTGACTTTTAATTATTTAACACATGAAAGACTGTGAAAAAAGACCTTGGACTGTTCAAAATGGAAGCTTGAGTTGTGCATAACACACATTATATGTGCAAAACGCATAGAAAAGTATAGGACTTTTCTCCTTTTCGAAAGTTGGAACTAAAATTTCAATTATTTGAACAACTCTGAAAGCTTACAAAATTGACAAAATTAAACATTTTCCTCATCAGCCGGCAGCCGCATGTTTACTCTATTTTAACTATAACTTGTGTTATTCTTTGATATAGTTGCAAAATATTCTTGACAAAAAATATGTATTATTGAGCACTTCTTCATTTATTAATTTGTCTTTTGTCTTTCGCGGTGTCCTGTGGTGAAGGAATGTGGTTACGTAATATCAGGGTGATCTACTGTTTTTGTTTTGATAAGTCACCGTTTATTGTCATTGTCAGTCTTGCTTGATCAGTCACTGTAAACCACTGTAATAACAAAATTTGCATTTGAGAAAATGCCTGAAGGCTATAAAACATGGGATTTATTTGTTCCTGATTGTAATATGAAATTTAAGAATATATAAAAATTATTCTTTCTAACAAGAACGATTTTCAAGACCGTATGAAATTTAGCATTACTGTCATATGGACCTTTTTTCTGTTCCTTTTTCTTGCATTTCGGGAAACTGTTTTTGCAAAGTATTGATATGTACAACAAGTCATATGAGTTTGTGTATGCAGAAAGGAAATAATAGCTGCAAAGCACACGTTTATAAGATATTGATTAACGGTAATAGGTTTTATTTTTCACATTGTTGTGGATATTTCATGTAATATGGAAAACAAAATTATAATGACACTTTTATAACTGTATCTTTTTAGTCAGATTTTTTAAAAACAGATACGTGCACTTTTTAAAAGCAGTTTTTTGTGAAATTCTGATAAAATAAAAAGAATTAATCTTCTGGAGAATATCACAAGACCTTTATTTAACAGTTCAATAGATTGAAATGTCAGCATAAAATCATTTACAAATATACTTTCTTTCAGTTAAACGATCATGGGATAGTTCTTAGCTGACACTAACTGCTTCATGTTGTTTATATGAATCTGTTTCTCTAACATACAACGTTACAATCACATTAAAGCTATCAAAATAGGACTTTTTCTAAACTCCGTATTATAGTACTGCTTTAATCTGTGCAGTCCCTTAATGGCGGACGCAAGGGAGGTAATCAGGGAGGTACTAATTTCTGTAATGGTCTATTAGCAGACAAAAATAAAATAAATATTCATGTTCATGTGTTTTCTGCTTTGCTATATGGACATATCTCAAGAGTGATAAAATAGCTCTTAATTTTAAAGCTGAAAGTTGCAAGAGGTTTTTGCAAACCAGTATGACACCATTATTAGCTCCACTTTCTGAAGAAATAAGTGGAGCTACTGTCATGACCCTCTTGTCGGCATCAATATCAGCACTGGCTAACCTTTTCGTAAAGGTCATATTTTTGAGAAACAATCAAAGCTATTTCTTTCAAATTCAGAATACATGTTCACTATCAAAATATCTGAATTTCTAAAGGGCAGATTTCCCTAAAATTTATTTTTGCCAAATAATGCCCCTTTTTTGTGCAACATATAGTGCTCACTTCCCCATCCTCTGTCTGTTCGTCCACCTGTCACAAAACTTGTCCAGACTACTCTGCAAAACCTACTGGTCAGATTTCATCCAAACTTTACAGGAATGATCAGTACAAAGTCTAGTTGTGCATCATTGGCATTTTCCAGCACAATGATTTTGTCAAAATTATGGCCCTTTAAGGATTTTTATTCTTAAAGTTTGTCTGGACTTCTCTTATACTACTGAAGGAATTTGAATGAAATGTTATAGGATTGAAAGGTACCTCAAGTACCTGGGAATATCTCATGGGTTTTTCAGTTGATTGATTTTTGGCTGAGTTATGGCCCTTAAATGAAAAAGGCGTGTTTGTGAAATAATGTTTTTTTTTGTCTAGCGAGCTTGGGCAAGCTGGACATAGTCATCACATTTGGTACCACAGTTCAGTATATGTACGTGCGCCCGTCAGTCCATCCAGATTGCCTTGTCTGGGCAATAACTTCATTGTGAATTGAAGGATTTTGAAATACCTTGGCACATTTGTTCAACCTGATGATTTGTTTGTCGCATGCAAAATCCAAGTTCCCAGCTCAAAGGGCAAGGTCAAAGTACCAGGTCAAAGGTCCCAAATTTTGATAAAAGACCTTGTCAGTGCTTATCTGTGAATTGAAGGATTTTGATATACCTCGGCACATTTGTTCAACCTGATGAGTTGGTTTGTCGCGTGCAAAATCAAAGTTCCAAGCCCAAAGGGCAGGGTCACAGTGCCAGGTTAAAGGTCCCAAATTTTATGATAGACCTTGTCTGGGCCATTACTTCTCCCTGCATGGAAGTTTTTTCAAACACCTTGGCAGATTTGTTCACCTTGATGAGACGGTGAGTTGTGTGCAAGACCCAGGTTCCCAGCTCAAGGTAACAGTGCCAGCTCAAAGGTAAAAAATTTTGATGATAGACCTTGTCCGGCCCATAATTTCTCAATGCAATGAAGGATTTTACAATACCTTGGCAGATTTGTTCACCTTGATGAGACAGTATGTAGCATGCAAGATCCAGATACTTAGCTTAGAGGTCAAGGTCACAGGGACAGCTCTAAGGCCCAAAATTTTGATGATATACCTTGTTTTGGCCATTACTTCTCCATGCATGGAAGAATTTGAAAATACTGTGATACATATGTTATGCTCCCTGAAAGAGACAACTTATAGGCCTGCCTTGTCCTTCCATCATCATCTTCCAACAGTTTCCATATCACTGTCCCATCCCAATTGGCAGTTTTCCATTGGCAGGCTTGACATGCTGCCCATGGGCATTCTAGTTTTCAATTAGGCTCTTGTTTGACTTAGCTTTTAATTTATTATCAAAGCACTGAGAAAACTAGAGTGTTAACCTGGTTTAACCTCCCTAATATGACTGATCAGTATAATACCATGCCTTACCATACCCATACCATGACTTGCTAGCACCATATTGTGAAGAGAGCATTTAGAATTGCGATATACCATTTCAGGGAGAACCCTTACAGCCTTAGTTATAGTTTAAAAAAATAGAATTCCGAAAAATCAATGTTATTATAATTCCTAAATCTCAAGGTAAATGATGTCTTTTAAAGTATAAAAAAAAAAAAAAAAAAAAACAGTTACCAAGAGGAGACCCCCTTCTGGAACCTCCCCTGCATGTCACCATAATGTGCTTCATCCAATGAGATAGCCTTTGGAAACAGAAAAAAAAGTGGCTGAAAAAAACTTTTAACAGTAATAGCTGATGCTGGGCTGTATTGAACAGGGGGCTTAGTAAGTTCGAGAAGTGGGTGCTTAAAAAGGTACTAGTACAAAGCCAGGTACTCTCTGGTGCAAGATGCAAGAAAACTTCATAAAATTGAAGCTGAAGTTTATTTTGCACATTGATTGTGAAGTCTGTACATGCCATTACATAATGTAAAAGAAATCTTAATGCAAACTTTAAAAAAGGTTTATTTATGAATTTCTCTCTGCAAAATAGAGATCTATGCCTATTCATTTGCAGGTCAGAATAGTTTTGTTAACTGCACATAATCTAACTGTACTTTATTGTAAAGTGTCTACATAATCAAACTAGTCAGAATTCATGTCCCCAGGTTACAAAATAGATATTGTAAGTGACATAATTGTTATAGGTACAGTAAAGAAAATCTTGTGAAATGTTTTAACTTTAGCTTTTTTGTTAGCTCACCTGAGCATGCTCATGTGAGCTTTAAGGATCCTTGATTGTCCGGCGTCCGTCCGTCCGTCCGTCCGTCGTCCACAATTCATTCAAACGACATCTCCTCTGAAACCACTGGGCATAATTTAATGAAACTTGCCTAGAAAGTTCCTTGCATGAAGCTCTACCAAGTTTGTTCAAATGGTTCCGGTCCATTGCATTTCTGTGTCACAGGAGCTAAAAACAGATTTTAAAAGTTGAATCTTTAAAAATCTTCTCGTCAGAAACCACAAGGCCTGGAGCTTTGATATTTGGTATAAAGCATCATGTAGTGGACCTCTACGAAGTTTGTTCAAGTTATGATCCTGGGGTCAAAAATGGCCCCGCCCCAGGGGTAACTTGTTTTACATAGAGTTATATAGGAAAAACTTTAAAAATCTTCTTGTCAGAAACCGTAAGGCGTAGAGCTAAGATATTTGGTGTGCAGCATTGTCTAGTGGACCTCTACCAAGTTTGTTCAAATCATGGCCTCTGGGTCAAAAATGGCCCCGCCCCAGGGGTAACTTGTTTTACATAGAGTTATATAGGAAAAACTTTAAAAATCTTCTTGTCAGAAACTGTAATGCATAGAGCTTAGATATTTAGTATGTAGCATTGTCTAGTGGATCTCTACCAATTTTGTTCAAATTATACCTCTGGGGTTAAATTTGGCCCCACCCAGGGGTCATTGGTTTTACGTAGGCTTATATAGGAAAAACTTCAAAAATCTTCTTGTCTGAAACCACAAGGCTCTGAGCCTTAAGATTTGGTATGTAGCATTGTCTAGCGGACCTCTACCAAGTTTGTTCAAATTATACCCCTGGGGTCAAATTTTGCCCCACCCAGGGGTCATTGGTTTTACATAGGCTTATATAGTGATAACTTTGAAAATCTTCTTGTAGAAGGAGAAGTAACATTTTCAGTCCAAATAATCTGGAAATTTGTCAAAAAGGTTGTTTCTATGATTTCTATGTCAAGTTCGAATATGGGTCATCTTGGTTCAAAAACTAGGTCACAGAGCCCAAAAATAGAAAAACCATTTTAACACTCCAGAGGTTACATTTTCAGTCCAGATATCCTGGAAATTTGTCAGACAGGTTGTTTTGGTGATTTTTAGCTCAAGTTTAAAATTGGGTCATCTGGGGTCAAAAACTAGGTCACAGACCCCAAATATGGAAAAACCTTGTTAACACACATTGAGGTAACATTTCAGTTCAAATAACCTTGAAATTTGTCAGAAAGATTGTTTTAATGATTTCTAGCTCAGTTTTGAATATGGTTTATCTGGGGTCAAAAACTAGGACACAGGGCCAAAAAGTAGAAAATCCTTGTTAATGCTCTAGAGGTTACATTTTCAGTCCAAATGTCCTTGAAATTTGTCAGAAAGGTTGTTTCAATGATTTTTAGCCCAAATTAGGATATGGGTCATCTGGGATCAAATACTAGGTCACAGAGCCCTAAAATGTTAAAACCATTTTAACACTCCAGAGGTTACATTTTCAGTCCAAATATCCTGGAAATTTGTCAGACAGGTTGTTTTGATGATTTCTAGCTCAAGTACTAATATGGGTCATCTTTGGTCAAAAACTAGGTCCCAGAGCCCAAATATGGAAAAATCTTGTTAACACTCTAGAGTTAAGATTTTAATTCCAAATAACCAGTAAATTTGTCAGAAAGGTTGCTTCTATGATTTCCAGCTCAACTTTGAATATTGGTCATCTGGATTAAAAAACTAGGTCACAGAGCCTAAATATCGAAAAACATTGTAAACACTCTAGAGGCTACATTTTCAGTCCAAATGTCCTGGAAATTTGTCAGAAAGGTTGTTTTGATGATTTCTAGCTCAGGTTTGGATATGGATCATCTGGGGTCAAAAACTAGGTCACAGAGCCCAAATATGGAAAAACTTTGTTAACACTCCAGAGGCTACACTTTCAGTCCAAATTACCTTGAAATTTGTCAGAAAGCTTGTTTCAATAATTTCTAGGTCAAGTTCGAATATGGGTCATCTGGGGTCAGTTAACCAGGTCCATAGCAACTTTGTTAAAAGCAGTCATATTCAGGTGAGCGATAAAGGGCCATCATGGCCGTCTTGTTGTTGTTTACGATGTCATTAATTTTTAACTTCATTTGTGGTGTTGGGATCCAGATTTTTTTATGGTGGGGGTGTTTTTTCATTGTTATTTATGGTTGAATTCAAATCATACTTGGACAAAACCAACATGTTGAATAATTCAAGTATTTGGACCTAAAAAATGACCTTCACTATCAAGGTCAGATTAATGATTTTTGCTAAAATTGTCAAATCTTTGTCATTTATATACAGGTTTGATTCTTACTTGGACAAAACAACACTTTCATTTGTATGACAAAACTGATAATTATGTTGAACAATTCCAGTATGACCTTGATCTTAAGAATGATCTTGACCATCAAGGTCAAATTATTAAATTTTGCTAAAAGACCATAACTAGGGTTGGATACTGAAACCCGTTACCAGTATTTGTATCGAAATTTATTCTAAAAAGTACCGGTAAATACTGCTCCAAGAAGTACTGGTATTCTTATCGATACCTGCTTTATAAAAGCAACACAAAACCTCGTCATTTAACTAATGTCAGAAGCAACTCTCATTAAATAAAATCGCTCACAATTTTAAATGGGAGCCGCCATTTTGTCTAAAAACACTTAAGAAAGCTTATCGGCTTTTTGTTTACATCTGGGGTCAAATTTAGCTCCACCAGGGCTCAATTAATTTTACATAGGCTTATATAGGGAAAACTTTGAAAATCTTCTTGAAAAACCACAAGGCCCTGAACCTTAAGATTTGGTATGTAGCTATGTCTAGTGGACTTCTACCAAGTTATTTCAACTTATACCCCTGAGGTCAAATTCGCGGCAATCCAGGGGTCAATTGATTTAACATAGGCTTATGAGACTTAAGATTTGGTATGTAGCAATGTCTAGTGGACCTCTACCAAGTTTGTTCAAATCATAGCCGCTAGAGGTCACAAGTTTTAAATAGAGTATAGAAGAAAATCTTTAAAAATCTTGTCTGAAACCACAAGGCCTAGAAATTTAAAATTTGGCATGAAGCAAGCTTTATCAAGCTTTTTCAAATTATCAGATAAGGTTAAAAGTCACAGAGGTTAAAAAAAGATCCATTTACAGTACGTCATAGAGCCTTCATTTAAAGACCAATGTATTTGATATTCAGTATGTAGGTTCCTTGCGTGGACCTCTACCCATAATAGATATTTCTACTTTCTGTCATAGAGCCTTTATTTATTGACTGATAATATATATACTTGGTTTGTAGGCAGCTACATATCTTTAATTAAAAAATGAAATACTGCTTAACAACAGACCTACTGTCAATGAACTCATGTGAGCGATTGAGGGCCATCATCGCCCACTTGTTTTATATCATATACTTTACAAGAAAAGCATTGATGCAAAGCATCAAAGGGTGTCCAAAGGAATGTTTAAAAGCAAGAAATGCAGCAAGAGACAATGAACTAGTAGATATCTTTTGATCAGATATATTCTTATAAACTTTTCAATGGTTAATTTGGATTCGCCAGGTTTGTAGGTAGATGAATGGGTAGTCCAGGAAACCTTGCCGCAGTAGGATATTGATGTATTTTTTGACTGGCACATAATAAATATCCAAATGAAAAACGGGTGCCCGAACGTCTCGTAAATGAGACTAGATGAATGGGCAAATGAAATACATAATAACACACTAGTTGTTCATCCTGAACTTTGGTTGGTTTGCTAGAGATTAGAATATCAAATGTAATTTTCTTTGGAACATACAAGGGATCGTAAAATATGTATAGACTGTTTCTAGTCTTTCATTGCACTACTCTGGAACCAAACACCAAAAAACGAAGTGCGCGATTAATTAACTGGAAAGAACCTACGGAAACAAATATGATAATAATATCATTATAACAGTTCGTAATAAGAAATGGCTAAGGTTTATTTATTATCTTAAATATTTTTTTATAAATAAATTTGTAAAACGTGCAATTTATTGTTAAATATGTTTGCATTTCATTTCATTTCCTGCAAAATTCTCCAGTTTGTTATTCGTAACCATATCGTGACATGAATGACAGTCAATAACAACAACAACTACCCTTTCACAAAATCTTAAGTCATTCCATACAGGGTGTCGCGCTTCGGCGCGAACGCCAACAACAGCACACAATTTACTATTAGCACTTCAGTCTCAAAATAATAGTTATTATTCCAATATTTCAATGAAAAATATGCGTTGCAGGCTGTCCAGCGTCCCTAAAATCCCTAAAAAATCCTATTTTTTTTCAGTTAGGCTAAAATTCCTGAAAAAAAATGAAAAATTCAAAGGGAATTTTGTCTTTTGTTATAAACATATTTATAACTTTGAAATGTTCTAATTATGTTTTAATGTAGTTTTTTTAGCTCTTCTTATTCAGAGTAGGCAGTTAAAGGCATTTGACCAGTGGATCCATTTATTCAAGCCCATATCATGGTCTTTTGGGGCCAAAGTATAGTTATAAAATTTCAAATTTTAGCCCAAGAATTTCTCTTATGTCCCCTAAAATTCCATATTTTAGCCCTAAAATTTCTTAAATTTTGCCCTTAAAATAAATTTGCCCTATTTTTGTCAGAAGGTGCTGGAAAGCCTGGCATTGTTAAAAAAAATATATATATGTACATATATATGACATTCACCAATAAAAACATGGGTGAGCATTTCAAATTACTATATTCCATACTTGTTTATCAAATCGGTCTTTGGGAATATAAATCACTTTCAGAGATAACTTTAATCATTTTATACTTATGATTTGTTTTGTCTTTGGTGATCATGTGAACAATATTGGTTATCATGGCCTTCTTGTTTCATTTTGTAATTCCTGTAACTAAATTAGATTAGACAAGTGATATATGAAATTGATGCTGATTAAATTGAGTGGTTTAATTTGTAGCTATAAATGTGCACAAGTATAAGATTTTATCAGTTAAGGTGATTTTATGTTTCACATTCACATTTCAGTTCTCTTTAGTAACCACTGTGATTTTGGAATTGATAATAGAAACATTTCTGTTTTGAAGATACTTATGCTAAAGTAGGTTTTTAAATAGAACTTTCATTGAAAATAAAAGAGTATGTTAATGTAATTAACAAAAACCAGCTAACATATTTTTTTTCCTGTTGGAGCCTCTGGGGGCATGCATTTTTTTCCAAAGGGGGCTTCTGAATAGAAACACTAAATTTTTGTTTTTGGTTTTGCTGGATATTAAATACATTGAGGTAAGATTTTCTTCTATAAAATACCTTTAAGGGGGCACTAATTATTGGGGAAACAAAAAATTATTGGTGTCCATGTCTCTTGGGTCAAAGTTAGCCCCACCCCTGTGGTTACTTGAATTAGATTATATTTATATCAGATCAATTTACTCCTACGGATTCGCCGTATTTTGAAAAGAAATTCCGCAATATGTAAAGCGGCAGAAAAATATGTTTTTTCGCAATTATTATTTTTTTTATTTCCTTCTGCTCTGGTAAATGATTCCTTTTCGATAATTAAATAATCATAGTTTAGAAGACGCTACGTAACTTTGAAAAAGAAGTGGAGGAACAGGTCCATAGTGAGAGTGCTTCGTAAATTGAAATGTTTGTCATTGTGATTTTTCCTGTGCACATGGCGGACTGAATGATTGTAAACCGCATGTTGAAAGGTAAAGTTCACTTGGAGTATTCAAATTTAAAAAGGAGTAACAAGTCTATAACAACATTCATGTCCAAGTCTTCTGTGTCAACTGACTTGATCACATAGGCAGAAGTTATTATGTGTGGACTGATTGCTGATTTAAATTAAAAAATTAGCACAGTTTAAAAAAGAAACTTCTGACAGACACTGAAACTACTGATGAATGGTTAAAACAAATACTGATAGGGCCGAAATGGGGTAAACAGGTCTGTTATACATAGGAAAAAAAAATTCTTAAGCCTAGAAATAAACTATTATAATTAACATGGAGTCAGTAAGTATCCCCCCTTGTCCCAGTCACCTTTGCATGGGTCCCCCTGTTAAACCCCCCAACCCAATATTTTTAGCTCACCTGAGCACTACTCAGGATGAGCTTTTGGGGTCGTTGATTGTCCAGCCTCCATCAGTGTCTGTCGTGTGTCGTCAACAATTTGACTTGAACGACTTCTCCATAATAGCCAAACCAGCATTGACAAAACATGCCTGGGATATTCCTTGCATGAAGCTCTACCAAAGTTGTTCAAAGAATTCTATTCCATCAAGAACTGTGGTTATCTGTCTGTGGACAGGTCTAATGTATATTTTAATCTGTTGGTTTGCTAATGTTAAAATCTGAAAAAATTAGAAGAATTACCTTCCAGCATTAAGTTGGAAAATGGAAGAGAATCAGCAACTGTTATTTCATTGTTGTTTGAGAATGATTCATTTATTACACCCCCTAAACAAAATTTTAGGGGGGTGGGTATATAGGAATCACCCTGTGGTTGGGCGGTCTGTTGCAATTTCCTTGTCCTGAGTATAATTTGAAAAGTAATGGTTGGAAATCAGTGCAATTCATACAATGGTCAAGCACAATGACAGGAAGTGCAGCGCGAAAGAGCCATAACTTGACCTTCAGTATTTGCATGGTTATTGCACTTTGTTGGTTTTCCTTGTTTGGAGAATAACTTGAAAACTGATGGTTGGAATTCAATGCAACTTCATACAATGGTCAACACAGTGAAAGGAAATGCAATATACAAAAAACAACTATCTTTAATTGCTCACAACCATATCTCTATTTCAATTCTATTACAAAGTATTCTGTTACTAAATAACTTCCTCAGTTCTGAAGCAGTCTTAGTGATAGCACTAGTCTACCACTGAAGTAAAGTAATTTTATAGACTAAGTGTTACTATTCTGAGGTTTCATTAAGTTTTTGAGTTGGAGGGAATACATGTAAAGTAGGCGGGCATTTGCTGCCAGTTATCTTTTTAAATAAAACAAGCCTGATTTTAAGGAAAGTCACCTCGGGAGGTGGGGGTGGGAGGGAGAAGATCTCATAATAACGGGATAATCCGCACCTCCTGCCTCTTAATGGAACCTCTGCCAGTACTGTTTAATAGTATATAAGGTTATTCTCTTCTTTTTATTTTTTTGCTTCAGGGAAGTATAATTGTTCTAAGACATTTTGAAGATGGAAAGAAGGACAACTTTTACACCACACAGATTTGTAAGTGTCTTTACTGCATGTAAATTTAAAGCTGATAAATACAATAAATAATAAAATCATCTTTAGGCCCAGGGTATCTGTGATTGTACTGTTCAGTAAGTATTCGATATTGGATAATGTGAACAACAATCAGTACAAGGATGGGTAAAATTTTTTTAAAAAAGTAATTACATAACTACATTTAAAATGAAAACCTCAATTTAATTACAATAACATGAATTTTCAGATTGTAATTAAATATTTTATTTAATAATTTGAGCAAAATAATTAATTATAATAAACATATAGAGTTACAAGAAAGACACTAGATCTGGAATGTTTATTTTCAACATTAAATTTTTTTTTGAAAAAAAAAAAAAATCGAGTTATTGCTATAGTCATGGTGTCGTCATCATTACCGTTCATGTCCGTATAACTTAAACATTGATCATAATTTTTTATTCCCTGGTGGATTAAAATTCATACTTGAACACAACAATCCTTTGGACAAGACCTTTAAGTAGATCAAACTAAACTTGACCGTGACTCTTAAATGAGCTTTAAATTCAAGGTCAGTATATTGAATTTTGCTAAAATTGACCATAACTTAATTATCAAGAGGTGGATTGTCTTCATTCTTGGACACAACAACCATTTAGACAAGATCTTCAAGTGGTCCAGACTAAACTTGACCTTGAGTAAAAATGACCTTTACCTTCAAGGTCAAATTATTGAATTTTGCTAAAATTGACCATTATTTTGTTATTTAAGATTGAATTTGAATTAGACTTGGACAAAACAACACTTAAAATGACAAAGCTGACATGATAAATTATTCAGGTTTGACTTAAACTTAAAATGACCATGACTGTCAAGGTCAAATGATTAAATTTTGCATTTATTGCATAACTTTGTTGTTTATGAATGGATTTGATTCTTACTTGGACAAAAAACAATTATGACAAAACCAACATACTGAATAACTCAGGTTTGACCATAACCTAAAAACTGACCTTGACCTTCAAGGTCAGATGATTGAATTTTGTTTTAATTGCGAACCTTTCTCATTTATTTATGGATTTGATTCGGACAAAACAACACTTATGGCAAATCTTACATTTTGATTCAATCAGATATGACCTTTACCTTTCAATGACCTTGACATTCAAGGTCAAATTATTGAATTTGCTTAACCTGGTCATAACTTAGTTATTTTTGGTTGGATATTAATAATACTTGGATAAAGCAACACTTATGACAAAGCGGACATGATTAATTATTCAAGTGCAGTCTTTGAATTTAGCCACCGGACCAAAGGCCCAGTCCACCAAATTGGCGGACGGTCCAGTAAAAAATTACAAATCAGTGGTCCGACTGTCCAGTGAATATTAGTGCTGTTTTTTAGCTCGACATTTTTGGAAAAAAATAATCGAGTTATTGCTATAGTGATGGTGTCGTTGCCGTTCCCATCCGAAAACTTTAACATTGATCATAATTTTTTTATTCCTTGATGGATTATCTTCATACTTGGACACAACAACCCTTTGGACAAGACCTTCAAGATGACTAGACTTAACTTGACCTTGACTCTTAAATGACCTTCATATTCAAGGTCAAAATATTGAATGCTGCTAAAATTGGCCATAACTTTATTATTAGTAGGTGGATTCTCTTCATTCTTGGACACAACAACCCTTTGGACAAGATCTTTAAGCTGACCAGACGAAACTTGACCTTGACTTATAAATGACCTTCATATTCAAGGTCAAAATATTGAATTTTGCTAAAATTGGCCATAACTTTATTATTATTAGGTGGATTCTCTTCATGCTTGGACACAACAACCCTTTGGACAAGATCTTCAAGCAGACTGGACTAAACTTGACCTTGACTCATAAATGACCTTCACCTTCAAGGTCAAATTATTGAATTTTGCTAAAATTGATCATAACATTAGTATTTATGGTTGGATTTGATTTATACATGGACAAAACAACACTTTATGACAAAAGTGACACGTTGAATAACTCAGACTTGACCATGACCTTAAAATTATTTGACCGTTAAGGTCAGATGATTGAATTTTGCTTAAATTATCATAACTTTCTCATTTATTTATAGATTTGATTCATTCTTGGACTAAACGACACTTATGACAAATCCGACATTATGATTATTTCAAATTTGACCTTTCAATGACCTTTACACTCAAGGTCAAATCATTGCATTTTTTTTAAACTGGCCATAATTTTAACTACTTTTTCGTTTTTTAGCTACAGCAATGAAATTTAGACCATGTGCACAGTTTTTGTTTCGATTTCAAAAATGTCATGGCATGACCTATATTTTTGACCTACTGACCAACTTTTTTGTTTTTTAGCTACAGCAATGAAATTTGAACTGTGTGCACAGTTTTTCGTTTCGATTTCAAAATTGTCATGGCATGACCTTTATTTTTGACCGACTGACCTACTTTTTGTTTTTGGAGCTTTGGTAATGAAATTTGGACCATATATAGAGTTTTTTGTTCCGATTTCAAAAACATAGCATGACCTATATTTTTGACCTACTGACCTCAATTTTTATTTTAAAGCTATGGCAATAAAATTTGGACCGTGTGCACAGTTTTTCGTTTCGATTTCAAAAATGTCATCACATGACCTATATTTTTGACCTACTGACCTAATTTTTTGTTTTTTAGCTACAGCAATGAAATTAAGACCTTGTGCACAGTTTTTCGTTTCAATTCAAAAAATGTCACAGCATGACCTATATTTTTGACCTACTGAACTACTTTTTTGTTTTGTAGCTACAGCAATGAAATTTGGACCATGTGTACAGTTTTTTGTTCCAATTTCAAAAAATGTCATTGCATGACCTATATTTTTGACCTACTGACGTACTTTTTGTTTTTGGAGCTATGGCAATGAAATTTGGACCATGTGTAGAGTTTTTCTTTCACGTAGTGACAGAGTGAGCTTTTCAGATCACCTTTTGTCCGTCGTCCGTTCGTCAGTCAGGTCAGGATGTTTGTCTCATTAATATCTCGGACGAGTTCGAACCTGGGTTATCAGGGTTGGAAAACTAGGTCACAGAGCCCAAATATAGAAAAAACATTGTTAACACTCTAGAGGCTACTTTTTCAGTCCAAATATCCTGGAAATTTGTCAGAAAGGTTCTATCGATGATTTCTAGCTCAGGTTCAAGTATGGGTCATCTGGGTTCAAAAACTAGGTCGCGGAGCCCAAAAATAGAAAAATCTTGTTAACACTCTAGAGGTTACATTTTCAGCCCAAATAATCTGGAAATTTGTCAGAAAGGTTGCTTTGACGATTTCTAGGTCAAGTGCAAATATGGGTCATCTGGGGTCAAAACTAGGTCACAGAGCCTAAATATTGAAAAACCTTGTTAACACTCTAGAGGTAACATTTTTAGACCAAATAATCTGGAAATTTGCCAGGAAGGTTGCTTCTATGATTTCTAGCTCAGGTTCAAATATGGGTCATCTGGGTTCAAAAACTAGGTCCCAGAGCCCAAAAATAGAAAAATCTTGTTAACACTCTAGAGGTTACATTTTCAGCCCAAATAATCTGGAAATTTGTCAGAAAGGTTGCTTTGACGATTTCTAGCTTAAGTTGGAGTATGGGTCATCTCGGGTCAAAAACTAGGTCACAGAGCCCAAATATGGAAAGACTTTTTTAACACTCTAGAGGTAACATTTTAATTCCAAATAACCTGGAAATTTGTCAGAAAGCTTAATTCTGTGGTTTCTAGCTCAGGTTTGAATATGGGTCATCTGGAGTCGAAAACTAGGTCACAGAGCCCAAATATCGAAAAACTTTGTAAACACTCTTGAGGCTACATTTTCAGTCCAAATGTCCTGGAAATTTGTCAGAAAGATTGTATTGATGATTTGTAGCTCAAATTTGGATATGAGTTATCTGGGGTCAAAAACTACGTCACAGAGCCAAAATATCGAAAAACCTTGTTAACACTCTAGAGGCTACTTTTTCAGTCCAAATATCCTGGAAATTTGTCAAGAGATTGTTTCGATAATTTCTAGCTTAAGCTCAGATATGGGACATCTAGGTTAAAAGACTAGGTCATAGAGCCCAAATATGGAAAAACCTTGTTAACACTCTAGAGGTAACATTTTCAGTACAAATAACCTTGAAATTTGTCAAAGAGATTGTTTCAATAATTTCTAGGTCAAGTTTGAATATGGGTCATCTGGGGTCAATTAACCAGGTAAATAGCAACTTTGTTAAAAGCAGTCATTCTTAGGTGAGCGATACAGGGCCATCATGGCCCTCTTGTGTTTTAAAGCTACGGCAATGAAATTTGGACCATTTGTACAGTTTTTTGTTCTGATTTCAAAAATGTCATCGTAGGACCTATATTTTTGACCTACTGACCTACTTTTTTGTTTTTTAGCTACAGCAATGAAATTTGGACCATGTGCACATTTTTTCGTTTCGATTTCAAAAATGTAATCGCATGACCTATATTTTTGACCGACTGACCTACTTTTTGTTTTTGGAGGTATGGCAATGAAATTTGGACCATTTGTACAGTTTTTTGTTTCGATTTCAAAAATGTCATAGCATGACCTATATTTTTGACCTACTGACCTACTTTTTGTTTTTGGAGCTATGGCAATGAAATTTGGACCATGTGTACAGTTTTTTGTTCCGATTTCAAAAAATGTCATTGCTTGACCTATATTTTTGACCTACTGATTTTCCTTTTTGTTTTTTAGCTACAGCAATGAAATTTTGACCATGTTTACAGTTTTTTGTTTCCATTTCAAAAATGTCATAGCATGACCTGTATTTTTGCCCTTCTGACCTGCTTTTTTTTTTTTTTTTTGAGCTATGGCAGTGAAATTTTGACCATGTGTACAGTTTTTTGTTCCGATTTCAAAAAATGTCATTGCATGACCTATATTTTTGACCTACTGACCTTTCTTTTTGTTTTTTAGCTACAGCAATGAAATTTGGACCATGTGTACAGGTTTCTGTTTCGATATCAAAAATGTCATGGCATGACCTATATTTTTGACCTACTGACCTACTTTTTGTTTTTGGAGCTATGGGAATGAAATTTGGACCATATGCACAGTTTTTTGTTCTGATTTCAAAAACGTCATTGCATGACCTATATTTTTGACCTACTGACCTACTTTTTTGTTTTTGGAGCTATGGGAATGAAATTTGGACCATGTGTACAGTTATTTGTTTCGATTTCAAAAATGTCATTGCATGACCTATATTTTTGACCTACTTTTTGTTTTAAAGCTACAGCAAATTTTTCCCTGCATGGATCCTATATTCCGTGGGTCTAGTTTGAGGTCACTGGGTTAAGGTCAAGGTCACCATAGCTTATTATAGATATTTCTACTTTTTGTCATAGAGGCTGTATTTATTGACTGATATTTTACATGTTTATATATTTATATTTACATTATTTACATATTTTCAATTAAAACATGAAATACTGCTTAACAGCAAACCTCCAGCCAAAATACTCAGTTGAGCAATCTAGGGCCATCATGGCCCTCTTATATTAACCAGGTTTTCCGAAGGAAAAAACTGGTAATTGGATTGAGGTATGTTGGCGGGCGGGCGGGCAGGCGTAAACAATTTCTTCTGTGCGCAACTCCTCCTACATTTCTCAAGGGATTTTGACCGAACTTTCACAGAAGCTTTGTTATCAAGTGCCCTGGTGCATATTGTCGGGCTTTTGTGATTCATTAATTTTTCACCTAATTATGGCCCTTTGTGTTTTTTTCCCTTATATGGAATATATAGTAAGCAACTTCATTTGTGTGCAATTCCTACATTTCTCAGGGGATTTTGACCAATCTTTCACAGAAGCTTTGTCATCAAGTGCCCTGGCGCATATTGTCAGGGTTTTGTGATTTAATAATTTTTCACCTAATTATGGCCCTTTGTTTTTTTCATTATATGGAATATATAGTGAACAATTTCTTCTGTGCGCAACTCCTCCTACATTTCTCAAGGGATTTTGACCAAACTTTCACAGAAGCTTTGTCATCAAGTGCCCTGGCACATATTATTTGGGTTTTTTGATTCAATAATTTTTCACCTAATTATGGCCCTTTGTTTTTTTTCTTATATGGAATTTATAGTGAACAATTTCTTCTGTGCGCAACTCCTACATTTCTCAAGGGATTTTGACCAAACTTTCACAGAAGCTTTGTCGTCACGTGCCCTTGCGCATATTGTTGGGGTTTTGTGATTTGATAATTTTTCACCTAATTATGGCCCTTTGTTTTTTTCCTTATATGGAATATATAGTTAACAATTTCTTCTGTGTGCAACTCCTCCTACATTTCTTAAGGGAAATGACCAAGCAACATAATATTCTACTTTAATGGAATGAATATTTTAGTATTATGAATAAAATTGACTTGTACCTAAGTTTGTTGTTGGCAATAATGTGCATATAATTAGATACAATTACCATTTCAGATCTGTAGAACTATGAAAGATACATATTAATGTTCATCTATTTATTATACATGTAAAAAATTAAAAAGGCCATAATTCCACCAAAAACATTTCAATTAAAAAAATGCTCACAATATGCACCATGGCACTTGATGAAAAAGCTTTTGTGAAACAATAATGTTGAAAACCTGGTTTCGTCACATTGCAATATTTCTTGTTATTGCTCATCTAGGTTAAAGGACTAGGTAAAAGAGACCTTATTTGGAAAAACCTTGTTTACACTACAGGGGTAAAATTTACAATCCAAATAACCTTGAAATTCGTCAGAAAGGTTGTTTTGATGGTTTCTAGCTCAAGGTTGAATTTGTGTCATCTGGGCTCAAAAACTAGGTCACAGAACCAAAATATAGAAAAACCTTGTTAACACTGCAGAGTTTACATTTTCAGTTCGAATATCCTGAATAGTTGTCAGAAAGGTTGTTTTGATGCTTTCTCACGCCTGGTAAACAACAGAGCTACCTCTTTCGGAGGTATACGGTAAATCGCTCTATCGCTACTTCCGAGGTAGTGCATATCGCTAAATGTGAATGTCAACAAAGGTAAAATATTTTCATATTTTATATTTTTTGTAAATTCAGAATCGAATATCGAAAATCGAAGAATGCTATACCATGTAGATTTGATTAAAGTTTCCAGGGACGTAAAGTTAGTGAATTTATCTTTCAAATGTAGTTGTGGCGGTGTTTCCCAGTTTGCGAATTTAGCGTTGAAATGGGCCGTTTCGTCACGAAAGTAGTGTTTTTGCCTCGTATTTTCATTTAAACAGCAATTCAGATTAAACAGAAATACGTTTCAAGTAGATGTTAGGTCTAGAATGCAAATGAAATCTAAATCACAACCAAAACTTAGTTATTAAAGGAAATTTATGATATTTATTTTGAGAGACAGCTCTGTCGTGAAGGAGGTAGTCATGTCGTCAAGGAGATAGCTCTATGGTGATAGGATTATTTACAGAAATTTCCGATTGTTTGCTATATTCAGTAACATCTAGAAGTCCTACTTACAAATACAATGTCATGTTTATTGTATATAACTGTGTAAATAAAAATAAATACATGTTTATTGTATATAACTTTGTAAATAAAATATAAAATCTTAAGTAAATGATTCGTTTCAGGTGACTACATTTGAATGGGAAAAGCGACGAAGCTTTCTGTGTAGAAGAAAAAAGGGTAGATACGAGTATCGCAGCTCAAAATGGAAAGTACCTGTATATGTTTGATTTTCTTCCCATCGAACATCAAAATATAAGATCTATCGGTGCTGTTCTTTTCTGCAGTCATATAAATCATTTCTTTAATCACACCAGTACTACTATCAATTTCCATAGCGTAATATAAAGGTTTTACTGAAGGTTAACTGAATCGCTAGGGCATGCAAAGTTAATTTTTGAGTCCATTGGTGATAGTCTTTGCTTGCCAAGTAACTGAACTGTTGGCCCAGACATGAATCTTAAAAATCTACCGCCAAACAGCTTCTTTCCTATCCAAAAAAACTTTAGACTTGTTTCACTGTATCGCATACTTCGAACGTCTTCAGTACTTAACCATTTAACAACGTCCATGTATAAAAGAAAGGCAACGTTATTGTTGTTTTTTTCGGTACTAACTTAAGGAATGTTCTCTGTATATTTCGTCTTCCACAGTCAGTTTTTCTTGCACAGTTGTTGAAGGGTCGCTTTCAATGTCAGTTTCAGTATATGGTAATGTTTCATCTTCCTCGCTATATGTTTCAAGAAAATCATTACTGTTGATCTTTTCTTCGTTATATTGTAAAGTTCATTTTGATGTCGGTCGATTGGTAAATTCATTTTCCCTTTCTAAAGTGATTACACGGTTGAATTTTAGAGGAGACGGCGTAAATATTCTGATTGTTTTTATAAGTGGAGATTTAGCTTTTGTTATGGACCATTTTTCTTTTTTATTGGAGTTTTGGTGTATTCGTTTTAAAGGGTTTCTGAATATAATTATAGTTCTTTAAATGTACAGGTACTTTCGAATTTGAGCTGCGATACTCGTATCTACTCTTTTTCCTTCTACACAGAAAGCTTCGTCGCTATTTCCCTTTAAATGCAGTCACCTGAAACGAATCATTTACTTAAGATTTTATTTTTTATTTACAAAGTTGTATACAATAAACATGTATTTATTTTTTATTTACACAGTTATATACAATAAACATGACATTGTATTTGTAAGTAGGACTTCTAGATGTTACTGAATATAGCAAACAATCGGAAATTTCTGTAAATATATAACCATACCATAGAGCTATCTCCTTGACGACATGACTACCTCCTTTACGACAGAGCTGTCTCTCAAAATAAATATCATATATTTCCTTTAATAACTAAGTTTTGGTTGTGATTTAGATTTCATTTGCATTCTAGACCTAACATCTACTTGAAACGTATTTCTGTTTAATCTGAATTGCTGTTTAAATGAAATTACGAGGCAAAAACACTACTTTCAAGACGAAACGGCCCATTTCAACGCTAAATTCGCAAACTGGGAAACACCGCCACAACTACATTTGAAAGATAAATTCACTAACTTTACGTTCCCTGGAAACTTTAATCAAATCTACATGGTATAGCATTCTTCGATTTTCGATATTCGATTCTGAATTTACAAAAAATATAAAATATGAAAATATTTTACGTTTGTTGACACTCACATTTAGCGACATGCACTACCTCGGAAGTAGCGATAGAGCAATTTACCATATACCTCCGAAAGAGGTAGCTCTGTTGTTTACCAGGCGTGTTTCTAGGTTATGTTTGAATATGGGTCATATTGGGTCAAAATGTAGGTCACAGAGCCAAAATATGGAAAACCCTTGTTAACACTCTAGAGGCTATATTTTCAGTCCAAATAACCTGGAGGTTGTTTTAATAATTTCTAGCTCAAGTTCAAAAATGGGTCATCTGGGGGAAAAATAGGTCAAAGAGTGCAAATATGGGAAAACCTTGTTACACTCTAGATGTAAGATTTTTGGTCCAAATTACCAAGAAATTTGTCAATTTTTTTTTTCTGTAATTTCTAGGTCAAGTTCCAATATGGGTCATCTGGGGTCAATTAATCAGGTCCATATCAATTTTGTTAAAAGCAGTCATACTCAGGTGAGCAATCTAGGGCCATCATGGCCCTTTTGTATTTGTTTTTCACTGCTTTAAAATGACAAAGAAATGTCCATTTTCTTTTACCAATTACAAAAAGACTGGAACCCCAGTGTAGGTGTTTGCTTCCAAATATTGAAAACCCCTCCAAACTGGATACTCCTGTAAACTAGATAAAAGGCTAAGTACCACTCTCATCTGGCTTGGAGAGGTTCTACTGTAGTTGTTTTCCACCAAGGGTAACAGGAATATTTCTTTTATAACCCTCCATCAAAATTGCTCAAAGGATTTGAATCCTGCATAAGCTATAATTGGATTTTCATCAATATTGATCTTTAAATGACATCCACACAAACCACTACACAGTTTGATTTAAACTTAGGAGAAAATTTTTTTATTGTGATTAATTGTCTGTCTGTCCGTCCTCTGTTGTCTGTCTGTTCACATTTGCCTTGTGTATACAATAGAGGCTGTATTTGTGATTGGATCTTTATGAAATTTGGTCAGAATGTTTGTCTTGATGAAATCTAGGACGGGATTGTATATGGGTCATCTTGGGTCAAAAACTAGGTCACGGGGTCCGATCTAAGAAAAAACTTGTGTATGCAATAGAAGCTGTATTTTTAGCTCACCTGTCACGTAGTGACAGAGTGAGCTTTTCTGATCACCTTTTGTCAGTCGTCCGTCTGTCTGTCCGTCAGTCCGTCCGTCCACAATTAGTTTGTTAACACTCTAGTGGTCACATTTTTGCCTCAATTGTCATGAAACTTGGTCAGGATGTTTGTCTCATTAATATCTTGGACGAGTTCGAACATGGGTTATCAGGGTTGGAAAACTAGGTCACAGAGCCCAAATATAGAAAAACCTTCTTAACACTCTAGAGGCTACTTTTTCAGTCCAAATATCTTGGAAATTTGTCAGAGAAGTTCTATCAATGATTTCTAGCTCAAGTTTGAATATGGGTCATCTGGGTTCAAAAACTAGGTCGCGGAGCCCAAAAATAGAAAAATCTTGTTAACACTCTAGAGGTTACATTTTCAGTCCAAATAATCTGGAAATTTGTCAGAAAGGTTGCTTTGACAATTTCTAGGTCAAGTTCGAATATGTGTCATCTGGGGTCAAAACTAGGTCACAGGGTCCAATCTTAGAAAAACCTTGTGAGTGCAATAGAAGCTGTATTTTTCATCTGATTTTCCTAATATTTGGTCAGAATGTTTGTCTTGATGAGATCTAGGTTGGGATTGTATTTGGGTCAATCGTGTTCAAAAACTAGGTCACATGGACAAATCTTAGAAAAACCTTGTGTATGCCATAAAAGCTGTATTTTTCATCCAATTTTCCTAATATTTGGTAAGAATGTTGTTTGTCTTTATGGAATCTTGGTTGGGATTGTATGTTTGTCTTTATGGAATCTAGGTTGGGATTTTATTTGTCTCATCTAGGGTCTAAAACTAGGTCACGGGGTCAAATCTTAGAAAAAAACTTGTGTATGCCATAGAGGCTGTTTTTTCCATTGGATTTTCCTAATATTATGTCAGAATGTTTGTCTTGATGAGATCTAGGTTGGGATTTTATAGTGGTCATCTGGGGTCAAAAACTAGGTCATGGGATCAAATATTAGAGAAACCTAGTGAATGTGATAGAAGATGTTTTTTTCATCCAATTTTCCTAATATTTGGTCAGAATGTTTGTCTTGATGAAATCTAGGTTTGGATTTTATATGGGTAATCTGGGGTCAAAAACTAGGTATTTTGGTCAAATCTTAGAAAAACCTTGTGTATGCAATGAAAATGTATTTTTCATTGGATCCTTATGAAACTTGGTCAGAATGTTGGGTCAAAAACTAGGTCACAGGGTCAATCTTAGAAAAAGCTTGTGTATGCAATAAAAGCTGTATTTTTCTTCTGATTTCCCTAATATTTGGTCAGAATGTTTGTCTTGATTAAATCTAGGATGGGATTGTATATGGGTTATCCAGAGTCAAAAAATAGGTCACAGGACCTATTTTTAGAAGACCTTCCCTTCAGCTACAACAATGAAACATTAGATAATTTTGCATGCAGATTAAATCTTTGACGGTGGATGATTTTGGCCTTAACCTACTTACGTACATCCTGATTTTTGAGGTTTCTGTGCAATGATTCTCAGGTAAGAGATATCGGGCCATCTTGGCCCTCTTGTTTAAATTGCCCTTTTTACCTCACTTGAGCAAAGTGCTCATGGGTTAGCTTTTGCATTATTGATTGTCTGGCATCCATTGTTTTCTGTCATCAACAATTTGACTAATTTATCAATTTCTCATCCTATACCTCTGAGCCAACTTTGACAAAACATGCCTTGGATCTTCCTTGCATGAAGCTCTAAAAGTTGTTCAAAGTATTGAATTCCATCAAGAACTCTGGTTGGAAACAAAAAGGAAAAACTTTGAAAATCTTCTTATCTGAAACCACAAGGCCCTGAGCCATAAGATTCGGTATGTAGCATTGTCTAGTAGACCTCTATGAAATTTGTTCAAATTTTACCCCTTGGGTTATTTATGGGCATGGGGTCACTTGATTTTAAACTGGCTTTTATAGGGAAAACCTTAAAAAAAATCTTCTTGTCTGAAACCATAAAGCCAAGGGCTAAGATTTTTTTCATGGATCATCAGCCCAAGGTCTTCTGCCAAAGTTGTTCAGATTATGTCCCTGGAGTCTTGAATGGCCCAGCCCCTGATCTGCAGGGTCACTTGATTTTACATAAGCTTACATACGGAAGACTTTTAAAAAATCTTACCGCCTGAAACCACAAGACATAGAACTTAGACATTTTGTATAGAGCATCAGCTAAAAGTCTTCTACCAAAGTTGTTCAAATAATTGCCTTGCAATCAGAATTGGCCCCTGACCTAGGGGGTTCTGTTTGTGCAGAGTGTTCAAAGGTGAGCTGTTGGGATCATTGATTGTCTGACGTCCATCAGCGTGTGTCATGCATCAGTGCATCTTGCGTCATCAATAATTTGACTTGAACAACTTCTCCTCCTAAATCGCTAAGACAGCATTGACAAAACATGCCTGGAATATTCCTTGTATGAAGCTCTACTGAAGTTGTTCAAAGAATTGAATTCCATCAGGAACTCTGGTTGCTATCACAACTGAAAGGAAAAACTTTGAAAATCTTGCCTGAAATCACAAGACCCTGAGCCTTAAGATTTGGTATGAAGCATTGTCTAGTTGACCTCTACTGCAGACCCATAGCCATTGTACTCATTGTAGTGACTCAGGGCCATCATGGATCTCTTGTTAAGTAATATTGATATGCTTTTAATTAAAATGTGTGGAAGTTATGTGAATAGTGTCCTTTTTTATTTATTTTTTTTTTCATTTATTGTAGATTCCAGATCAGCAGGAAGCAAGCAATTGGCAGAATTATCTTGGTGATGAAACAGATCCTGCTGGATTTGTAGTAATGAAAAAATGAAAACATAGGCAAGGAGATTTTTATTTCAGTTGTAGTTGCGATTTTTGGTCTAACTAATTGTTGAATCAGGTGAATCATGAGGTTGATATGTAGGTATGGAAGTCTGTTGTTAAAGTTTACCCTCGGAAAATCACAGCTTTGATTTGATATTCATCAATTATTTTAGGTTTGTCTGATATATTTTAGATGAGTTTGAATATGGGTCATAATGGGTAAAAAAAAAACTAGGTCATATTGGAAAACCTTGTTTACCTTCTAGAGGCTACTATGTTTCATCTTAGAACTCAGTGTGATTTCTCAAGGTCAGGTTAGAATATAGGTCATTTTGAATCTAAACTGGTCACCACCTTACATCAGTGAAAACCTTGATATACACCAGAGGCCACAATTTTAGTTCAGCCATCATCAGACTCAACCAGAATGTTTTATGATCTCAAGGTCAGGTTCCAATATGGATCATATTGGCTAAAAACTAGGTCACCAGGTCATATCAAAGGAAAATCATTTTTACAAATTTGAAGCTACAAGTTTAGCCCAGTCTTCCAGAAACTCAATCAGAACATTTGCCGTGAAGATCTACAGGTCTAGTTTCAGTATTGGTAATATGGAGTCAAAAATTATGTCATTTCAAAAGAAAAATGTGGTCAACACTTTAGAGGTCACAGATTTAGCCTAAAATTACTGAAATTCAGTCAGAATATTGATGACTAAATATCGGTCATGGTGAGTCCAAACTAGGTCACACTAGTTGCCATACTTTTAGCCAGTTGTTTTTCTGAAACTGTTTGACAATGTTTTTCTTAATGATCTTAGGTTAAATTCAAATATGGGCCATGTGGTCAAAAACTAAGTGATCTCATACAGTCATGTAAAACCTGCTTTATACTGATTGGGATCACCACCAAAATTGCTCATCAAAAGAAATGTTGCAAGTGGTGAATTGCACACATGCAGACATTACAGATGTATCTCTGTTAAAGTTTTGGATACAAAGCTGTAAAAAATAAAGTGTTCAGCAATGAAATATATACATCTTGCTACAAAGCATTACAAAAAATCTAAAATGAGAATGTACACATTTCTAAAGGCAAAATTTAAAAGTAATGTTACAAAATACTTAACTCAGTGTCACTTTCAGCTGTGAAAGTTTCGAAAACAAAATAATACAAAATTACATTTTCAGCAGAGCAACAATAATGAATGCTTAAGAAAGAGATATTAGTGTCACAAAATCTTGTGTGTTAAAAAAATCTATATGCAAGACTAAAATCTTGTTAACATTAAGTTTGAGATTTTAATAGCAGACTTCATTACTGACCTTTGGCAACTGAGATGTTTCAGTAGTAATCAGGTAACCAGTAATCTTGACCATATTTTTCTGAATTTTAGGTGAAGGTGTTTTCACAAAGAAAAAAGTTCCATCTGTTTCATTTTCATAGTGAGTGAATTACAAAGAAGCTGTTGGAGGAGAATATGGAGTATCTGAAGGACTATGGTTCCTATCTACCTCATTTTTCAGAAAATTGTGGTGGTAAGGTTGACTTTATTTGCAGTCTGATTAATTGTTGTTTGTTTCTCCTGTTTTTAGCTCACCTGGGCTGGCTCAGGGTGAGCTATTAGGATCGATGAATGTCCGTCGTTCGTTCACATTTAGTTGGTTAACACTCTACTGGTCACATTTTTCCTCCAATTGTCACGAAACTTTTCAGGATGTTTGTCCCAGTAATTACTTGGACGACTTCGAATATGGGTCATGTGGGGTCAATTAACCAGGTCCATAGCAACTTTGTTAAAAGCAGTCATACTCAGGTGAGCGATACAGGGCCATCATGGCCCTCTTGTTAAGTCACCAGATCAAAGGGCAAGGTCACAGTGACCTTGAAAACCAAAATGGTTCTAGTTAATAACTACTGAATGCTTTGGCCCCTGTTCACCAATCTTTGTATATTGGTAATTCATGACTAGTAGAAGTCCTTTTTAGCTCACCTGAGCAGGTAGTGCTCATGTTAGCTTTAAGGATAGGGATTGTCCGTCATCCGTCCGTCCGTCATCCACAATTCATTCAAACTACATCTCTGAAACCACTGGGCCAAATTTGATGAAACTTGCCTGGGATGTTCCTTGCATAAAGCTCTACCAAGTTTTTTCAAATGGTTCTGGTCCATTGCATTTCTGGGTCACAGGAGCTAAAAACAGATTTAAAAAGTTGGATCTTTAAAAATTATCTTCTCCAAAATCACAAGGCCTGGAGCTTTGATATTTGGTTTAAAGCATCATCTAGTGGACCTCTTTCAAGTTTGTTCAAATTATGTCCCTGGGGTCAAATCTGACCCTGCCCCAGGGGTCACTTGTTTTTAGATCACCTGAGCACAACATATATGTATATGTATATACATTTGTAATATAGTAAAAACATAAAAAAATCTTCTCCTTTGAAATGACAAAGCCTAAAGCTTAGATATTTGGCATGAAATATTGTCTAGAGAACCTGTTCCAAGTTTGTTTAAATTATATCCCTGGGGTAAAAATTGGACCTGCCCGGGGTCATAGAAATTCTTTATGTGCATATAGTAAAAACATAAGAAAATTATCCTCTGAAGCTTGAAAGGCTAGAACTTAGATATTTGGCATGAAACATTGTGGACCTCTACAAACATTGTTCAAATTATTGCCCTAGGGTCAAAATTAGCCCTGCCCTTGGGGTCATGGGTTTTCTTTATACATATAAAAAAAGTGATCTCTGAAACAGAGAAAGCTAGAGCTTAGATATTTTACATGAAACATTGACTGGTCCCAAATCAAGATTGTTTAAATTAAAGCTTGGGGTCACAGTTAGGATGGTTGTTTGTCTGGTGTCCGTCAACGTGCGTTGTCAACAATTTGACTTAAACAACATCTCCTCCTAAACCGCTGAGCCAACATTGATGAAACATGACTGGGATATTCCTTGCATGAAGCTGTACCAAAGTTGTTCAAAGAATTCAATTCCATCAAGAACTCTGGTTGCTATGGGAACTTAAAGGAAAAACTTTGAAAATCTTCTTGTCTGAAACCGCAAGGCCCTGAGCCTTAAGATTTGGTATGTAGCATTGTCTAGTGGACCTCTACCAAGTTTGTTCAAATTGTACCCCTGGGGTCAAATTTGGCCCCACCTCGGGGGACAATTGATTTTACATAGGCTTATATAGAGAAATCTTTGAAAATCTTTTTCTCTGAAACAACATGCGCCTGAGCCTTAATATTTGGTGTGTAGCATCGTCTAGTGGACCTCTACCAAGTTTGTTTAAATTATACCCCTGGGGTCAAATTTGGCCCCGACATGGGGTCATTGGTTTTATATAGGCTTATATAGTGAAAACTTTGAAAATCTTCTTGTAGAAGGAGAGGTAACATTTTCAGTCCAAATAATCTGGAAATTTGTTAGAAAGGTTGTTTCTATGCTTCTAGCTCAAGTTCAAATATGGGTCATCTGGGTTCAAAAACTAGGTCACAGAGCCAAAAAATGGAAAAATCTTGTTAACACTCTAGAGCTTACATTTTAAGTCAAAATATCCCAGAAATTTGTCAGAAAGGTTGTTTTGATGATTTCTAGCTCATGTTCGAAAATGGGTCATCTGGGGTCAAAAACTAGGTCACATAGCTGAAATATGGAAAAACTTTGTTAACACTCTAGAGGTAACATTTTCAGTCCAAATAACGTGAAAATCTGTCTGAAAGGTTGTTTCAAGTTCGAATATGGGTAACCTGGATTCAAAAACTAGGTCACAGAGCCCAAAAATAGAAATTTGTCAGAAAGGATGTTTCAATGATTTCTAGCTCAGAATTGGATATAGGTCATTTGGGATCAAAAACTAGGTCACAGAGCCCTAAAATGTAAAAAGCATTTAAACACTCCAGAGGTTACATTTTCAGTCCAAATATCCTTGAAATTTTTCAGACAGGTTGTTTTGATGATCAAATACTCATATGGGTCATTTTATTTCATACTGCTACTTACCTGATGATAACGATATGAATTATCCATGCTCAGTCACCTGTAACTCGCCTGATCTAAAAATAGATCTACTACCTACTATAAAAGGTAGATGTACACGTGTTAGCTTCAGTAAATTTCCGGCGCTCTTAGAGTCACCTTGTATAGTTATATCTTATTTATTTCACAATGACTGAGGCTAATTTAGCACAGGATGCTACCGCTATCACCCCCACGTCGCTGGGGCGGGATTCTTCTACCGAGGATGTTCATTTTATTACACCGCCGGAAGCTACTTCCGGTAAAAACACCAAGCAGAAAAATGGCAAAAATTCGACCAAAAAACGTGGTTCTAACTTGGATTTACTGGAGCAACGTATGGAACATAAATGGTGTAGTAGATTTGAATCGTTGAGAGATTGGATGGAGAGTAAATTCTCGGATTTAGCGCAGAGTAACAAGTCTTCGGATGTCAATACATCGCGAAATGATAATCTTTCGGACCTTGCTAGGTCGCGAAATCTGGATTCTCCGGACCATAGACGGTCGCGGATTTCTTCACCTTCGGACCACAGACGGTCGCGAAACATCAATGCAAATGAGATGCATAGTGATGATGATTTGTCACTCCACCCACATAGGCAAGAACGTCATGAATTGCTTGGGGAAGACGATGAGTCTTCAACATACGCCAGCAAGATTCACAAATCTGTTTTTTCTTTATCAGACAGTTCAGACTCTGAAAGTGATTACAATAACCGTTTCAAGAACTGTAGACTTTCAAAAGACAATCGAGATATATTGTTTGAGATGTTTGGATCGGATGCAGTACCATCTAAATCAGAAAAATCTAGAACTGGGCTAGTTTTAGATAAATCACAGGAAGAAGTTTTAAACTCTGTGTGGAGATGTCCTGAACCAAATAAGCTGTCAACTTTTAAACTTGAATCTCTCGAAAATTTCACAGTAAGTGAAGAATTCAAACCAGTGTTGAAAGTTCCAAGCCTAGACCCAATTGTAGACTCTTTACTGAAAGACAGATACGGATCAAAAGCGTCATATAAGGACGGGCATAGTTTATACAGTACATCTTATAAAAACATTGAAAAATTAGCTTTCAAAGGTCAAAGCGCTTCCAGTGTAGCTCTAACTATGATCATGTACTTGCAACAGGGTTTAGGAAAACTCCTCTCTACATTGAAAGATAAAGATCCCAATATTGATGCAGCAGTCCAGTCAACAAAAGATATCTTCGCTATTGCATCACATACTCTTGATCAGACAGCTCGAGCTGGAGCTTTCCACCATCTTGTTCGTAGACGTGCTACTCTGGCAGACACTGGCATCGACAGAAAAATTCCAGACATTGATAAGTGGGACCTACCATTAACTGGAGAAGGAGTCATTGGAAAGGATTTTGAAAGTCAATTGAAAACGAAAAAAGAAGTTAGCAAAAACATTCTTGATCTCCTGTCTGATGACAAAGACAAAAACAAGCAGCTCAAAAGAAAATCAGTAATGGAATTCCAGTCTTTCAAGAGACCAAGAAGGGAATACAGTCCAAAGAGAAAGCAGTTTGATGGTGATCGACATTCAAGCACTTTTCAGTCTAGAAGACAATACAAACCATATGTTAGTCAGAACAAACCAGCAACAACCACAACACAAGGCCAGAATAACACTTTTCGAGGAAAGTACAACCAAAAGAAGTGACTTGGTAAGCATTCTTTGCAAAAATCCGGAGATACCAGTCGGAGGTCGCCTGAAACATTTTCTTCCAAAATGGCTAGAAATTACAACAGACCAGTGGGTCTTATCAATAATAAAAGAAGGATACAAACTAGAATTCGAGCAAATTCCTATGTTTTCGGGCATAAGAAAAACACCTGTTGGTGTACACAACAAAAATATTATTTTGGCAGAAATTCAAGAATTAATTTCAAAAGGTGCTATAGAAATTGTTCCAGAACATCAGAAAATGGAAGGTTTTTACAGCACATTTTTCTTAGTCCCCAAAAAGACAGGGGATTTAAGACCTGTCATAAATTTAAGACCTCTAAATCAGTATCTCCGGAAAACTCATTTCAAAATGGAAACTCTAAATTCTGTTATAAATCTAGTTCAACAAGGAGATTGGGCAATATCTTTGGATCTGAAAGACGCATACCTTCACATTCCCATTTACAAAAGTCACAGAAAATTTCTGAGGTTTTGCGTTCAGAATGTTTGTTACCAGTTTGTAGCTCTTCCTTTCGGACCCACTGTAGCTCCTCGTGTTTTTACAAAAATGACAGCAGTGATTACTGCCAGTCTGAGAACAATGAGCATCAGACTAGCAAATTATCTAGACGACTGGTTCGTAGTCAATCAAAGATTAAAACAGTTACTCGAGAACAAAGAATCAGTGATAAATCTCCTTGTAGAGTTAGGTTTTATAATAAATCTAAAAAAGTCTCAACTTGTCCCATGTCAGACAATTACTTATATAGGAGCTCTTTTTCAGTTATTGAAAGGTCTAGTAATGCCAACCAACGACAGGGTACATTCACTAAGCTTAGCCGTTCAGAAGATTCTGAACAAGTCTTGCACAGCAAGAGATTACCTTCACTTACTGGGTCTTATAGCGTCATGCATTCAGATAATTCCCAATGCTCGTTTATTCATGAGACCAATTCAGATCCATTTACTACAAAAATGGAAACCATGCAGTCAAGATTTAAACATGTCAATTCCATTTTCTCAAAGCCTAGTTCCACATTTAAATTGGTGGTTAAATCCAGCCAACATTTTGAAAGGCCGATCTGTCAGCCCAATAGAATACTCGGTCACAATTACAACAGATGCTTCCCTGAAGCTCTGGGGTGGTCATTTGGGGAATCAAATGATACAAGGTCAGTGGACAGAAACAGAGAAGTTACTGCATATAAACTGCTTGGAAATGGAAGCAGTTCACCGCACCATCAAACACTTCCTTCCATATTTAAGGAACAAACATGTTCTGATACGTTCAGACAACACCACTGTTGTTCAATATATAAACAAACAGGGTGGAACAAAGTCACTAATACTGAATCAGAAAACTTGGGATCTTTGGCAGATGTTACTTCAGAACAAAATAGTAGTCAGAGCAGCACATGTAGCAGGGAAATTGAATATCCTTGCAGATCAGTTATCACGGATAAAAATAAAACAGACAGAGTGGACGCTAAAACAATCAGTACTGAACGCAATATTCCTGAAACTAGGTCAACCCACAATCGACCTGTTTGCATCGGTTCACAATCACAAACTACCAGTTTTTTGTTCATGGAGTCCTTGCCCTCAAGCATTTGCTATAGATGCTCTGACCATCTCGTGGGAAAACATTTTTGCATATGCTTTTCCACCAATAGCTCTGATCCCAAGAGTATTGCAGCACATGACTCTGTATCATTGTCGAGTACTGCTGATAGCACCATGTTGGCCACGCAGACCATGGTATCCGAAGTTATTACAACTTCTTGTAGCCCGTCCACTCAGGTTACCTCAATACACAGACCTTCTGAGTCAGCCAAACTCAAAAATTCTTCATCAAAACCCAAGCATGTTAAATCTGACTGCATGGCTGTTATCAACAAATCCTTCAGAACAGAAGGATTTTCAAAGAAAACTAGAAAACTTCTCAAAGCATCCTGGCGTAAAGGCACTAGACAAGATTACTCATGTAAGTTCAGAAAATTTAGTAGCTGGTGTAATCAAAGGGAAATTGATCCATATGATGCAACTTTGATTCAATGCACAGATTTTCTGACAGATCTTTACCATGAAGGATTACAATATTCTACTATAGCAGGTTACAGATCTATGCTCTCGTGTGTTCTACCACCAGTTGACAATGTTCCAATTGGACAGCATAGATTTGTCATTAGACTTTTGAAGGGAATTTTTAATTCCAGACCACCAACTAGAAAGTTAGTTCCTGAGTGGGATTTGAACCTAGTTTTATCAGCTTTGCAAAGGTGTCCTTTTGAACCTATGACAAAAACTCACATGAAGTATGTTACTTTTAAAACAGTGTTTCTGGTTGCAATCACTACATTTAGAAGATGCAGTGACATCAGTTCCTTGAAACTGGGAGAAAAGAATGTAAATGTTCAAAAACGTGGTGTTACATTTATAAGAACTGGCATTTCCAAAACAGATAGGCCAGGCCATGTATCACCATATATATTTGTTCCAGCATTTCCATCTAATAAACTTTTAGATCCTAAAAGAGCTTTAGCAATTTATTTAAAACGTACAGAGCTTCATAGATTGGTGAATGGTAAAGATGAAACAAAGTTGTTTCTTTCTTTTTGCAGACCATATAGACCAGTATCTAGTCAAACAATTGGCGCTTGGATAAGAAAAACTGTAGAAAAAGCTTATGAAGGAAGTAATAAAGTGTCAGGGAAAGTTGTTGCACATTCCACACGCAGCCTAGGAGCTACATGGGCACTTGCCAAAGGAGCTCCTCTTAGAAATATTATGGAAGCAGCTGATTGGACAAAGGAGTCCACTTTCGTAAAGTTTTATTTAAAATCTGTAAATACAGAAATACTTGAGTAAAAAAAAAAAAAAAAAATGTAAATTACCGGCGAGTTGCTGAGGCAGAAGTGAGGATTTCTGTCTTCAAATACAGTGTAGATATATAAATATACTGTATAGGAGGGAATACAATGTGAAAATACTGTGTTTTAATCGGAGCTATCCATAAGGAGGACATTTTTTAGAATCAAAGATTGTACAAATGGGATATTTGACTGTATATGTTGTGTATAGAGTGTATATGTATTGTAAATATTTGCTGAACAGTACAGATGATGTGGAAACTGAAAACCCACCACCCAGTGAAATCTAGCACTGCTTAGAAATCTGGATAATTCATATCGTTATCATCAGGTAAGTAGCAGTATGAAATAAAATTGGAAAATTTAAATATCAAATTGAAATTTTATGAATATATACTTACCTGATGATAACATCATTAGTCCCTCCCAGCCTCCCCTTTTTTCAGTGAATCTGGTGACTCATAAGAGCGCCAGACTTTACTGAAGCTAACACGTGTACATCTACCTTTTATAGTAGGTAGTAGATCTATTTTTAGATCAGGCGAGTTACAGGTGACTGAGCATGGATAATTCATATCGTTATCATCAGGTAAGTATATATTCATAAAATTTCAATTTGATATTTAAATTTTCCAATCTTTGGTAAAAAACTAGGTCACAGAGCCCAAATATGGAAAAACCTTGTTAACACTCTAGATTTTAATTCCAAATAACCTGAAAATTTGTCAGAAAGGTTGCTTCTATGATTTCTAGTTTGGATATGGGTCATCTGGGTCAAAAGCTAGGTCACAAAGCCCAAATATCGGAATACCTTGTTAACACACTAGAGGCTACATTTTCAGTCCAAATAACCTGGAAATTTGTCAGAAAGATTGTTTCAATAATTTCTAGGTCAAGTTTGAATATGGGTCATCTGGGGTTAGTTAACCAGGTCCATAGCAACTTTGTTAAAAGCAGTCATATTCAGGTGAGCGATACAGGGCCATCATGGCCCTCTTGTTTGATGTACAGCTATGAAATTTGGACCATGTGCACAATTTCAGATGTAGAAACGCACTTTAATGTTAGATGACCTAAATTTTGACCTGGTGACCTATTTTTTGATGTACAGCTATGAAATTTGGACCATGTGCACAGTTTCAGATGTAGAATTGAACTTTGATGTTAGATGACCTAGATTCTTACCTTGTGTCCTACTTTCTTGCTATTTATCTACAGTTATGAAATTTGGACCATGTGCACAATTTCAGATGTAGAAACGCACTTTGATGTTAGATAACCTAAATTTTGACCTACAGTACGTGCCAGGAGGAACTTTCGTTTTCCTCGAGGTTGTCACGGACTACCCATTCCTTAAAACGCGACCAAATCCGCCATGGTCACCAAATATTGCGGCAGACGTCCGCTAAATGGTTCCGCGAACTTTTTTCAGGTAAGAATTGACGTATCGAGGCTCACAAAGTTCCTGATTACATGCATTTCGGCGAATTTTACACTTAAAATATCATTTAAATGTATAAAACTCTCATAAAACTCTCATTCTGATGCATTTGTTTACGAATGCTCATATTTGTTAACGGAAGGAATGACAATTCAAAACCGAAAGTAATTGCTTCTCGGAACAGCTGACCCTATTTTCAGAAATTAAATTGACTGGTTTTCGATTTACACGTGTTAAAACTGCTTTCCTATATTTAAAGAAAACATACAACATGTAAACCCTACTGCGACATCTGTATCGTCTATGCGCTTGACAAAATTATTGATCGATTTTGCTATACAATAACGAGCTTTTTCAACGACGGAAGTACACATAAACCTACACAGCAAATGTAAGAGAAATTTTGGTTTTAATTTTACGAAATGTCACATAATTGGCAGATGTAAAATGCACAGTTTCATTATGGTCATATCATTAAATGTTCAGCTTATCCAGGTGAGAAATGACTAATTATTTTCACACTGGTCGTCAAATATCGCGGAGATATTTCGCGATGTCAAGACATCGAGGAAATCCGTTTTTTTCCTCAATGTCGCGGCGGATATTTTTTTCCCCCAGTCCACGAAATAAAGCGGAAAATGTGAGTTCCTCCTAGCGCGTACTGTAGTGACCTACTTTCTTGTTTTTTGATGTACAGCTATGAAATTTGGACCATTTGCACAGTTTCAGATGTAGATTTGAACTCTGATGTTATATGACCTAAAGTTTGACCTAGTGTCCTACATTTTTGTTTTTTCATAAACTGATATGAAATTTGGACCATGTGTACAGTTTCAGATATAGAATTGAATTTTGATGTTAGATGACCTAAATTTTGACCTAGTGACCTACTTGTTTTTTATGTA
This sequence comes from Cyclina sinensis, assembly GCA_012932295.1. NCBI lineage: Eukaryota > Metazoa > Mollusca > Bivalvia > Venerida > Veneridae > Cyclina > Cyclina sinensis. Next base: position 15,018,300 of record JAAONU010000009.1, read on the forward strand.
CAGCTATGAAATTTGGACCAATTGCACAGTTTCACATGTAGAATTGAACTTTGATGTTAGATGACCTAGATTCTCACCTAGTGACCTACTTTCTTGCTTTTTTATCTACAGCTATGAAATTCAAACCCTGTGCACAGTTTCAGGTGTCGAAATTGAACTCTGACATTAGACGACATTTTGACCTAGTGACCTCCTTTTTGTTGTTTGATGTACAGCTTTCAAATTTGGACCATATATATAGTAAAAATTGTTCAAATTTTTGTAATAAACCCTAGTTTTGTCCATTTTTACACAAATGACAGTCTATCCTCAGGTGAGCGCTTTGGGGCCAATGGCCCTCTTGGATATAGAGTTATATCGGAAAAACTTGAAAAATCTTCTTGTCAGAAACCACAAGGCCTAGAGTTAAGATATTTGGTATGCAGCATTGTCTAGAAGACCTCTACCAAGTTTTATAGAAAAATGTCCCTGGGGTCACTATTAGCCCTGCCGGAGGGGCCACAAGTTTTTAATAGCAATATAGAAGAAAATCTTTAAAAATTTTCTCGTCTGAAACCACAAGGCCTAAAATTTCAAAATTTGGCATGAAGCAAGCTTTATCAAGCTTTTTCAAATTAATAGATTAGGCTAAAGGTCACAGAGGCTAAAAATAGATTTATCGTCTGTTTCTCTTAGAGCCTTCATTTAGAGACCAATATCTTTGATAATCAGTATATAGGTTCCTTGCAGGGACCTCTACCCATGGGTAGGTTTGAGGTCAAGGTCAAGGTCAACATAGCTTTTAATAGTTATTTCTACTTTCTGTCATAGAGCCTTTATTTATTGACTGATATTTTACATATTTGGTTTGTGACACATATTTTCAGTTAAAAAATGAAATACAGCAAACCTACAGCCAAAGTACTCAGGTGAGCGATCCAGGGCCATCATGGCCCTCTTGTTAGTTTCTCAGGTCACCAGATCAAAGGCCAATGTCACAGTGCCATTGAAAAACAAAATTGTTTCAGATCAATATTACAATAGAATCCATAGGTTTTGGTTTGTATGTTGCCCATGATCAGTAAATGGTCCATACACATGTATAGGTTTTTAGGGCACCAGATCAAAGGCCAAGGTCACAGTGACCCTGAATAGCAAAGTGGTTTCAAACAATAACTATAAAATGCTTGGAACCAGCTCCTCCAAATTTCATAGGCAGGTTAGTAATAGCTAGTAGATCATCCCTAGTTTTTGGGGTCATTAGTTCAGAGGTCAGGGTCAAATTGATCACTGACTGAATAATGATTTCTGTAGAATAACAAGAGAATACCTGGGACTAGGGTCCTTTAACTTGCAGTGCTGTTGGTAATGATCAGGAGTTGACTTTATTTTTTTTAGGTCACTTGGTCAAAGTTCAAAGTAAGAGTGACCATAAAAAAATGGTTTCAAATCAATAACTAGAGAACCCATGGTTATTGGCTTCACATACAAATGTACTTGCTCTGCAGGTTGGTCAAGGCCAACTTAAACATTCATTTGATTGATTAAGAAAAGTGTTCAGGATTTTAGTGTAAGTACCAGCTTTTCTCCTTTCATTGAAGAAGTTTCCTTTTCTCGAAGACTTGAACATTTCTGTCATATTTACATTTGAAAGCATCAATTATAATTAGTCAACATACTTGACATCTTAAAACTGTTTGTAATTTGTTCAAATAATATTTTGGTGAAATTTGAAACACATCCACTAGGTTTAATGTCAGACTTTTCACAATATAGACACTGAATTTTAATGCCAGAGATACATTAGTTTATAACAGTAGGTTTCAAGAATTAAAATCAATCCACATAGTTGCTGTCTGTCATTGTCTTCTAAAGTTAGACTTAGTTTCTGTTGAAAAGTTTTTTTTTTTTTTAGCTCACCTGAGCACAAAGTGCTGTCCGTCGTCCGTCCGTCCGCTGTCAACTTTTCATTCAAACGACATCTCCTCTGAAACCAATGGGGCAAATTTAATGAAACTTGCCTGGGATGTTCCTTGCATGAAGCTCTACCAAGATTGTTCAAATGGTTCTGGTCCATTGCATTTCTGGTTCACTGGAGCTAAAAATAGATTTTATAAGTTGGATCTTTAAAAATCTTCTTCTCCGAAACCACAAGGCCTGGAGCTTTGATATTTGGTATGAAGCATCATCTAGTGGACCTCTACCAAGTTTGTTCAAATTATGTCCCTGGGGACAAAACTGACCCCACCCCAGGGGTCAGTTGATTTTACATAGAGTTATATAGGGAAAACTTGAAAATCTTCTTGTCAGAAACCACAAGGCCTAGAGTTAAGATATTTGGTATGTAGCATTGTCTAGTGGACCTCTACCAAGTTTGTTCAGATCATGGGCTTAGGGTCAAAAATGGCCCCGCCCGGGGGTCACTTGTTTTACATAGAGTTATATAGGAAAATCTTAAAAAAATCTTCTTGTCAGAAACCGTAAGTTATAGAGCTTAGATATTTGGTGTGTAGCATTGTCTAGTGGACCTCTACCAAGTTTGTTCAAATCCTGTCCTCTGGGTAAAAAATGGCCCCGCCCAAGGGGCCACTAGTTTTACATAGAGTTATATAAGAAAATCTTTAAAAATCTTCTTGTCAGAAACCGTAAGTTATAGAGCTTAGATATTTGGTGTGTAGCATTGTCTAGTCGACCTCTACCAAGTTTGTTCAAATCCTGGCCTCTGGGTCAAAAATGACCCCGCCCCAGGGGCCACTAGTTTTACATAGAGTTATATAGGAAAATCTTTAAAAAATCTTCTTGTCAGAAACCGTAAGTTATAGAGCTTAGATATTTGGTGTGTAGCATTGTCTAGTGGACCTCTACCAAGTTTGTTCAAATCCTGGCCTCTGGGTCAAATATGACCCCGCCCCAGGGGCCACTAGTTTTACATAGAGTTATATAGGAAAATCTTAAAAAATCTTCTTGTCAGAAACCGTAAGTTATAGAGCTTAGATATTTGGTGTGTAGCATTGTCTAGTGGACCTCTACCAAGTTTGTTCAAATCCTGGCCTCTGGGTCAAAAATGGCCCCGCCCCAGGGGCCACTAGTTTTACATAGAGTTATATAGGAAAATCTTTAAAATTCTTCTTGTCAGAAACCGTAAGTTATAGAGCTTAGATATTTGGTGTGTAGCATTGTCTAGTGGACCTCTACCAAATTTGTTAGAAAAATGTCCCTGGGGTCACTATTGTCTGCGCCCAAGGGGTCACAAGTTTTAAATAACAATATAGAAGAAAATCTTTAAAAATCTTCTTGTCTGAAACCACAAGGCCTAGAATTTTAAAATTTGGCATGAAGCAAGCTTTATCAAGCTTTTTCAAATTATTAGATTAGGTTAAAGGTCACGGAGGCTAAAAGTAGATTTATCTACTGTACCTCATAGAGCCTTCATTTATAGACCAATATCTTTGATATTCAGTATAGAGGTTCCTTGCATGGACCTCTACCCATGGGTAGGGTTTGAGGTCACTGGGTCAAGGTCACCATAGCTTATAATAGATATTTCTACTTTCTGTCATAGAGCCTTTATTTATTGACTGATATTTTACATATTTGGTTTGTAGGCACTTACATATTTTCAATTAAAAAATGAAATACTGCTTAACAGCCAACCTACAGCCAAAGTACTCAGGTGAGCGATCCAGGGCCATCATGGCCCTCTTGTTTAAGATCTATGAAAGTAAATTCATTTTAAAAGTGTTTGTATATAATTTTTTAAATTATAAAATAAAGAACCCAGTTAACTACTAGCAATAATGCTCATCAAAAATGTTATACTTGTCTCTTGGAAATTTGACTTTGTTTTTTGGACAACTCTATTTTGCAATAGTCAGTTGTCATGGACAGCACAATTTCCAAAAAAACTATAGAGCCCTGTAAAGGCACCAGGGCAGCATATGTGTTTTACAAACATATCTCGTCCAAGTTATGCCTCTCAGTTTTCCGTATACAATCTTGTTCTCTGAAACCCCAAGGGCCAGAGCTTAGATATTTGGCATCAAACTTTGTCTTGTGGACCTCAACTAAGATTTTTTCAAATTAAGGTCCTCCAGAAAAAAATGAACCCACCCTTGAGGCCATGGGTTTTCCTAAGTAAAACCTTCAGAAATCTCTATATCCCATTTGGCTAGAGCTTAGATATTTGACAGGAATCATTGTCTATTGGACCTAAGGGTCAGGTTACTGAATTTTGCTTTCTCATTTTTAGTGTTAGCTCATCTAGTTTTTTTTTAAGAAAAAAATGAGCTAGTATGGTCAATGAGATGTAGTTGGTGGTTGCAGCATGTAGTGCAAAATATTCAATGTACATGTACTTGATTACTCATTACCAAAGCAGAGGCGTGTTGGTGCTACTCTGTGGTGCAATCATGATATCATAATTTTTCTCTCCTATCAGAAACAAACAGGTAACCTTCAAGTACAAATATTCCTTAAAGAGCTACCCACCATAATGTAAAGAAGTCAAACACCATACATAGTTTTCAGAACCTGACAAGGAATTATAAATGTGATTCCCCCTAATTGTAATGATAAGTATTGTAGGATTTTAAAAAGAAATTATTCCCCATTATAAATTTGGCATGGAATAATGTTAATTGTTACTGATAGATGGCACATCATGAAAATGTTGGACAGATAAATCAAACATGCACAGAAAACCAACTGTTGGATTGAGTAAGTGCAAATTGATTGGAAAATAGACATGTATATGTAATTGCATTACTAAAAGGTCTGCTGTCAAAAGATTCACAGGTACAAGATATTACACTGTTTTTATATATTTGAGATGACGCTAATTTAATGCTGTCTGTTCCAACTTCTTGCAATTGTTCTATATATTGAAATCAGAAGGAATGTAAAAAGCCATTGATAAAGGATGCACCATCTATTTGATAATCATTCTAATGTTTATTATATTAAAATATCTCTTGTTTTCAGAAGTTTTATGCTGTTGTTGTTTTTGTAATTTCAGGGCAGCAAAAAGGCAGTCAAAGAAAACAGAAAATATAAAGACTAAAATGAAAACAAAGGAAAGAGTGTATTTCTGAATATATTTGAGAAAAGTATACATCACTTCATTTTCTTTATTTTAGAATTCCTTATCTAGAAAAATAGCACAGAAGCATATGCTAAAGATTGTGTGCATGGTCTTAACTCTTAAGAATTTGTGTATTCATTTGTATTATTTATGGAAGTCCAATGTTTGAAAAATCCTTAGTAAAAAAACTGGTAAATGTAATCTATGCTATAGATTTTCTGCACTGTCTTTTGGACCTGTTCGATCACATTTTATTGTTTATGAAAATCAAATATATTTGAAGTTTAGGGTGTGTGTATAGGGGTGGTCTTGTTGGTCAGTCTGTCCGTCAAACCATTAAAATTTCCAGGTGATAACTCTTGAAGGAGTCAGTGGATTGTAATAATTTTTAGTACACAGGTGTAACATCATAAAATACTGGTCAAATTCAGACAACTTAATTTTTAAAGAGAATGGCATCTTTCCATATTCAGTTTGAAAAAAAAAAAGATTAACACATGATAATCCTTTAAGTAGTCACTGGATTGAAATTATGTTTGGTACACAGATGAAACAATATAAAGTACAGGTGGATATTGAATTAAGATTCAGACCAATAAATATTCACGCAGTTATCTTCCTTTTCTGTGTAATCTCTCTTGAAGGAGTACATGGATTGTAATAATATTTTGTACACTGGTGTAACATCATAAAATACTGGTCAAGTTCAAATTTGGGTTCAAACAACTAAATTTTTACAGAGTTATGGCCCCTTTTCATCTTCAGTTTTGTACAAAAAAATCATTTCCAGATGATAACTGTTTTAGTTGTCAGTGGATTAAAAGTATTTTGGCTACACAGATGTAACATCATTAAATACAGGTGGAGTTTAAATTTTGGCTCAGACCACTAAAGTTTTTAATAGTTTTTCATTAATTTTTCATCTTCAATTTGAAAAAAAAACAAACAAATGGTTTACACATGATTACCCTTTAAGGAGTCACTTGATTGAAATTATTTTTGTTACACAGATGCAACAACATAAAGTGCAGGTTGATTTTGAATTTGGATTCAGACCATTAAATATCTGTATAGTTATTTTGCATCTGCTATTTTGCAAAGACATGGTGTCTAGATGAACTCTTTAATGAGTCAATGCATTGTAATTATATTTTGTATTCAAATGTAACATCATTAAATACAGTTTGATTTCAAATTTGGACACAGACCACTAAATGTTTACATAGTTTTGGTTTTCTTTTCATTTTACCAGTTTCAAACTAGTTTTGATGATTTAAAATCTCACTTAATACAATTATTTGTACAATGTTGTCTTTCTTTTCACTAGAGGTAATATCTTTTTACATGTTTGTTTTTGCCACAAAAGTGATTCCTGTCTCCATCAAGGACATCAGTAGGAGTATTTATTGCATTCAGCAATTATAGCTCTAGCTTTTAATGTTTATTGTAATCAAATGTTTTTGACATTTCCTTAGTAAGTAAGCTGGCAAGGTAATAATTTTATGCTTTAGATTTCTGAAAAGTCTTTGAATGTGTGCATTCATAGTGTATTGTTAATGAGAATCAAATGTGTTTGAAAATTCCTTAGCTATAAAAGTGGTAATGTAATCTATGCTATAGATTTTCTGCACAGTCTTTTGGACATGTGCTATCATATTGTATTGTTTATAAAAATCAAATATGTTTGAAAATTTCTTAGCTAGTAAGCTGGCAAGGTATCATATACTACAAATTTTCTGCACAGTCTTTGAACTTGCAATTCATAATTTATAGTTTATGAAAATCAAATGTTTTTGACATTTCCTTAGCAAGTAAGCTGACTAGGTAATATATGCTTTACATTTTCTGCAAAGTCTTTGAACTTGTGCAATCTTATTTTATTGTTTATGAAGATTCTTTTGCTTGAAGGCTTGCAATGTAATATATGCTATAGATTTTTTTCTGCACAGTCATTAAGCTTGTCATTCATATAATGTTTTTCATTGTTTATGAAAATCAAATGATTTTTTACATTTCCTTAGCAAGTATATATGCTTTAGATTTTCTGCAAAGTCTTTGAAATTGTGCATTTATATTTTATTGTTTATGAAAATCAAATGTATTTGAGAATTCTTCAGCAAAAAAAACAAGCAAGGTAGTTTATTCTATAGATTTTCCACAGTCTTTTAACTTGAGCATTCATATTGTATTGTTATGTAATTGGAATGTATTGGATTATTCCTTAGCTAGTAAGTTGGCCAGGTTAATATATGCTAGATTTTCTGCAGTCTTTTAAGCTTGTGGCATCATACTGTATTGTTTATAAAATTTTGATGTTTAAACAATTCCTTAGCTAGTAAGAAGGCAGGTATAAGTTTTAAGTTAAAAGTTTTTCCTCACAGACTCATGAACCTGTGCTATAATTGTTTATGAAAATCAAATGTTTTAGACAAATCTTTAACTAGGAAGTTGGTGAGGTAGTATATGATAAGGATTTTCTTCACAGTCTTTAACCAGGTTTACAATGAAGTTGAAACTTTGTTATTAGATTGGGGTATGGTGAGCGGGCAGGCATCAGACTGATAGTTTCCATTCAATTACATTACTTTGGATTGACTTATCTTAACGAAACTTGGTATATAGCATGCTAGCAAGAATCTAGGTTCGTATTGTATTTGCGGTCAGTGAAATCAAGGTCTAAACAAAACAAGAAAATTGGATTCTGGTAGATAACATAAGTTTTTAATGGTCAGTCTTGACCACACTTAGTATGTAATACACTTAGATGATAACCTGGCTTAGGATAATATATTTGGGACCACTCTGGTCAAGCTCAAGGTCACTGTTACTAAATATAGAAAATTTGATTCCAGTCAGTAACTTAAGCTTGAAATAACTCATGTTGAATAAACATTGTGTATAGCACCCTTGCATGAATATCTAGCTTGGAATTTTATTTGCAGTCAGTCTGATCAAGGTTACTGTTACTAAAATAGCAAATTGATTTTCAGTCAAAAACTTAAGTATATATTGGTCAGTCTTGACCAAACTTGGTATATATCACCCTTGCACAGAATCTACCTTAGGATTGTATTTAGGATCAGTCGGGTCAAGGTCACTGTTTCTAGAAATAGAAAATCAGTTACCATTAAATAACTTGGGTTTAAATTGATAGATCTTTTTAGCAGAATATAGAAAAAGTAGGATGTTTGTAGTCATAATGACCATGCTTTTAAAATAAACCTTTAACATTCATTTTATTTATTTTATTATTTTACTGTTAAATATATCTTTTACATTTAAATATTTTGTGATATGGCATTTTGATCAATTAATGAAGATGCATGCTTAACAGTTTGTTAGATATAGTTTATCTTTAAAACAGCATACCTTTTTATTATTGTTGTTTTTTGTTTTTTTTTTCTAATTGACTCTTTTTTTGTACACAGACCTGTCTCGATCCAATAATTTGTTTTATACAGTATTAGAACTTCAGAAATTGTTCATATGTGTACGAACAAAATGGATTGAAACTTTTATTTAAAATGCATAATGCATGTCTTCTATTAGGCAATTCATTGTCTGTAAAAGTTTTCAGTCACATAATCCATTCTGAAATGTATGTAACTTGTTTGTACATACAAACAAACTTATGCTTCTTGTTTAAAACCTGTTTCTCACTTAAGCAATATAAGAGTTTCAGAATTTGTTCATACGTGTGAACAAAATGAATTGAAAGTTATTTTTTGCCTTATGAGGGACAGTCCTGATAACAGATTATCTCCCTTACTCAGATAACATCAAAGGTAGACTAAATAGCACATTGGTCCTTTCAGTTGGAATCCTCTGACTTTATCCTTGTTTCTAACTGTGATGGTCTTGACTTTTAGTTGTGAAAATTGTCACTTGTTTATTAAATTAAAAGTTAGGATTACCATAGAACAAAGATAATGGTGTTAACAAAACATTGCTAAATTTATTGTGTAATCTGACAACCACTGTTGCAAATAATTTGGTTTAATTATCACCATATCAAAAGAGAAAATAGTGATAAAAGCAGAGGAATCCAAATGGAAGGACCAAAGTAATATCAGAGAGTATTCAGGGTAGATAATCAACTAATGTCCCACATTGCATGTCTTCATTAGGCTTTTAATTTTCTGTGAAAGTTTTCAGTCACATCATCCATTCTGAAAACACGTAACTTGTTCGTACCTATGAACACATACATTGTTATTTAGAAACTGCCTGTCTGTGAATTAAATCATGAAAAGTCTATACCTTATGTTCTTTTTTGCTAGTTTTATTAGTATTTTGACTGTAATATTTACTTTAAAAAAACACCAAGTTAGGGCCAAAAAGAGGGACAGATCGGAAAATCCCTTATTATGGAAGCAGTTACCGGTAAATGTGCGAATCTTATTTCATATTTAGCTCCACTTTTCGAAGAAATAAGTGGAAGAATTGTCATGACCTCTCGTTTTTCATTTATTGTTTAACCTTTTTGTTAATGTCCATTTCTCAAAAAGTGTTAAAGATATTCTGTTTAGAATTGGAATACTTGATCACCAGCAAGACCCCTACAAAGATTGTTGGTACCCATGTTTTCTAGGGTAAAAATTAGCCCCACCCCAGGGTTCACTTGATTTTGCTTGTACCTATATATATAGAAGAAAATCTTTAGTCTATAAATAAACTATTAAATGACATCGGATGGGTGCTTCTCCCTTCCGACTGCATGGAGACCCCCTGCTGCCGCCTCCCACCCCCCTCACAAATTTTTATACTCCCTAAAACATAGTTTGGGGGTATAAAGGAATTATCCGGTGGTTGGTCGATCGGGCAGTCGGTCTGTTGCAATTTCCTTGTCTGGAGTATAACTTGAAAACTAATGGTTGGAATTCAGTGCAACTTCATACAGTTGTCAAGCACATAGAGAGGAAGTGCAATGTTCAAGAGCCATAACTCCATCTTCACTATCTGCACAGTTATTTATTACAATGAGAGGAAGTGCATTGTTCAAGAATTGTAACTCTGTCTTCCCTAGTTGCAGAGTTATTCCTCATTGTTGGTTTTCCTTGTCCAGAGCATAATTTGAAAACTAATAGTTGGAATTCAGTGCAACTTTATACAATTGTCAAGCACTGAGAGGAAGTGCAGTGTACAAGAGCCATAACCCATTTGCCCTTTGTTGGGTTTCCTTGTCTGGAGTGTAATTCAGTGCAACTTCATACAATGGTCAAGCACAGTAAGTGGAAGTGCATTGGTCAAGAATCATAGCTCAATCTTCACTGTTTGCAGAGTTATTGCCCTTTGTTGATTTTCCTTGTCCTGAGCATAACTTGAAAACTAATGGTTGGAATTCAGTGCAAATTATACAGTAATCAAGCACAATGACAGGAAGTGCAGTGTACAAGAGCTATAACTCTATCTTTACTATATGCAGAGTAATTGCCCTTTGTTTGATTTTCTTGTACAGTGCATAACTTGAAAATTACTAATTCGAATTCAGTGGAACTATATACAACGGTCAAGCACAACAAGTGGAAGTGCTATGTACAAGAGGTTTAACTCTATCTTCACTATTTGCACAGTTATTGCCTTTGTTGGTTTTCCATGTCTGGGGCATAACTTGAAAACTAATGGTTGGAATTCAATGCAACTTCATACAATGGTCAGGCACAATGAGAGGAAATGCAATGTAAAAGAGCCATAACTCCATCTTCAGTATTTGAACAGTTTTGCCCTTCATTGATTTTCCTTGTCCGGAGCATTACTTGAAAACTAATGGTTGGATATCAATGCAACTTCATACAATGGTCAAGCACAATGACAAGAAATACAATGTACAAGAACCACAACAACCTTAAATTGCCCACAACCATCTATTTCAATTCTTTTACATGTATTCTGTTACTAATAACTTCCTCAGTTCTGAAACAGTCTTGTGGGGTCATTAATCAGATTTAGTGATAGCTTAATAAAAGTTTTTTTTATTTTTTAATATGAAGGTACTTGTTTCATTCACTCCCCCCCCCCGCCTCTATAGTTTTTCCATCACCAGGTCAAAGGTCAAGGTCACAGTGAGCTTGAATAGCAAAATTGTTTCCAATTCAGGTTGTTCAATCCTAGTATGTAAGTAAGACATAACCAATAACCAGTAGGCAACACCTATAGTTTTATTAAATCAGGACAAAGGTCTAGGGCACAGTGACATTGAATAGCACAACGGATTTTGATGAATAACTATAGAACTTTAGTCCCAGGATGTTCAAACTTAATGTGTAGGTTGGTAATGACAAGTAAATAAGCACTATAGTTTTTCAGGTCGAGATGTCAAAGGTCAAAGGTGAGATTGACCTTGAACAGCAAAACGGTTTCCATCAATAACTTTAGAACCTCTGGTCCCAGATTCCTCAAAGTTAATATGTAGGTTGGTCATGACTAGCAGATGACCCTTAATTTTGTAGGTCAAAGGCCAAGGTCATAGTGAACTTGAAAAGCAAAATGATTTCCAATTAATAACTTTAGAATGCTTGGGCCCAGGTTCCTCAAACTTGGTATATAGGTTGGCCATGATCAGTAGATGACTGCTATAGCTTTTCAGGTCAAAGATCAAGGTCACAATGACCTTGAATAGCAAAACAAATGTCCCATCAATTACTTTAGAAAGCTTTGGGCCAGCTTCTCAAAACTTCATGTGTAAGTTGGTCATGACAATTAGATCACCCCAGGAGTTTTTATGGATTTTAGGTCAAGGTCACAGTAGCCTTGTAAAGCAAAACATCTTCTGCTGAGTATCTTAGGAATACTTCGGCCCAGGTTCATCAGACTTAGTATGTAGGTTTGTCATGATCTGTACTAAAATGAACTATCATTTTTCAGGTCATTGGGTCAAAGGTCAAGGGTCACAGTGACCTTGAAAAACAAAATGGTTTCCAATGAATAAGTGTAAAATGCTTGGGGCCCATTCCTGAAATTTTGTATATAAGTTGTTCATGACTTGAAGATTAGCCTTTAAGTTTTTCAGGTCACCAAGTCGAAGGCCATGGTCACAGTGTCCTTGAATATCAAAGTGGTTTCCAATCAATAGCTATTGAACGCTTGGTCCCAGCTCCTCAAAACTTCATGGCTGCCTCTAGGGATAAGGCTCTAGGGGAGCACATGTTTTACAAACATCTTTTTCTATACGTAGGTACTAGACTTCACCATCCCTCCACATAAAGTCTTGAATAAGTGACTCCTCTCCATATTTCCCCACCCAATCCCCCTTACCTGCCCCTGCCAAAATATTTTTTTTATTCATCTGACATGACAAGGGACTTGCCCTCAACCACTCAATTTTTAGCTCACCTGAGCACAAAGTGCTCAAGGTGAGCTTTTGTGATTGCCTGATGTCCGGCGTCGGTGCGTGCGTCGTCAACTTTTTCTTCAAACAACTTCTTCTCCTGAACTGCTGGGCCAATCTTGCTGAAACTTGGCAGGAATGTTACTTACATGAAGCTTTACCAAAATTGTTCAAATGGTTCAGGTCCATTGCATTTCTAGGCCACAGGAGCTAAAATTAGATTTTCAAAGTTGGAACTTTAAAAATCTTCTTCTCCAGAACTACAAGGCCTGGAGCTTAGATATTTGGTATGAAGCATCATCAGGTGGACCTTTACCAAGTTTGTTCAAATCATGACTCCTGGGTCAAAAATGGCCTTGCCCCAGGGGTCACTAGTTGTACATAGAATTATATAGGAAAAACTTTAAAAATCTTCTTGTCTGAAACCACAAGGCCTAGAGTTTAGATATTTGGTGTGCAGCATTGTCCAGTGGACCTCTACCAAGTTTTTTCAAATCATGGCTCCTGGGTCAAAAATGACCCAGCCCCAGGGGGTCACATGTTTTACATAGAGTTATATAGGAAAAACTTTAAAAAATCTTCTTGTCAGAAACTGCAAGGCCTAGAGTTTAGATATTTGGTGTGCAGCATTGTCTAGTGGACCTCTATCAAGTTTGTTCAAATGATGTCCCCTGGGTCAAAATTGGCCACGCCCCAGGGTTCTATTGATTAACATATAGTTATATAGGAAAAACATAAAAAATCATTTTTCTCCAAAACTAATAGGACTAGACCTTACATATTTGGTGTGGAGTATTGTGTTGTGAACCTTTACCAGTATTCTTAATATGTTGGCCCCGGGATCAAAAATGGCCCCGCCCCGGGGGCCTTCAATATGTTAAAAAGGCAATCTTTAAAAATCTTCTTACTGGAAACCTCAATGCCTACAGCTTAGATATTTGGTATGCAGCATTGTCTAGCGGACCTCTACCTAGTTTGTTTGAAAAATGTCACTGGGGTCACTATTGGCCCCGCCCGAGGGGTCATAAGTTTTAAATAGCAGTATAGAAGAAAATCTTTAAAAATCTTCTTGTCTGAAACCACAAGGCCTAGAATTTTAAAATTTGGCATGAAGCAAGCTTTATCAAGCTTTTTCAAATTATTAGGTTAAAGGTCATGGAGGCTAAAAATAGATTTATCTACTGTACCTCATAGAGCCTTCATTTATAGACCAGTATCTTTGATATTCAGTATATAGGTTCCTTGCATGGACTTCTACCCATGGGTAGGGTTTGAGGTCACTGGGTCAAGGTCACCATAGCTTATAATAGATATTTCTACTTTCTGTCATAGAGCCTTTATTTATTGACTGATATTTTACATATTTGGTTTGTAGGCACTTACATATTTTCAATTAAAAAATGAAATACTGCTTAGCAGCAAACCTACAGCCCAAGTACTCAGGTGAGCGATCCAGGGCCATCATGGCCCTCTTGTTTTCACTTGGGCCTCTGGTTTGCATTAACCTATAATTTATTATGCAGCGCTGAGAAAAGTGGAGCCTGCTGTCAGCGGACAGATCTTATCTTTTGTTGTTATTTGCTGATGATATTGTAATATTAGGTAAAACCTCTAAAGAATTGCAAATTTAAAAAAAAAATATCTATGAACTGTTTTCAATTATATAGGCAACTTTACTCTGAATCAGGAATAAATTGCAGGTAAAGCAATAAGACGCTAATTGTTTTCTTTTAAATTGTAAAAGGTTTAGTTTTAAATCTAAGTTTTATGTCAGCTATTTGATTCTTCTGTTGGATCAGTTTTTGAATTATATGTCAGAAATACAGGGCTTTACAAAATTAAAACAAATAGAGAGGATACATTTGAAATTTGCAAAAAGGTTTATGTCAGTAGGAATTAATTCCTTATCAGTTGGTGTTATGGAAAGTTACAAAGGTATCCTTTATATATAATATATATATATATATATCCCGTTATATTCGGATATGAAAGTATTGGTTTAAGTTATTAAGCACGGCCAATATCATTTTTACGATCAGTTTATGATTTATCTTTAAACAATAGTAATAAGGGATTATGTAATTGGGTATCAAATGTTTAACATCTTCTATGCGATTTGGAATAATCCTTATGTTATGGACTCTAAATACTTTATCCAGATATTTAGACAACACATTATTGCTTGTTGCATTCAAGGGTTGCATGTATCTAAGAGAACAAGTTTTGTGCTAGAATAATATGATGTGTGTAAAATAAATTTTAGATTTAAAGATTATCTTGACATGTTGCCTGATTATTTGAGAAGATTAATAACTAGACTAAGGATTTCTGCACATAGTCTCAGAATACAAACTGGTAGGTATGCTAAAAATAGAGTACCAAGAAATGAACGATACTTTCATTGTTTTTCTTTAAGAGATATAGAAGACGAATTTCATTTTATTAGCTCGACTTCTTTTGAAAAAAAAAAATCAAGTTATTGTCATAGTCATGGTGTCGTTGCCGTTGCCGTTCCCGTCCGAAAACTTTAACATTGATCATAATTTTTTTATTCCTTGATGGATTATCTTCATACTTGGACACAACAACCCTTTGGACAAGACCTTCAAGATGACCAAACTAAACTTGACCTTGATTCTTAAATGACCTTCATATTCAAGGTCAAAATATTGAATTTTGCTAAAATTGGCCATAACTTTATTATGAGTAGGTGGATTCTCTTTATGCTTGGACACAACAACCCTTTGGACAAGACCTTCAAGCTGACCAGACTAAACTTGACCTTGACTCATAAATGACCTTCACCTTCAAGGTCAAATTATTGAATTTTGCTAAAATTGACCATAACATTAGTATTTATGGTTGGATTTGATTTATACTTGGACAAAACAACACTTATGACAAAACCGACTAACTCAGATTTGACCATGACCTTAAAATTACCTTGACAGTCAAGGTCAGATGATTGAATTTTGCTTAAATTGTCATAACTTTCTCATTTATTTATAGATTTAATTCAAACTTGGACTAAACAACAGTTGTGACAAATCCGACATTATGATTATTTCAAGTTTGACCTTGACCTTTAAATGACGTTGACGGTCAAGGTCAAATCATTGAATTTTGTTAAAACTGGCCATAATTATGTAATTTATGGTTGGATTTGAATCAGACTTAGACAAAACAACACTTTTTCGTTTCGATTTCAAAAATGTCATTGCATGATCTATATTTTTAACCTACTGACCTACTTTCTGGTTTTGAGCTACATCAATGAAATTTGGACTGTGTGCACAGTTTTTTTATTTCGATTTCAAAAATGTCATCGCATGACCTATATTTTTGACCTACTGAATTACTTTTTGTTTTTGGAGCTATGGCAATGAAATTTGGACCATGTCTACAGTTTTTTCTTCCGATTTCAAAAACGTCATTGCATGACCTATATTTTTGACCTACTGACCTACTTTTTTGTTTTTTTAGCTACAGCAATGAAATTTGGACTGTGTGCACAGTTTTTCGTTTCAATTTCAGAATTGTCATAGCATGACCTATATTTTTGACTTACTGACCTCCTTTTTGTTTTTGGAGCTGTGGCAATGAAATTTGGACCGTGTGCACAGTTTTTCGTTTCGAATTCAAAAACGTCATGGCATGACCTATATTTTTGACCTACTGACCTTCTTTTTTTGTTTTTTAGCTACTGCAATGAAATTTGGACCGTGTGCACAATTTCTCGTTTCGAATTAAAAATGTCATGGCATGACCTATATTTTTACCTACTGACCTACTTTTTGTTTTTGGATCTATGGCAATGAAATTTTGGACCATATGTACACAGTTTTTTGTTCCAATTTCAAAAATGTCATATCATGACCTATATTTTTGACCTACTGACCTATTTTTTTTGTTTTTTTTAGCTACAGCAATGAAATTTGGACCGTGTGCACAGTTTTTCTTTCCGATTTCAAAAATGTCATCGCATGACCTATTTTATTGACCTACTGACCTACTTTTTGTTTTTGGAGCTATGGCAATGAAATTTGGACCATGTACACAGTTTTTTGTTCCAATTTCAAAAACATCGTAGCATGACCTATATTTTTGACCTACTGACCTACTTTTTTGTTTTTTTTAGCTACAGCAATGAAATTTGGACCATGTGCACAAATTTTCCTTCCGATTACAAAAATGTCATTGCATGACCTATATTTTTGACCTGACCTACTTTTTGTTTTTGGAGCTATGGCAATGAAATTTGGACCATGTACACAGTTTTTTGTTCCAATTTCAAAAACATCGTAGCATGACCTATATTTTTGACCTACTGACCTACTTTTTTGTTTTTTTTAGCTACAGCAATGAAATTTGGACCATGTGCACAAATTTTCCTTACGATTACAAAAATGTCATTGCATGACCTATATTTTTGACCTGACCTACTTTTTGTTTTTGGAGCTATGGCAATGAAATTTGGACCATGTATACAGTTTTTGTTCAGATTTCAAAAACGTCATAGCATGACCTATATTTTTGGCCCTACTGACCTACTTTTTTGTTTTAAAGCTACGGCAATGAGATTTGGACTGTGTGTACAGCTTTTCTTTCCGATTCCAAAAATGTTATCTCATGACCTATATTTTGACCTACTGACCTCCTTTTTGTTTTTGGAGCTATGGCAATGAAATTGCATTGGTCCATTTCTGTGATATGCATCATTACATTCATAAAAATTTCTTTCATCTTTGAACCCAGGTTAGTGCTTTAGGGCCACTGGCCCTCTTGTTTATTAATACTTGGACAAAACAAGGCTTATGACAAAACCTACATGTTAAATTATTCAAGTATGACCTTAAATTTAAATGACCTTTACAGTCATATTTCTAATTATTGCATTTTGCCCAAATAGCCAAACTTCTGGTTTTATGGACGGATTTGATCTATACAGGGACAAAACAACACTGAGACTAAAAGAAACGTGTTAAACAATTCAAGCATTACCTTGACCTTTAAATGACCTTGACATTACTTAACTTGGCTATCTTTTTGTTGTTAATGGATGTAGTGTCTTCATGCTTGGACATAACTACTTTTTAGACAATACCTCCAGAGAAGGTTAAACTGAACTTGACCTAGACCTTTAAGGTCAAATTTCTGAATGTTGCTAAAATTGGCCATAACTTTCTTATGAATAAGTATATTTCCCAATGATGTTTCATTTGAAATCCCTTCACCACAATTTGCTTCCTCTGATGTGTTTGCCTTTGGAAATAGAAAAAAGTCGAGCGTGGCCCCCGCTTGCGGTGGCTGTTGTTATTATATGCCCTTGTTCTACAGATATTAGAATACTTTGTATTAAAATATATTATTTCGTCTTCCAAAGTGTGTATAAGTCTATTACATTGTTGCAAAATAACAATAAAACGTATTTTATTTAAATTAGCAGTTTAATACAAAAATGCAATGGGTATTAGAACTTCGAACAATGTTCAGTTATAACGCATATATGTTCAGTTATAACACATAAATTGGGATATTGGCTAAAATGGTACAACCTCTGTAAACACATGTTAAAATTCTGATCAATTAGTTTTAAGTTAATTGTTTTAAATGTTCTTAATTTGATTATTTCATTGATTGCAATGACATGTATATTGTAAAATTGTATATTTATGATCATTCATATATGATGATGTACTATGTACAAATCAAAAGGAATAAATTTATGTTCTGTTTTATTCTTATTTGTTCTGATATGAAACCTAGCTCTATTTGCTTAAATGTCATGAACATATTCTATATGGTTTTAAAGAAAAAAAAAGTATGCTGAAATTCGGAGTCTAGCAAAAATGCTATGCTTTTGTTGGGGTTTAACGCCAGTTTAACAGCTAAGGTCATGTCCCCGTGGACATTCCACCTAACCAGTGTTCGTGGGTATTCAACCAGTTTACTTATAAATTTCTCCGCAAGTGACTGACTACTTTCTCACTTGCTTCAGAGGTGAGGGACAAATGACATATAGATCATTACCACAGAGAAACTTTGCAGGCCCTAATGGGGATTGAACCTGGATCGTCAAAATTGACAATCCGATGCTCTACCGATTGAGCTAGCCGGGCCGGCACATGGAAATTCACAAAAAGACGCAAGTCAACAGCCATTACAATATTGAGTTAATAAGCTGTTGTGGTTGTGACATCTTGAAACAACCCGAACATATTTACTTAAACAGTGGCCAAAATTAAATTTCTTATGTCAGAAACGTTAAAGTAAGAACAAGGATGAAACTATTAAAACAACCATTTGTTCTGATTGTCCCTAACGAAGAACATAAACTATCTATTGCAAGATGTTTTGTGTTAATGTTTATCAAACAACCTTTGGGATTTCAAAAATGACAATGTATAAAAAAAATAGACTTGAGTAAATAGATCACTTGTAGTTTTAAAAAGACACGACATTCTTGTAAAGCTATTTAAGAATTGCGAAATAAAATCAACTTTTTTTGGAAATGACTTGAAAAGCTGTGCGTTCACAAAGGTTATTTAGACAACTGCTTTCCTTGGCTTGTATATTAAAATACCAACTGTAATCCTGAACGAACACAGAAACTTGAAACTATTTACAACCATTAAATAACTACGTCATTAATTCCTCTGATAAATAGTGCCGCTTTCAACAATGATTGTATTACGTATATTTACTAATAAAGGTTGACGTTTTCTCCGGCAAAATATTATAATATTAACAAAGAAACCTTGTACAATTGTTAGATCTTTTGTCTATAAAAAATAGAAAATATTTACGCAGGAATAGTTTGCAACTGATCAAATCTCAAAAACAGCTCACAGGTTACTTCATACCGTTTACAAAACTATTAATATGGTTCATTAAACTATTTTCACCAGTTCAATTGAAACAAGAAACATGAATGCATGCAGGACACATAATCATTTCAATTAACCGTTTCATCTGAATTAAGACCTGAATTAATTTCCTTAACAGTGAATAGAATTGCTTTTGACTCAAGCGAATATGCTATTCTGTTGTAAATGAAATACAAGTTCGACCTTTTGTCTATAAATGCAACATGATAATTAAAACAGTAGTTGTGTCAGACGTATTTAAAAATGTTGATATAGAATGATTAAAAAAAAGCAATTGTCATGTTAAAAAATCCGTTAAACATTCATTGATGTACTAGGGGTGATCTAGAATAAACGTTATTGGAATTGTAACTTGGAGAAGAAACACTTAATATCATAACCAAACTTCGCCGAGAAAAGATACCATTTATTCAGACTCTACATTGCATATTTCAGCTAAACAGAACCTGTAACAAAAAATATAACAAACACTAATTTACCATAACACAGTCATACGGGGCAGGTCTCCAACTTCAAAACGCCATAATGTGACCTCACTTTTCTACACTGTCACGCTGACTTGTCAAACATTTGATATGGCACTTATTTGATATACCTTGCAATCTATTGTTCAATCATGTCTCTGTTCCATTCCTCATCAAACGAGGCAACAACACGCTGAATTGCGAGAGCCAGTTCACCGAAGTTTATGAATAGATTTTTTTTCTAACACTTGCAAATATTTCATTCTATTGTCAATGAATTGCCAGTTTGACATTTTGTCCACATATGCCACATAATAATTGAATAATTAGTTGTGTGGAACGTCTTTTTAAACACAGATATAGAATTATTGAAAAACAGTAATTGTCAGGTTAAAAACCCTCTTAAATCTTCATTGATGTGCCAGATGTGATCCAGAATTAGCGGTACATGCATTTTGACTGTGAAAAGCAACTCTTCATATCTTAACGGAACTTCGCCAAGCGAGACTCATTTTACCGAAGTCATCATAGTGTAGCTTTTCAATGCTGATTATACTATCTGTTGTTTAACTATAAAATTCAGAACTTAAACACGTCAATATTTTGTGATTCGACCTTTTATCCAATTTATCAAGACACTTGTAATAAATTAATTATGTCTTTAAAAGATGCTATGTCTCATTTTAAAATCGGAGCCGGAAAATGTCACTACAAAACACGATTGTATGTTTGTATGGTTAATTTGAAGTATTCAACAAATACATATCTGGAAGCAAATTTAACCTCATGCCCAGAATCATTTCATGAGATTGAAATGGTACTACTGGAAGCTTCATGTAGCACATCACATGTTTGAAGGAACACAGACACTTAAAACTATTAACAACCAAAAACTAACTACATCATTATTTCTTCTTTGATTCAGTTGCCATCAGTTGTTTTGACTTCAATAGTGCCTCTTTCTACAATGATTGTATTACAGGGGATAGCTATTATGAAAAAGTTAGTACTTCGACGTTTTCTCTAGCAAAATATATAAAATATTAACATAGAAATAGTGTACAATTGTAAGACTTTTTCTCTTTTGAAAATTAGAAAATATTAACGCAGGAATAACGAGCAACTATCCAATCTCAAAACAGCACACATGTTACCTCGTACCATGTGCAAAACTATAAATATAATTGATTTTAATAAACTACTTCACAAGTGAAATTCAATCAATCAAATATAAATTACACGTGCAGGACACACAGTCATTTCAATTTACTGTTTCTTCTTAACTGAGGCCTGAAGTGATTTCGCTTATGATGAATAGAATTGTTTCTTAAAGTGACATATATGTTCAAAAAGAAAGGAAAAATTATGGTCACGAAAAATGTTTGAAACATGATATATATTTAGAAAAACTGTAACTTTCAACAAATAATAAAATACTTTGGTTTTCTTCGAAGTATACAAGAAATTATCAAACAAAGTTTAACTGAAAATTTAGAAAAGACTGGGCTAGTCAAAAAAAGATTTTATCATTTTGCAATTATGTTCAATAGGAATGAAACTGTTATATGCAATCATTTAATTTAGCCATAACTGAAAAACAATTTGTTTTTCTATAATTAGAAACAAATGGCTAGTGTATATTTCAAAACGGTAATGGTCACTTTGAACACATATGTCACTTTAAACTTGCAAGTATGTCATTCTATTGTAAATCAATTGCCAGTTCGACCTTTTGTCTACATATGTTACATGATAATTAATACAGTAGTTATGTGAGACGTACATGTATATAAAAACGCAGATATAGAATAATTAAAAAAGAGCAACTGTCATGTTAAAAATTATTAAACGTTCACTGATTTGAAAAACCTTTCAATCCTGATTTTACTATTTGCTTTTTAACTATTACACGCAGTACTTAAATACGTCAATTTTTGTGATTCGACCTTTTAACCAATTAATCAAGACGCCTGTAGTTATTATAAATATTTATTTTAAAAAAGATGAAAAGTCTCATATTTAAAAATCTGAGCCAGAAAAAGTCAGTACAAAATATGAAGGTATGTCAGTACGGTTTATTTTAAGTAATCTACTTAAATATTTTCTGAAGCAAATTCGACCTTATACCCAGAATCACTTAATACAATTAAAACGGTAACTATCAAAGCTTCTTGTAGCAAATCAGAACTGTGAACGAACACAGTAACTTAAAATCATTTTCAACATTTTTATTACTACGTCAATTTTTCTTCTTTGATTCAGTTACCATAGGTTATCTGGACTTCACTAGTGCCCCTTTCAACAATGTATGGATTACAGGGAATAGTTATTAAGAAAAAAAAAGTTATTGCACGTTTTCTCCAGCAAAATATATATATACTATAAACATAGAAATGGTGTACAATTGTTAGACGTTTGTCTTATAAAAATACTAAAATACTTACACAGGAATCATAAGCAACTATTCAAATCTCAAAACGGTACAAATGTTACTTTGTACAATGTACAAAACTATAATTATAATTGATTGTAATAGAGTACTTTCACCAGTGAAATAGAAACAATCAAATGTCAATTATGCGTGCACGACACATAATCATTTCAATTAACCGTTTCTTCTCAATGGAGGTCTGAAGTGATTTCCTTAATAATCAGAGATCAGATAACATTTATTCAGATTCTCTAATTGCAGGTTTGAATAAAATAGAACCTGTAACAGAAAGTATACAAGAACACTCATTTACCATAAGACAGTTATACGTGGCAGGTCTTCAACGTCAAAACGTCATAATTGACCTTACTTTTCTGTTCAATCACGTTGGCTGGTCACACATTTGATATGCCTTGCAATCCATTCTTCAATAATGTCTCTGTACCATTCCTTATCAAACGAGACAAAAACATGCGAGGGACAGTTGACCGAAGTGATTGAAATTGTACCCTTCAGATGAAGATTTTACTTTTTGTTATTTAATTATTACATGCAGAACCTGAATACATCAATATTTTGTGATTCGACATTTTAACCAATTTATCAAGACGCTTGTAAGAGATATTTTTCTTTTATTTTTATAAAATGTTATGTCTCATATTCAAAAATCTGAGTCGTAAACAGTCAGTACAAAAGATGATAGTATGTTAGTACAGTTAATTTGTAGTAATCTACAAATATATTTTCTGATGAAAATTCGACCTTGTGTCCAGAATCTTTTGATGCTATTGAAATGGTTAATAATTTTTTATCAAAGTTTCATGTAGAACATCACAAGTTTCAACGAACGCAGAAACGTGAAACAATGACAACCACTTAATAACTATGTATAATTTATTTTTTGTTCATTTGCAATTAGAAATTTTGACTACAAAAGTGCCCATTTTAACAATGATTATATAATAGGGGTGTAGTTATTAACAAAGGTCTCGTAATTCAGCGTTTTCTGAAGCAAACTATATTGAATATTTACGTAGAATTTGTGTACACTTGTCAGACGTTTTGTCTTATAAAAATTAGAAAATACTGACGCAGGAATAATGAGCACTTACCAAATTTCAAAACAGTACTCATGCCACTTCGTACCATGTACAAAAATGAAAATACAATTGATTGTAATAAAGTACTTTCACCAGTGAAATTAAAACAATCAAATATAAATTATGCGTGCAGGACACTTAATCATTTCAATTAACCGTCGGTCTGAAGTGATTTCCTTAATAATAAATAGAATTGTTTCTTACACTTTCAAATATGTCGTTCTTTTGTAAATGAATTGCTAGTTCGACCTTTTGTCCACAAATACCACATGGTAATTAAAACGGCAAGTATGTGCGACGTATTTAAAAACGCAGATGTAGATTGATTGAAAAAAGCAATTGCCATGTTTGAAAATATAAGTTAAACATACACTGATGTACTAGGGGTGATCCAGAATAAACGGTATTGGAATTATGACTATGAAGAGAAACTATTCAAATCTTAATGAAACTTAGCCGAGATAAGGTAACATTTATCTAGACTCTATATTGCAAATTTCAGTTAAATAGAACTTGTAACAGAAAGTATACAGAACACCAATTTACCATATTACAGTTATACGTGGCAGAATTCCAACGTCAAAACATCATAATGGATCTGACCTTTCTATACATTCACGTTGACTTGTCATACATTTGACATGTTTTGCAATCCGTTATTCAATCATGTCTCTGTACCATTCCTTATCAAACGAGACGAAAACACGCGAGGGACAGTTGACCGAAGTGATTGAAATTGTACCCTTCAAACGGCGATTTTACTTTTTGTTGTTTCATTATTACATGCAGAACTTGAATACGTCAATATTTTGTGATTTGACATTTTATCCCATTTATCAAGACGCTTGTAATAGATATTTTTCTTTCATTTTTATAATATGTTATGTCTCTTACTCAAAATCTGAGTCGAAAACAATCAGTACAAAAGATGATGGTATGCTACTACAGTTAATTTGTAGTAATCTACAAATATATTTTCTGAAGAAAATTCGACCTTGTGTCCAGAATCTTTTGAGGAAATTGAAATGGTAAATATTTTTTTTTTATCAAAGTTTCATGTAGAACATCACAAATTTGAACAAACACAGAAACGTGAAACAATAACAACCACTAAATTACTATGTAACATTTCCTTTTTCTTCAGTTGCAATTAGAAATTTTGACTCCAAAAGTGCCCATTTTAACAATGATTATATTATAGGGGTGTAGTTGTTAACAAAGGTCTCGTAATTCAACGTTTTCTGAAGCAAACTATATTGAATATTTACGTAGAAATAGTGTACACTTGTTAGATCATTTGTTTTATAAAAATTAGACAATACTGACGCAGGAATAATGAGCACTTACCAAATTTCAAAACAGTACTCATGTTACTTCGTACCATGTACAAAATTAAAAATAAAAGTATAATTGATTGTAATAAAGTACTTTCACCATTGAAATTAAAACAATCAAATATAAATTATGCGTACAGGACACTTAATCATTTCAATTAACCGTCGGTCTGAAGTGATTTCCTTAATAATAAATAGAATTGTTTCTTACACTTTCAAATATGTCGTTCTTTTGTAAATGAATTGCTAGTTCGACCTTTTGTCCACAAATACCACATGGCAATTAAAACAGCAAGTATGTGCAAAGTTTTTAAAAACGCAGATGTGAATTGACTGAAAAAAGCAATTGTCATGTTTAAAAATATAAGTTAAACATACACTGATGTACTAGGGGTGATCCAGAATAAACGGTATTGGAATTATGACTATGAAGAGAAACTATTCAAATCTTAATGAAACTTAGCCGAGATAAGGTAACATTTATCTAGACTCTATATTGCAAATTTCAGTTAAATAGAACTTGTAACAGAAAGTATACAGAACACCAATTTACCATATTACAGTAATACGTGGCAGAATTCCAACGTCAAAACATCATAATGGATCTGACCTTTCTATACATTCACGTTGACTTGTCATACATTTGACATGTTTTGCAATCCGTTATTCAATCATGTCTCTGTACCATTCCTTATCAAACGAGACAAAAACACGCGAGGGACAGTTGACCGAAGTGATTGAAATTGTACCCTTCAAACGGCGATTTTACTTTTTGTTGTTTCATTATTACATGCAGAACTTGAATACGTCAATATTTTGTGATTTGACATTTTATCCCATTTATCAAGACGCTTGTAATAGATATTTTTCTTTCATTTTTATAATATGTTATGTCTCTTACTCAAAATCTGAGTCGAAAACAATCAGTACAAAAGATGATGGTATGTTACTACAGTTAATTTGTAGTAATCTACAAATATATTTTCTGAAGAAAATTCGACCTTGTGTCCAGAATCTTTTGAGGAAATTGAAATGGTAAATATTTTTTTTTTATCAAAGTTTCATGTAGAACATCACAAATTTGAACAAACACAGAAACGTGAAACAATAACAACCACTAAATTACTATGTAACATTTCCTTTTTCTTCAGTTGCAATTAGAAATTTTGACTCCAAAAGTGCCCATTTTAACAGTGATTATATTATAGGGGTGTAGTTGTTAACAAAGGTCTCGTAATTCAACGTTTTCTGAAGCAAACTATATTGAATATTTACGTAGAAATAGTGTACACTTGTTAGATCATTTGTCTTATAAAAATTAGACAATACTGACGCAGGAATAATGAGCACTTACCAAATTTCAAAACAGTACTCATGTTACTTCGTACCATGTACAAAATTAAAAATAAAAGTATAATTGATTGTAATAAAGTACTTTCACCATTGAAATTAAAACAATCAAAAATAAATTATGCGTACAGGACACTTAATCATTTCAATTAACCGTCGGTCTGAAGTGATTTCCTTAATAATAAATAGAATTGTTTCTTACACTTTCAAATATGTCGTTCTTTTGTAAATGAATTGCTAGTTCGACCTTTTGTCCACAAATACCACATGGCAATTAAAACAGCAAGTATGTGCAAAGTTTTTAAAAACGCAGATGTGAATTGACTGAAAAAAGCAATTGTCATGTTTAAAAATATAAGTTAAACATACACTGATGTACTAGGGGTGATCCAGAATAAACGGTATTGGAATTATGACTTTGAAGAGAAACTATTCAAATCTTAATGAAACTTCGCCGAGATAAAGTAACATTTATCTTGACTCTACATTGCAAATTTCCGTTAAATAGAACTTGTAACAGAAAGTATACAGAACACTAAGTTACCATATTACAGTTATACGTGGCAGGATTCAAATGTCAGAACATCATAATGGACCTGACCTTTCTATACACTCACGTTGACTTGTTATACATTTGATATGGTTTGCAATCCATTATTCAATCATGTCTCTGTACCATTCCTTATCAAACGAGACAAAAACACGCGAGGGACAGTTGACCGAAGTGATTGAAATTGTACCCTTAAAATAGCGGTTTTACTTTTTGTTGTTTAACTATTACATGCAGAACTTGAATACGTCAATATTTTGTGATTCGACGTTTTAACCAATTTATCAAGACGCTTGTAAGAGATATTTTTCTTTTATTTTTATAATATGTTATCTCTTTTATTAAAAATCTGAGTCGTAAACAGTCAGTTCAAAAGATGAAAGTATGTTAGTACAGTTAATTTGTAGTAATCTACAAATATATTTTCTGAAGGAAATTCGACCTTATGTCCAGAATCTTTTGATGCAATTGAAATGGTTAATAATTTTTTATCAAAGTTTCATGTAGAACATCACAAGTTTCAACGAACACAGAAACGTGAAACAATAACAACCACTTAATTACTATGTAAAATTTCTTTTTTGTTCATTTGCAATTAGAAATTTTGACTCCAAAAGTGCCCATTTTAACAATGATTACATTATAGGGGTGTAGTTATTAACAAACGTCTCGTAATTCAACGTTTTCTGAAGCAAACTATATTGAATATTTACGTAGAAATAGTGTACACTTGTTAGATCATTTGTCTTATAAAAATTAGACAATACTGACGCAGGAATAATGAACAATTACCAAATTTCAAAACAGTACTCATGTTACTTCGTGACATGTACAAAAATAAAAATAAAAATATAATTGATTGTAATAAAGTACTTTCACCATTGAAATTAAAACAATCAAAAATAAATTATGCGTGCAGGACACTTAATCATTTCAATTAACCGTCGGTCTGAAGTTATTTCCTTAATAATAAATAGAATTGTTTCTTACACTTTCAAATATGTCATTCTTTTGTAAATGAATTGCTAGTTCGACCCTTTGTCCACAAATACCACATAGTAATTAAAACAACAAGAATGTGCGACGTATTTAAAAACGCAGATGTAGATTGATTGAAAAAAGCAATTGTCATGTTTAAAAATATAAGTTAAACATACACTGATGTACTAGGGGTGATCCAGAATAAACGGTATTGGAATTATGACTTTGAAGAGAAACTATTCAAATCTTAATGAAACTTCGCCGAGATAAGGTAACATTTATCTAGACTCTACATTGTAAATTTCAGTTAAATAGAAGTTGTAACGGAAAGTATACAGAACATTTATTTAAGATATCACATTTATACGTGGCAGGATTCCAACGTCAAACATCATAATGGACCTGACCTTTCTATACATTCACGTTGACTTGTCATACATTTGATATGGTTTGCAATCCATTGTTCAATCATGTCTCTGTACCATTCCTTATCAAACGAGACAAAACCACGCTAGAGACAGTTGACCGAAGTGATTGAAATTGTACTCTTAAAATGGCGATTTTACTTTTTGTTGTTTAACTATTACATGCAGTACTTGAATACGTCAATATTTTGTGATTCGACATTTTATCCCATTTATCAAGACGCTTGAAATAGATGTTTTTCTTTCATTTTTATAATATGTTATGTTTTATATTAAAAATCTGAGTCGTAAACAGTCAGTACAAAAGATGATAGTATGTTAGTACAGTTAATTTGTAGTAATCTACAAATATATTTTCTGAAGGAAATTCGACCTTATGTCCAGAATCTTTTGATGCAATTGAAATGGTTAATAATTTTTTATCAAAGTTTCATGTAGAACATCACAAGTTTCAACGAACACAGAAACGTGAAACAATGACAACCACTTAATTACTATGTAAAATTTCTTTTTTGTTCATTTGCAATTAGAAATTTTGACTCCAAAAGTGCCCATTTTAACAATGATTATATAATAGGGGTGTAGTTATTAACAAAGGTCTCGTAATTCAGCGTTTTCTGAAGCAAACTATATTGAATATTTACGTAGAATTTGTGTACACTTGTCAGACGTTTTGTCTTATAAAAATTAGAAAATACTGACGCAGGAATAATGAGCACTTACCAAATTTCAAAACAGTACTCATGTTACTTCGTACCATGTACAAAAATAAAAATAAAAATACAATTGATTGTAATAAAGTACTTTCACCATTGAAATTAAAACAATCAAATATAAATTATGCGTGCAGGACACTTAGTCATTTCAATTAACCGTCGGTCTGAAGTGATTTCCTTAATAATAAATAGAATTGTTTCTTACACTTTCAAATATGTCGTTCTTTTGTAAATGAATTGCTAGTTCGACCTTTTGTCCACAAATACCACATGGTAATTAAAACGGCAAGTATGTGCGACGTATTTAAAAACGCAGATGTAGATTGATTGAAAAAAGCAATTGCCATGTTTGAAAATATAAGTTAAACATACACTGATGTACTAGGGGTGATCCAGAATAAACGGTATTGGAATTATGACTATGAAGAGAAACTATTCAAATCTTAATGAAACTTAGCCGAGATAAGGTAACATTTATCTAGACTCTATATTGCAAATTTCAGTTAAATAGAACTTGTAACAGAAAGTATACAGAACACCAATTTACCATATTACAGTTATACGTGGCAGAATTCCAACGTCAAAACATCATAATGGATCTGACCTTTCTATACATTCACGTTGACTTGTCATACATTTGACATGTTTTGCAATCCGTTATTCAATCATGTCTCTGTACCATTCCTTATCAAACGAGACAAAAACACGCGAGGGACAGTTGACCGAAGTGATTGAAATTGTACCCTTCAAACGGCGATTTTACTTTTTGTTGTTTCATTATTACATGCAGAACTTGAATACGTCAATATTTTGTGATTTGACATTTTATCCCATTTATCAAGACGCTTGTAATAGATATTTTTCTTTCATTTTTATAATATGTTATGTCTCTTACTCAAAATCTGAGTCGAAAACAATCAGTACAAAAGATGATGGTATGTTAGTACAGTTAATTTGTAGTAATCTACAAATATATTTTCTGAAGAAAATTCGACCTTGTGTCCAGAATCTTTTGAGGAAATTGAAATGGTAAATATTTTTTTTTATCAAAGTTTCATGTAGAACATCACAAATTTGAACAAACACAGAAACGTGAAACAATAACAACCACTAAATTACTATGTAACATTTCCTTTTTCTTCAGTTGCAATTAGAAATTTTGACTCCAAAAGTGCCCATTTTAACAATGATTATATTATAGGGGTGTAGTTGTTAACAAAGGTCTCGTAATTCAACGTTTTCTGAAGCAAACTATATTGAATATTTACGTAGAAATAGTGCACACTTGTTAGATCATTTGTCTTATAAAAATTAGACAATACTGACGCAGGAATAATGAGCACTTACCAAATTTCAAAACAGTACTCATGTTACTTCGTACCATGTACAAAATTAAAAATAAAAGTATAATTGATTGTAATAAAGTACTTTCACCATTGAAATTAAAACAATCAAATATAAATTATGCGTACAGGACACTTAATCATTTCAATTAACCGTCGGTCTGAAGTGATTTCCTTAATAATAAATAGAATTGTTTCTTACACTTTCAAATATGTCGTTCTTTTGTAAATGAATTGCTAGTTCGACCTTTTGTCCACAAATACCACATGGCAATTAAAACAGCAAGTATGTGCAAAGTTTTTAAAAACGCAGATGTGAATTGACTGAAAAAAGCAATTGTCATGTTTAAAAATATAAGTTAAACATACACTGATGTACTAGGGGTGATCCAGAATAAACGGTATTGGAATTATGACTATGAAGAGAAACTATTCAAATCTTAATGAAACTTAGCCGAGATAAGGTAACATTTATCTAGACTCTATATTGCAAATTTCAGTTAAATAGAACTTGTAACAGAAAGTATACAGAACACCAATTTACCATATTACAGTTATACGTGGCAGAATTCCAACGTCAAAACATCATAATGGATCTGACCTTTCTATACATTCACGTTGACTTGTCATACATTTGACATGTTTTGCAATCCGTTATTCAATCATGTCTCTGTACCATTCCTTATCAAACGAGACAAAAACACGCGAGGGACAGTTGACCGAAGTGATTGAAATTGTACCCTTCAAACGGCGATTTTACTTTTTGTTGTTTCATTATTACATGCAGAACTTGAATACGTCAATATTTTGTGATTTGACATTTTATCCCATTTATCAAGACGCTTGTAATAGATATTTTTCTTTCATTTTTATAATATGTTATGTCTCTTACTCAAAATCTGAGTGGAAAACAATCAGTACAAAAGATGATGGTATGTTACTACAGTTAATTTGTAGCAATCTACAAATATATTTTCTGAAGAAAATTCGACCTTGTGTCCAGAATCTTTTGAGGAAATTGAAATGGTAAATATTTTTTTTTATCAAAGTTTCATGTAGAACATCACAAATTTGAACACACAGAAACGTGAAACAATAACAACCACTAAATTACTATGTAACATTTCCTTTTTCTTCAGTTGCAATTAGAAATTTTGACTCCAAAAGTGCCCATTTTAACAATGATTATATTATAGGGGTGTAGTTGTTAACAAAGGTCTCGTAATTCAACGTTTTCTGAAGCAAACTATATTGAATATTTACGTAGAAATAGTGTACACTTGTTAGATCATTTGTCTTATAAAAATTAGACAATACTGACGCAGGAATAATGAGCACTTACCAAATTTCAAAACAGTACTCATGTTACTTCGTACCATGTACAAAATTAAAAATAAAAGTATAATTGATTGTAATAAAGTACTTTCACCATTGAAATTAAAACAATCAAATATAAATTATGCGTGCAGGACACTTAATCATTTCAATTAACCGTCGGTCTGAAGTTATTTCCTTAATAATAAATAGAATTGTTTCTTACACTTTCAAATATGTCATTCTTTTGTAAATGAATTGCTAGTTCGACCCTTTGTCCACAAATACCACATAGTAATTAAAACAACAAGAATGTGCGACGTATTTAAAAACGCAGATGTAGATTGATTGAAAAAAGCAATTGTCATGTTTAAAAATATAAGTTAAACATACACTGATGTACTAGGGGTGATCCAGAATAAACGGTATTGGAATTATGACTTTGAAGAGAAACTATTCAAATCTTAATGAAACTTCGCCGAGATAAGGTAACATTTATCTAGACTCTACATTGCAAATTTCAGTTAAATAGAACTTGAAACGGAAAGTATACCGAACATTTATTTAAGATATCACATTTATACGTGGCAGGATTCCAACGTCAAAACATCATAATGGACCTGACCTTTCTATACATTCACGTTGACTTGTCATACATTTGATATGTTTTGCAATCCATTGTTCAATCATGTCTCTTTACCATTCCTTATTAAACGAGACAAAAACACGCTAGAGACAGTTGACCGAAGTGATTGAAATTGTACTTTTAAAATGGCGATTTTACTTTTTGTTGTTTAACTATTACATGCAGAACTTGAATACGTCAATATTTTGTGATTCGACATTTTATCCCATTTATCAAGACGCTTGAAATAGATGTTTTTCTTTCATTTTTATAATATGTTATGTTTTATATTAAAAATCTGAGTCGTAAACAGTCAGTACAAAAGATGATAGTATGTTAGTACAGTTAATTTGTAGTAATCTACAAATATATTTTCTGAAGGAAATTCGACCTTATGTCCAGAATCTTTTGATGCAATTGAAATGGTTAATAATTTTTTATCAAAGTGTCATGTAGAACATCACAAGTTTCAACGAACACAGAAACGTGAAACAATGACAACCACTTAATTACTATGTAAAATTTCTTTTTTGTTCAGTTGCAATTAGACATTTTGACTCCAAAAGTGCCCATTTTAACAATGATTATATTATAGGGGTGTAGTTATAAACAAAGGTCTCGTAATTCAGCGTTTTCTGAAGCAAACTATATTGAATATTTACGTAGAATTTGTGTACACTTGTCAGACGTTTTGTCTTATAAAAATTAGAAAATACTGACGCAGGAATAATGAGCACTTACCAAATTTCAAAGCAGTACTCATGTTACTTCGTACCATGTACAAAATTAAAAATAAAAATATAATTGATTGAAATAAAGTACTTTCACCAGTGAAATTAAAACAATCAAATCTAAATTATGTGGCATGACACTTAATCATTTCAATTAACCGTCGGTCTGAAGTGATTTCCTTAATAATAAATAGAATTGTTTCTTACTCTTTCAAATATGTCGTTCTTTTGTAAATGAATTGCTAGTTCGACCTTTTGTCCACAAATACCACATGGCAATTAAAACAGCAAGTATGTGCAAAGTTTTTAAAAACGCAGATGTGGATTGACTGAAAAAAGCAATTGTCATGTTTAAAAATATAAGTTAAACATACACTGATGTACTAGGGGTGATCCAGAATAAACGGTATTGGAATTATGACTTTGAAGAGAAACTATTCAAATCTTAATGAAACTTAGCCGAGATAAAGTAACATTTATCTAGACTCTACATTGCAAATTTCCGTTAAATAGAACTTGTAACAGAAAGTATACAGAACACTAAGTTACCATATTACAGTTATACGTGGCAGGATTCAAATGTCAGAACATCATAATGGACCTGACCTTTCTATACACTCACGTTGACTTGTTATACATTTGATATGGTTTACAATCCATTATTCAATCATGTCTCTGTACCATTCCTTATCAAACGAGACAAAAACACGCGAGGGACAGTTGACCGAAGTGATTGAAATTGTACCCTTAAAATAGCGGTTTTACTTTTTGTTGTTTAACTATTACATGCAGAACTTGAATACATCAATATTTTGTGATTCGACATTTTATCCCAATTTATCAAGACGCTTGTAAGAGATATTTTTCTTTTATATTTATAATATGTTATCTCTTTTATTAAAAATCTGAGTCGTAAACAGTCAGTACAAAAGATGAAAGTATGTTAGTACAGTTAATTTGTAGCAATCTACAAATATATTTTCTGATGAAAATTCGACCTTATGTCCAGAATCTTTTGATGCTATTGAAATGGTAAATAATTTTTTATCAAAGTTTCATGTAGAACATCACAAGTTTCAACGAACACAGAAACGTGAAACAATAACAACCACTTAATTACTATGTAAAATTTCTTTTTTGTTCAGTTGCAATTAGACATTTTGACTCCAAAAGTGCCCATTTTAACAATGATTATATTATAGGGGTGTAGTTATTAACAAATGTCTCGTAATTCAACGTTTTCTGAAGCAAACTATATTGAATATTTACGTAGAAATAGTGTACACTTGTTAGACCATTTGTCTTATAAAAATTAGAAAATACTGACGCAGGAATAATTAACAATTACCAAATTTCAAAACAGTGCTAATGTTACTTCGTACCATTTACAAAATTAAAAATAAAAATATAATTGATTGTAATAAAGTACTTTCACCAGTGAAATTAAAACAATCAAATATAAATTATGCGAGCAGGACACTTAATCATTTCAATTAAACATCGGTCTGAAGTGATTTCCTTAATAATAAATAGAACTGTTTCTTACACTTTCAAATATGTCGTTCTTTTGTAAATGAATTGCTAGTTCGACCTTTTGTCCACAAATACCACATGGTAATTAAAACGGTATTGGAATTATAACTTTGAAAAGAAAATCCTCATATACTTATGAAATTTTGGTGATCTATGGTATCATTTAATTTTTTGATTCTACATTTAAAATGTCAGTTTAATAGGACCATTTACAAGTGTACACTTACTAATCTAAAACAGTTTTACCAAAGTCAGAAATAATTTTTCCACATGACAATTTAAACAGTAGTTGTGTGAAACGTATTCCAAAAGGTAGATATAGAATAATTGAAAGAAAGTCATTGTCACCCCACTCTTAGACATTGATTGATGTGCGAGGATTTTTTTTTTCAGAATTAAAGTTGCAGGCATTATGACTTTGAAGAGAAACTTTTCATATCTTAAAGAAACATTTCCGGGCAAGGCTCAGTTTACCAAAGTCATCAATTTGTAGCTTTTCAATACTGATTGTAATATTTGTTGTAAAACTATTACAGTCAGAAATTAAATACGTTAATATTTTGAGATTCGACCTTTTATCCAATTTTTTAGACGCTTTTAAGAAGACAATTTTATATGTCTCATATTTTTAAATCGTACCCCGAAAAGGTCAGTACAATAGATGTAGGTATGTTAGTAAGGTAATTGTTTTGAAATCCACTAATATATTTTCTGAAGTAAATTCGACTTTATATCCATAATCATTTTATGCGACTGAAATGGTAACAGTAATCAAAGCTACATGTAGCACATTAAAAATTTGACCGAACTCAGAAATATAAAACCATTACCAAGAACTCAATATCTACGACATTATTTCTTCTTTTGATTTTGACGTCAATAGTGCCCTTTTCAACAATGATTTGATTACAGGGATAGAGTTATTAAAGTGTTTTATAACTCGGCGTTTTCTCCAGCAAAATACCTGTAATATTAAGATAGAAATAGTGTACGACTGTTAAAAGTTTTGTCTCATATAATTTAGAAAATATTAACACAGGAATAACGAATTTTTTTTTCATATCACAAAACAGCACAAAAATTCTTTGGTACCATGTCCAAATCTAAAACTAAAATTTATTGTAATAAGCTAAGTTCAATAGTGATTTTCAAGCAATGAAATATTAATTATGCGTGAGGGCATATCCATGATAATTTAAACAGTTGTGTGAAACGTATTTCAAAAACGCAGACATGAAATGATTGAAAGAAAGTTATTGACACCCAAAGTCATCAATTTGTAGCTTTTCAATGCTGATTGTACTATTTGTTGATTAAGTCTTACAGTCAGAAATTTAATACGTCAATATTTTGTGATTCGATTTTTATCAATGTTTAGGACGGTTGTAATTAAACAATTTTTTCTATCTTTTAAAGATGTTTAGTCTCATATTTTATAAAATCTTAGCCGGAAAAATTCAGTTCAAAAGATGAAGGTATGTTTGGTTAATTTGAAGTAATCTACTAATAT
Source organism: Cyclina sinensis (assembly GCA_012932295.1). Lineage (NCBI taxonomy): Eukaryota > Metazoa > Mollusca > Bivalvia > Venerida > Veneridae > Cyclina > Cyclina sinensis. The sequence goes on from JAAONU010000009.1 coordinate 15,053,980, forward strand.
ATGTCCTGAAACAAAATCGACCTTATGTTCAAAATCATTGTATGCGGTTGAAATGGTAATTATCAAAGTTTCATGTAGAACAAAATGTTTGACAACACAGACATATAGAACCACTAACAACAATTAATTAACTACGTCATTGTTTCTTCTTTTTTTCATTTGCTTTGTGTGATTGTGACTTCAATAGTTCTCCTTCAACTATGGATATATTACAAGGATATATTTATTTAGAAAAGTTATGTAGTTTCAACAAAACTATAAATATAATTCTCTTTATCAAACTACTTAATTATGCGTACAGGGCACATAATCGCATCAATTAACTTTCTTCTGAATAAACACATGAATAAATGTTCTCATCTATGAATAGAATTGTCTTTTATACTTGCAAATATGTCATTCTGTCGTTAATGAAATGCCAGTTTGACATTTTGTCCACATACGCAACATGGTGTGAGACGTATATATAATACATATATAGAATGATTGAAAAAGCAGCTATCATGTTTTAAAAACCGTTAAATATCCACTGATGTACTAGGGATGATCCGGCATTAACAGTATTTGAATTAATACTTTGAAAAGAAAATCCTCAAATACTTACGAAACTTTTGCTAGCTATGGTATCATTTTTGTTTTATTCTACATTTCAAATGTCAGTTTAATAAGATTATTAACAACAATTTACACTTATTTATCCAAAACGGTTTTACGGGGAAAGTCACCAAGGTCAGAACAAATTTTCCACATTATAAATTAAACAGTAGTTGTTTTAAACGTATTTCAAAACGCAGATATAGAATAATTAAAAGAAAGTCATTGTCACTCAACCCTTAAACATTGATTGATGTGTGAGGATTTTTTCAGAATTAAAGATGCAGGCATATTGACTTTGAAAAGAAACTTTTCATTCCTTAACGAAACTTTCTCGAGCAAGACTCAGTTTACCAAAGTCATGCATTTGTAGCTTTTCAATGCTGATTGTACTATTTGTTGTTAAAATATTACAGTCCGAAAGTAAATACGTTAATATTTTGTGATTCCACCTTTTATCCATTTTTTTTCCAGACGCTTGTAATTAGATAATTTTATTGTCTTTAAAGATGTTATGTCTCATATTTTTAAATCGTAGCCGGAAAAGGTCAGTACGTATGTTAGTACGGTAATTGTTTGTAAATTCACTAATATATTTTCAGAAGTAAATTCGACTTTTTATCCATAATCATTTTATGCGATTGAAATAGTTATTATCAAACCTACATGTAGCGCATTACAAAATTGACCGAACTCAGAAATATAAAACCATTACCAAGAACTAAATATCTACGATATTATTTCTTCTATTGATTTTGACCTCAATAGTGCCCTTTTCAACAATGATTTGATTACAGGGATAGAGTTATTAAAAAATGTTTTATAACTCGGCGTTTTTTCCAGCAAAATACCTGTAAAATTAATATAGAAATAGTGTTCTATTTTTAAACGTTTTGTCTTAAGTAAATTAGAAAATCTTTACGCAGGAATAACAAGCATTCTTTTTTTCCATATCTCAAAACAGCACAAAAGTAACTTGGTACCAGGTCCAAATCTAAATTTAAAAATTGTAATAAACTAATTTCACTAGTGATTTTCAAGCAATGAAATATTAATTATGCGTGCAAGACACCTAATCATTTCAATTAACCATTTCTTCAGTATTAAAGCCTTAAGTAATTTCCTTAATAATTCAATGTTATTGTTTTTGTCTGATTACAATGAGTCATTCTGTTTTAAATGAATTGAAAGTGCGACCTTTTGTCCACATTTGCAACATGACAAATAAAACAGTGAGCAAGAAATAGTCAGTTACAAAGATGAAGGTATGTTAGTACTAAGTTATCTACTTATATATACTCTTAAGCCAATTCGACCTTATATCAAATGTTATTCGAAGACAATGGTAATTATCAACGCTTCATGTAGCACATAAGAGTTGTGAACGATCACAGTAACTTAAAATAATTCCATTGATTTAATTTACTTAGTACGTCATTTTTTTTCTTCTTCCTTTGATTCAGTTACCATGTGTAATCTTGACTTCTATATTGCCCCTTTTCACAATGATTGGATTACAGTGGTACAGTTATTTAGAAAAGATTAATAACAGATGTATTTGGCGTTTTCTCCAGCAAATAAAGATAGTATTTACAAATAAATAGTGTACGTTTGTGATAAAAAATATAATTCACTGACATAAAATATTTTCACCAGTGAAATTGAAACTAAGACATAAACATCATGCATGCGAAACACATAATCATTTCAATAACTGTTTCTTCTGAAATAAGGCCTGAATATTATTCTTTATTTGTGATTCGACCTTTTATCCAAATTTTCAAGACGCTTGTCATTAAACAATTTGTCTATCTTCAAAAGATGTTATGTCTCATATTTAATACCTTAGCCTTAAAACGTCACTACAAAACACGATGGTTTGTTTAAACGGCTTATTTGAAGTATTCAACGAATACATATATCTGGAAGCAAATTCGACCTAATGTCCAGATTCATCTGATTGAAATGTTATTTATTGAAGCTTTATGTAGCTCATCACACGTTTAAACGAACACACAAACTTGAAACTTTTAACAACTTCTATATAATTACATCATTATTTCTTCTTTGATTTGACTGTCATCAGTTATTTTGACTTCAACAGTGCCCCTTTCAATAATAATTGTATAACAGGGGATAAAAACTTACAAAATAATAGAAATTCCACGTTTTATCCAGCAAAATATAATATGAACATAAAAATAGTATACAATTGTTAGAAGTGTTGTCTTACAAAAGTTAGAAAATATCTACACAGGAATAATGAAGAACCAATAAAATCTCAAAACAGCACACGTGTTACTTCTCACCGAGAACAACACTGTAAAATATACTTTATTTTAATAAACTACTCTCATCAGTGAAATTGAAACAATCAAACATACATTATGCGTGGAGGACACATAATCATTTCAATTAACCGTTTCTTTTGAATTGAGGTCTGAAGTGATTTCCTTAATAATAAAAAGAATTGTTTCTTTCACTTGAAAATATGTCATTCTCCTTTTATTGAATTGCAAGTTCGACCTTTTGTCCACATATACTACATGGTAATCAAACCAGTAGTTATGTGAAATCAATTTAAAAAAAACGCAGATATAGAATGATTGAAAAAAAAGCAATGTTCATGTTAAAAAAACGTAAAACATTAATTCTTGTGCTAGGGAGATCAAGAATAAACGGTATTGAAATCTTATTGAAAGTTCGACGAAATAACACAACATTTGTTCTGACCCTGTATTGCGGTAGGTATAGAACCTGTAACAAACATAATACAGGAAAAATTAAATATAAAACACTTATACAGGGTAGGTCTCAAACATCAAAACGTCATAATGGTCCTTGCTTTTCTACACAGGCACGTTGACTTGTTACACAATTGATCTGCTTGCAATCCATTATTCATTCATGATTCTGTACATTTCCTGATCTAATGAGGCAAGAACATGCTGAATTTCGAGAGCCAATTTAAAAAAGTCACCGAATCTGTAGCTTCCCAATCGTGATTTTTCTTTTTTTTATTTAATTTTAACATTCAGTTCTTAAATACGTCAATATTTTGTTATTCGACCTTTTCATCAATTTATCTAGACACTTGTAGCCATTTTGTTTATTTACTTTTGAAAATTGAACCAGAAAAAGTCAGTTCAAAAGATGATGGTATGTTAGTACGGTTAATTTGAAGTAATCTACAATATTATTCCTCAAGCTAATTCGACTTTATGCCCAGAATCATTTTATGGTAATTATCAAAGCTTCATAAAGCATATTACTTGTTTGAACGAACACAGAAACTTAAAACCATTTACAACCAATAAATAACAACGTCATTATTTCTTATTAATTAAAGATGTTATGTCTAATTTTTTTAAATCGTAGCCGGGAAAGGTCAGTACAAAAGATGTAGGTATGTTAGTACGGTAGTTGTTTTGAAATCCACTAATATATTTTCAGAAGCAAATTCGACTTTATATCCATAATCATTTTATGCGATTGAAATAGTTATTATCAAAGCTACATGTAGCGCATTAAAAATTTGACCGAACTCAGAAATATAAAACCATTACCAAGAACTAAATAACTACGACATTATTTCTTTTTTTATTTAGTTGCCAGGCGTTATTTTGACGTCAATAATGCGTTTCACAACAATGATTTGATTACAGGGATAGAGTTATTAAAAAGGTTTAGTAACTCGGCGTTTTCTCCAGCAAAATACATATAATATTAAGATAGAAATAGTGTACTTTTGTTAAAATTTTTGTCTTAAGTAAATAAAAAAAAATATTTACGCAGGAATAACAAGCATTCTTTTTTTCATATCTCAAAACAGCACAAAAGTAACTTGGTACCAGGTCCAAATCTAAATTTAAAAATTGTAATAAACTAATTTCACTAGTGATTTTCAAGCAATGAAATATTAATTATGCGTGCAAGACACCTAATCATTTCAATTAACCATTTCTTCAGTATTAAAGCCTTAAGTAATTTCCTTAATAATTCAATGTTATTGTTTTTGTCTGATTACAATGAGTCATTCTGTTTTAAATGAATTGAAAGTGCGACCTTTTGTCCACATTTGCAACATGACAAATAAAACAGTGAGCCAGAAATAGTCAGTTACAAAGATGAAGGTATGTTAGTACTAAGTTATCTACTTATATATACTCTTAAGCCAATTCGACCTTATATCAAATGATATTCGAAGACAATGGTAATTATCAACGCTTCATGTAGCACATAAGAGTTGTGAACGATCACAGTAACTTAAAATAATTCCATTGATTTAATTTACTTAGTACGTCATTTTTTCTTCTTTCTTTGATTCAGTTACCATGTGTAATCTTGACTTCTATATTGCCCCTTTTCACAATGATTGGATTACAGTGGTATAGTTATTAAGGAAAGATTAATAACAGATGTATTTGGCGTTTTCTCCAGCAAAATAAAGATAGTATTTACAAATAAATAGTGTACGTTTGTGATAAAAAAATATAATTCTCTGACATAAAGTATTTTCACCAGTGAAATTGAAACTAAGACATAAACATCAAGCATGCGAAACACATAATCATTTCAAATAACTGTTTCTTCTGAAGTAAGGCCTGAATATTATTCTTTATTTGTGATTCGACCTTTTATCCAAATTTTCAAGACGCTTGTCATTAAACAATTTGTCTATCTTCAAAAGATGTTATGTCTCATATTTAATACCTGAGCCTTAAAACGTCACTACAAAACACGATGGTTTGTTTAAACGGCTTATTTGAAGTATTCAACGAATACATATATCTGGAAGCAAATTCGACCTAATGTCCAGATTCATCTGATTGAAATGTTATTTATTGAAGCTTCATGTAGCTCATCACACGTTTAAACGAAAACACAAACTTGAAACTTTTAACAACTTCTAAATAATTACATCATTATTTCTTCTGTGATTTGACTGCCATCAGTTATTTTGACTTCAACAGTGCCCCTTTCAACATTAATTGTATAACAGGGGATAAAAACTTACAAAATAATAGAAAAATAATAATAGAAATTCCACGTTTCATCCAGCAAAATATAACATGATCATAAAAATAGTATACAATTGTTAGAAGTGTTGTCTTACAAAAGTTAGAAAATATTTACACAGGAATAATGAGAACCAATTAAATCTCAAAATAGCACACGTGTTACTTCTCACCGAGAACAACACTGTAAAATATAATTCATTTTAATAAACTACTCTCATCAGTGAAATTGAAACAATCAAACATACATTATGCGTGGAGGACACATAATCATTTCAATTAACCGTTTCTTTTGAATTGAGGTCTGAAGTGATTTCCTTAATAATAAAAAGAATTGTTTCTTTCACTTGAAAATATGTCATTCTCCTTTTATTGAATTGCCAGTTCGACCTTTTGTCCACATATACTACATGGTAATCAAACCAGTAGTTATGTGAAACCAATTTAAAAAAACGCAGATATAGAATGATTGAAAAAAAAGCAATGTTCATGTTAAAAAAACGTAAAACATTAATTCTTGTGCTAGGGAGATCAAGAATAAACGGTATTGAAATCTTATTGAAAGTTCGACGAAATAACACAACATTTGTTCTGACCCTGTATTGCGGTATATATAGAACCTGTAACAAAAAGAATACAGGAAAAATTAAATATAAAACACTTATACAGGGTAGGTCTCAAACATCAAAACGTCATAATGGACCTTGCTTTTCTACACAGGCACGTTGACTTGTTACACAATTGATCTGCTTGCAATCCATTATTCATTCATGATTCTGTACATTTCCTGATCTAATGAGGCAAGAACATGCTGAATTTCGAGAGCCAATTTAAAAAAGTCACCGAATCTGTAGCTTCCCAATCATGATTTTTCTTTTTGTTATTTAATCTTAACATTCAGTTCTTAAATACGTCTATATTTTGTTATTCGAACTTTTCACCAATTTATCTAGACGCTTGTAGCTATTTTGTTTATTTACTTTTAAAAATTGAACCAGAAAAAGTCAGTTCAATAGATGATAGTATGTTAGTACGGTTAATTTGAAGTAATCTACAATATAATTCCTCAAGCTAATTCGACTTTATGTCCAGAATCATTTTATGGTAATTATCAAAGCTTCATAAAGCACATTACTTGTTTGAACGAACACAGAAACTTTTTTCATTTTTTTTATTTATTTGCCAGGCGTTATTTTGACGTCAATTATGCGCTTCACAACAATGATTTGATTACAGGGATAGAGTTATTAAAAAGGTTTAGTAACTCGGCGTTTTCTCCAGCAAAATACATATAATATTAAGATAGAAATAGTGTACTTTTGTTAAAAGATTTGTCTTAAGTAAATAAAAAATATATTTACGCGGGAATAACGAGCATTCTTTTTTTCATATCTCAAAACAGCACAAAAGTTACTTGGTACCAGGTCCAAATCTAAATTTAAAGATTGTAATAAACTAATTTCACTAGTGTTTTCAAGCAATGAAATATTAATTATGCGTGCAAGACACATGCTCATTTCAATTAACCATTTCTTCAGTATTAAAGCCTTATGTAATTTCCTTAATAATTCAATGTTATTGTTTTTGTCTGATTACAATAAGTCATTCTGTTGTAAATGAAATGAAAGTTCGACCTTTTGTCCACATTTGCATCATGACTCTTAAATCAGTGAGCCAGAAAAAGTCAGAAAAAAGAAGGTATGTTAGTACGGTTAAGTTATCTACTTATATATACTCTTAAGTCAATTCGACCTTATATCCAAAATCATGTTATGCCATTAAATTGGTAATTATCAAAGCTTCATGTAGCACATAAGAGGTGTGAACGATCACAGTAACTATAAATTATTACATCCATTTAATTACAACGTCTTTTTTCTTCTTTCTTTGACTCAGTTACCATGCGTAATCTGACTTCTATATTGCCTCTTATCACAAAGATTGGATTATAGGGGTACAGTAATTAAGAAAAGATTAGTTAGAAATGTATTTGGCGTTTTCTTCAGCAAAATGAATATAGTATTTACAAAGAAATAGTGTACGTTTGTGATTAAAAAATAGAAAATATTAACGCATAAATGGTGCACTACTGTTCAATTTTCAAAACAGCACAAATAATATTTCTTACCCTGTACATTACAATAAATATAATTCACTTTAATAAAATTCTTTCACCAGTCAAACTGAAACTATGGCGTAAAAATCATGCATGTAAGACACATAATCAATTCTTTAACTGTTTATTCTAAAGTAAGGCCTGAATTAACATTCCTTATTTGTTTTTGACATTTTATCCAATTTATGAAGATGCTTGATATGAAGCAATTTGTCTATCTTCAAAAAATGTTGTGTCTCATATTTTTACATCTGAGCAGGAAAAAAATCAAAAGAAAAGATAAAAGCATGCCATTACTGCTAATTTGAAGTAATCTGCTATTACAATATATTTTATGAAGCAAATTCGACCTTATGTCCAAAATAACTAAATGCAATTGAAATGGTAATGATCAAAGCTACTTGTAGCACATCAGAAATGTGAACGAACACAGTAACTTAAAGTTATTTGCAACCACTTAATTACTGTTTCTTCTGAATTTAGACCTGAATTAATGTTTGTAATAAATGAAATTGCCAGTTCAACCTTTTGTCCACATATTATATGCCATATGATAAGTAAAACGGAAATTGCGTGAATCGTATTTTGAAACGCAGAATTAAAACGATTGACAATAGTCATCGTCATGTTTAAAAAAACTAATATTTACATATTTTGAAACGCAGATATAAAACGATTGATAAAAGTCGTTAGAAAGTTCATAGAAACCCTTAACAATTCATTGAAGTACGAAGAGTTATCCAGAATTAAAGGTACAGGCATTATGACTTTGAAAGAATTTCTGCATATCTTAAGGAAACCTCGCCGAGCGACTTTCAGTTTACCGAAGTAATCAATTTGTAGCTTTTCAACACTGAATATACATTTTGCTGTTTAAATATCACATTCAGAACTGGAATTTCTCAATATTTTGTAATTCGACCTTTTATCCAATTTATCAAGACCCTTGTAATACAACAATTTTGAAGATGTTATGTCTCATACTCTAAAGTCTGAACCGTAAAAATTCAGTTCAAAAAAATAATATAATGTAAATACGGTTAATTTGAAGTAATCTATTTATATATTTCCTGAAGCAAATTCGACCTTATGTCCAGAATCATTCTATGCGGTTTCAGTTGTTACTATCAATGCTTAATGTAGCACACACATGTTTGAACGAACACAGAAACTTTAATTAATTCACAACCACTAAACAACTACGACATTGATTAATTCTTTGATTTAGTTTCCATCAGTTATTTTGATTTCAGTAGTTCCTCTTTCAACCATGATTGTATTACAGAGGTAAATTTATAAAAACGTTTAGTAAATCAAAGTTTTCTGAGGGAAATTATATACAATTAACATAGAAAAAGTGCACAAGTCTAACACGTTTTGTCTTTTTAAAATGAGAAAAAATTTACGAAGGAATAATGAGCAATTTTTCAAATCTCAAAACAGCACAATTAGTACTTCGTAACGTCTACAAAACTATAAATATAGGTATTTGAAATAACTTGTTTGTAACAAGTGATATCCAAACAATGAAATATAAATTATGCGTACAGGGCACATAATCGTTTCAAGGAAATGTTTCTTTTGAACTAAACCCTGAATTAATTTCCTCATCGATGGAAGGAATTGTTTTTAATACTGCAAATATATGTATGTCATAATTTTGTTAATGAATTGCCAGTTCGACTTTTTGTCCAAATATGCAACATGATAAGTAAAACAGTAGTTGTGTGAATCGTATTTCAAAACGCAGATATTGAACGATTGAAAGGAAGTAATTGTTATGTATACCCGCTATCCATTGATTGATTGATGTGCGAGGATTCAAGAATAGTAGGAACTGGCATTATGACTTTGAAAAGAAACTCTTCATATCTAAACGAAACTTCGCCGAGCGAGACTACTATTTGTTGATTTGCTTTTTGCAGTCAGAAATTGAATACGTCAATATTTTGTGATTCGACCTTTAATCCAATTTTAAGAGGCTTGTTACAAAACAATTTGTCTATATTTTAATGATGTTATGTCTCATATTTTAAAATCTTAGTCGGAAAAAAATCAGTACAAATCACGTCCCCAACGATAAAACGTCTAAGTGTGACCTTTCTTTTCTATACAGACACGCCGACTAGTCACACATTTGATATACCTTGCAATCCATTGTTCAATCATGTCTCTGTATCATTCCTCATCTAAGTAAGCAACAACATGCTGAATTGCGAGAGTCAGTTCACCAAAGTCATCGGGTCTGTAATCTTTCAATGCTGATTATAGTTTTTGTTACTTACAGAACTTAAATACGTCAATATTTTGTGATTCGACCTTTTATCCAATTTATCAAGACGCTTGTTACAGTATTCATTAAAATTATTTTTTTTAAAGATGTTATGTCACAAATTTAAAACTCTGTGCGAGAAAAGGTCAGTTTCAAAGATGATGGTATGTTAGTACGGTTAATTTGAAGTAATCTACAAATATATTTCCTGAAGCAAATTTGACCTTATGTCAAAATCATTGAAATGTTAATTATCAAAACTTCGTGTAACACATCACATGTTTAACAATTACAGAAGCTTAAAACTAATTACAGCCACTTAATATCTACGTCATTCTTTTTTCTTTGATTCCATGCATAATTTTGACTTCAATAGTGCCCTTTAAACAATGAGTGGATTGCAGGGGTAAAGTTATTAAAAAGTTTAGTAACTTGGCGTTTACTCCAGCAAAATGTATATAAAATTAACATAGAAATACAATTGTTAGATATTTTGTGTATAAAAAGCAGAAAATATTTACGCAGAAATAGTGCACAACTGTTCAAATTTCAAAACAGCACTAATATTCCTTCGTACCGTCTTCAAAAATATAAATTTAATTAATGGAATAAACTACTTTCGAAACTGAAATTGAAACTATTGAAATAAAATCTTGCGATCAAGATACATAATCATTTCAATGCTGTTAATACTATTTGTTGTTTAAATATTACATCCGGAACTTAAATGCGTCAATATTTTGTGATTCGACCTTTTATCTAATTTATCAAGACCCTTGGCAATTCACAAGATATGTTGTCATCTTCACATCTAAATCACAAGTATTTTTCTGGCTTTAAGTTTTATAAATACGTTTTGAATTTTAAACAATTATCTCAAACACTTTTTTTCAAAATAAATAAAAACATAGGGTTTTAAAAATGCAATTCGTTTTTGCCCAGAAAATTAAAAATGATAATTGCATTACGTGACTAGAAATAACATGTAATGTTTAAATCAAATTTCTGAAAAAAAATCGAAAAGTAGCAGAAAGACTTTACTGTCATCTTAAAGATATTTCAAATACAGCTGTAAACAAACAATGCATGGTCATATGTTACTTAATGAAAAAAAAAGTAAGACATGAAATTCTATAAAAAAAAAAGATTCAAAGTTACATTTGTTCACATTTTGATCCTTTAAGCTATATATGATACCTATCTCAGGAATCGCGACCGATGATAAGCACACCGTTTAACAAAATTGAGGTTCTCACTATATCTGTAAATACTTAAAACAGACCAAAACTTGATAAAAACGCATGATTTTGCTGTAAAAGGCACATAAACAAACTGGCCCTAAGTGGTTTTGTATTATGTAAAATATTTCATATGTAAAAGAAGATCTAAAAAAATGGAAAGAAAGTGGAAAGAAAGTGCTATTTTTAAATCAAGAACGACAAATATTGATAAATTCGACTATGCGTACAAATCGCAGTTAGTATTTTCTTAAAGTCGAAGTATATCCTGTCTGACTTTAAGTCGAAAAAATTCCTTGACTTAAAGTCGAAACTTTTTAACGACTCATCCTTTGTTAGAAATGACATCCTCAATCAATAACACTTCGCAACTTAAGTATGAGGGACAAAGATCATGTTGTCTTTTTCTTTAGTATTATATACAGAGGTCGTAGAAAATGTTCTACCTTATGTACGCATTATAAACATATATACCTCGTTTCGACCTTTAGACGAAATCATAACTATATATATATATATATATATATATATATATATATTTTATTTTATGCCTACCAATGAAATATAGGGAAATATCAGTGAGATAAAAGTGATAATCCACTGTTTTGAATCAGTGAAATTACCATTTTGATAATACACTGTTTGTGCCGGAACTACTGCTTGATGAAACTTCAGGAATTTCCCCACCATGTAAATACAAGAGAATCCGCTGTATTTCAGACCGTGACAGCGAGTGAAATTTATTTACCTTGTTAAATCCAATTATAATATTGAATTCCTGAGCCTAACTAGTTGTGAACAATGATGAAATTCGCCATAAATTATTTAAAATGTCTGATTTGTTTACATTACTCACATGGACAATATCCAATATGGCCGACTTTCAATTCAATTGATTGAATATTACTCGGTATTAATCCGTTTTTATAATTAAAGTATGTATGGCTAAAATTCAATAAATATTGATGAACTGTGTAGAGAAAAATAAATGTTATTTGATGAAAGTGTATTCAGTTTATTTCAGCAGAAGTAAAGTTATCATATGTATTGGAGATTGTCTGCACTTTTTTGTGCGGAGTAACCAAAGTACGCATTAACTGATTTGGGGCTCACCATGGGGAATTTATTGAAGGCCCTGATTAAAAATGTCATAAAATACCCATTTTTGACGTGTTGGCATACAATAAAAAGAAAATTTGTTTGTTTTTTAGTGGAAGATGGGAATTTATTTCATCTCGTGAACACCATATGTTTATATTTTCACTCGTGGCTGCGCCACTCGTGAAAATATCACATATGGTGTTCACTTGATGAAATAAATTCTCATCTTCTACAAAAACAAACAAATATCCTCTATAACATATGTATGGTTATGATAGTTTCACACCTTACTCGAGGCACAGTTGACGTCACCTGACATCACAGTGGAACTGTTTGTATCAACAGCAGTGTGGAAGACAGCATATGTTACTCCGTTTTAGCTGTAATGTATTGGAGTAACACCAGCTTCAATGCAGTCCATGTTTTTAACATATATATGGTCGGGAAGTGTCCTTCCAGCAGTGACCTTGACCTTTGACCTAGTGACTCCAGATTCAAAAGGGTTCTTCTACTCAGTAAGGGCAATCACCTATGAAATTTGAAGGCTCTGGGTAAAATAAAACTCCAGTTATTGAGCAAAAACGGTTTACACTCTTCGAGCCCCTGTGACCTTGACCTTTGACCTACTGATCCCAAAATCATTAGGGTTTTTCTACTCAATAAGGGCAATCACTGTATGAAGTTTGAAGGCTCTGGGTAAAATAGAACTCCAGTTAATGAGCAGAAACGGTTTACACTCTTAGGGCCCCTGTGACCTTTGACCTACTGACCCTGAAATCAATAGGGTTCTTCTACTCAATAAGGGCAATCATTCTATGAAATTTGAAGGCTCTGGGTCAAACAATAGTTCAGTTATTGAGTGGAAATCGTTTACACTCTTAGGGCCCCTGTGACCTTGACCTTTGACCTACTGACTCCAAAATCAATAGGGTTCTTCTACACAATAAGGGCAATCACCGTATGAAGTTTGAAGGCTCTGGGTGAAATAAAACTCCAGTTATTCAGCGGAAACGGTTTACATTCTTCAGGCCCCTGTGACCTTGACCTTTGACCTACTGACCCCATAATCTTGAAGGTTCTTCTACTCAATAAGGGCAAACACCCTATGAAGTTTGAAGGCTCTTAGTCAAACAGTAGTCCAGTTATTGAGTGGAAATGAAGTGTGACAGATGGACAGACGGACAGATGGACAAGGCAAAAACAATATGTCTCCCCCAGAGGGAAGGAGACATAAATATCAAAAATTTAATCAGTAAACTTTTAAATAAGGTGGGATATTATTAGAGAAAACCATTACTGCATACATGCACTGCATTTTAAAGAGAATGAGGTTTTGAAGCCCAACTGTGCCCTTGACCTTTGAACTACTGACCCAGGTCTTGCGAATGAAAGTCGTCATAATGTGACACACATTTATGCCAAATGATTTTAAAATCCAATCGCGAATGACAAAGATACAGACCGGACATGACCATCACTGCATTATCTCAAAAATGACTTTTGAAGCCTAAGTGTGACCTTGACCTTTGAGCTAGAAACCCAGGTCTTGCGCATGACACGTCGTCTAATTGTGCGACACATTTATGCTAAGATATTTTAAAATCCAATCGTGAATGACAAAGATAAAGACCGGACACGACCATCACTGCATTATCTCAAAAATGACCTTTAAAGCCTAAGTGTGACCTTGACCTTTGAGCTAGAGACACAGGTCTAGCGCATGACATGTCATCTAATTGTGCCACACATTTATGCCAAGTTATTTTAAAATCTGCCTTATAATAACAAAGTTATTGACCGGACAAGAAAAATGCGGACAGACAGACGGTTCAAAAACTGTATGCCTCCCTTCAGGGGCATAAAAAGATCATTTCTGAATTATTTCCTAAAAAGATCATTTCTAGATTTTTAAGATTGTCTTTTATATTGACTGTCTGTATAAAAAAAAAACTAGAACTGTGTCCATAGGACACAGATGCCCCACTATGCATAAGTGCTCATAAACAAGAGCATGTATATCCTGTATGTAAGATTTTTTCTGTACATATACCTAAAATGATCTACAGGTAACCTTATGTACATGTTAAATTAAATTACAAATGTAAAATTTATATGTTCAATTATTTATATGGTATATAGTGAAAAAATCAACAAAGGGCCATAATTCTGTTTAATTTGGTCGCAGCAAAAATTCCTTCCTTTACTACCATCTACACATTAAGGATGTTCATCCCTGGAAAGTTAAGCAAAATCTGCAATTCGGTTTAAGAGGAGTTGCGTTCACAAAATTTCTACATGGTATATAGTGAAAAAATCAACAAAGGGCCATAATTCTGTTAAATTTGGTCGCAGCGAAAATTCATTCCTTTAATACCATCTACACATTAAGGTTGTTCATCCCTGGAAGTTTAAGCAAAATCTGCCATCCGGTTTAAGAGGAGTTGCGTTCACAAGATTTCGGGACGGACGGACAGACGGATGGACGGACAAGTGCAACGCTATATGCTCCCCACTTTGTGGGGGCATAAAAATTAAGGGAACATTATTCTTATTGTACAATTATTTTTTGATATTTTAATATTAAACTTCTGTTCTCTTTTAGAAACTGCTAACTCCTTAAAAAGTTTATTAAGCGCTCTGCTGAAGCAGGGCAATATACACCCAAAGGATGCTATTGACAGTGAATGATCGTTTAAACAATGGACAAACACTTCAACAGCATCATAACAAGATGTGGCAATGCTAGTTTTTAAGGACAATGTCCCCAAACATGCCCGTCAATAAGTTCAAAACATGTTACATTGATTGCTACTTTAGTCATGTTTTCTTTATAGTGGTTCAAGAGATACAGAGCAGACCAGTAATTTTCGCCCATTATATTGGCACGACAGGAATGTCCTTGTCCATGACCTTGGTCAGCCAAACCCTGAGCTCTGCTAATTATCTCAATATTGTAAAAATTTCTATTAAATCCTTTCAATTTCCTTCAAGCTGTGCAAGTTATACAGTGCACACAAAATGCCGAACAGTTTCAACTTCCTTCAAAGATACAAAGCAGGGCATGTGGCCTGTTAATGTGACCTTGACCCCATCCAGCAGAAACCTGTGCTCTTAACATCATTTTGTTATGGTAAACATAGACATATGCCAATAATTTCAATTTCTTTCAATCAATTTAAGAGGAACAGAGCAGACATGAAATTGCTGATGCATAAGGGGCATAGCATAATACATCGCCTGTTACCCCCGGTACATACTCTGCACAACTACATTATGTATTATGTGGGACAATTGACTGCAGATTATTAATTTTCATGAATATTTATTACCAAAGGAAGTAACTTTTCGTCCAATAAGATTCTGCATTACAAATAGATACTCTTCAATGTGTAGAGTAGGCATAACGACATGTTACTTAAAATAGACGCATTTCCCAGGATTTAAACATGGCCGCAAAAGGCAAATTGTAATGAGTAACTTCACTGGCTGAGATTGCGCAGTGGAAATCTTTCAGAAACCATTGAAAGTAGGTAATAAAGTATTCACAACTACGACATTTTACCAACCAATTGTCCCAAAGTCGATGAACAGAGTGAAACAGAATGGATATAATGTGGGTTTCCGACGATGAGCATAATACTGCTTTTTGGGCATATTAGAACAGGTAACCAGACACACTTTGCAACAGTAGTTGTCACTTGAGCTAAGAGACAGTCTGGAATTTTAAGAAATGTAATGTAACAGTGACGAAATAATGCAGGTACAAAAGACTTTATTAGAATAGTGTAGCAAGAAAACATCTACATGTTTGTACTTTAGGAGTGAAGAAAACAAGTACAGTAAACTTGCACTGAACTGGCACTAACAAAATTTCACTCACAACACAATTGCTCAGGATTAAATCTTTTCAACCTTTTTTTTTCTGTAATTGAATTTTTCTGTTATGATACCAGATTAATTTCATGTACAATAAACTGGCTCAGTATCAAAGGTGTACTTGTCAAGGTTGAACTGATCCTTAGTAATGGGGGATCATACATGATTTAAAATAATTCTAAGAAAAGACACACATCAAAGCTCATGATTCAAGGCAGATGGCAATAAATTTTCAGTGGATTTCTTAAAAATCAATTGAAAGTTTGGATGCATTTTGAAAATTCAATAGTTTTCAAAAATATCAAGTCTTTATCAACTACCTTCCAGGGGCCAAAACTGTTTACACACCTCTGAACAAAATTCTTGTGCTAAAATTGTTTTCAAATAAAAAAAATACAGTAAAATCAAGCACAATGGGAAGAGTGCAATGGTCTTACTAAATGGTGGATTTTAACATTCTGTGAGACAGTCGCTTTAACAGAGTTGACTGAAAATCAAGAAAGCCTGAAAATTCAAATCATTTTGTACAATATTTCATAAAACAAACAAGATGAGAAACGGCTTTAATTGCAACTATGAATGCATGATACAAATGATTATATCTATACAATAATTTTCATTTTGAAATTCATCATATATGTACACTGTTTGTCTGAATTTTTATCAAAAAAGAATAGTCTTTAAACTACATAATGCATAAACTGACTTGTGCTGTATTTAAACTGAATTACAATTTCTTCTACGAAATTCCTTTCTGTGATTTGAACGAGTCTTCTTTGATAGGGTCATCTGTGCTGCAGCAGTCTTAATGGTGAAATATGTACAAATGTGCATAATAAGGACACAAAACCTACATTAAACTGTAATCTGTACTCGGTCCTTATCTAGAAACCATGGACCTGAAAAATAGAATAACTCATTACAATAAATTATCATTTACTGATAACACTATCAATCTTAATTCACATGTCAATGTCAGCATTACCAGTAACCAGTAACAGTCACTGGCTATTAAAAGTTCTAAAACTTTTTGGAAATTACACTAACTTTCATATGTTCAGCCAAAGTTATTTAAAATCACCTGTTTTTTACTAAACTGAACACCTGGCTCCCAAGCTGTGTTTCTTTGCCTCAAACAAAGGCATACATGTATGTTCTTTCCTTTAAAAAATGCTATTACTAAGGGTTAAAGCAAAACCTTTTATCTTGAATCATTGTATGATTGATTATCCATAGCAATTGAAAACAGAATTCTTCAACTTATTTTTCTAAGATTATTTTTCAATATTCAAGGACTACTGTTCTTATCAGCATCAAATGAGAGCTCAATTTTCAATGTTCTAGAAAGTATTTCCTACGACATATGCTTTTTTTGATTGCCAAATGCACTGAAAATGCACTCAATCTTTAAATCTGAAGTAGCTTCAAATCAGATTTTTAATAAAAATTTAAGATCATATTCTGTGTACGATAATACTTTTAAAATGATATTCTTATAACTACAGTAAGTATCATAATTACTAAACAAGATAAAAAGTTTCTAACACATTTTCCTGCAACTTTATAGTAACATTAAGGGACTTTTCAAAAATAGAAATGTAGCAAACATCGAATATCAAAGAATGAAACATGGCAGATAGAATACCTTAACGTTTTCCTCCTTGGCTATGCCCACTTTCCTGAGGAAATCTTTTATAAGATGTCTCTGGTCACCTTGTAATTGTATGACCTCACCATATTCAGGATGCTCCACTACTGTGCCATTGCATGCAAATTCCTATATGGATAATATGAAACTGATTTAAACAATGTATTCACCAGTCAACATATTTTTTATTTATTTTAATCAAATGATTTAAGATCCAGTTTAACTTGCAAAGGCAGTTTATACTAAAATTACAGGATTTACAAAAATGATACTACTGTTTTTCTAGAAATCTTAATTTACAACAGACACTGAACATTCAACAACTGTTCTTTCAAACAAACATCTAAATTCATCATGACCATCATGTTTCTGATAAATTTAGACCTGCCTAGGGTTTCATGGCTATCATAATGACAGTAGCTAATTTGCAATTAGCTGTATCATCAAGTCAGTTAAATTGCTGGTAAGAAGTATAGTGGTTTTATGTCAGTAAATCTGTTTGTTTTACTCTATTTTATTTTTGTAAGTGAAAACTGACTTTTAATTAGAATTAAAAGTATCAAACAAAGCTACTGAATGATAAACAATTCACAATTTCACAGAAATACAATCTTTTGAAAAAATTTGGATCGCTGGTACCTACGACTGTCAATGTCTGAATCTCTGCATTTTTGATTATCATTATTGACTTAAACATTATTGCTTTACATTGACTGAGAAACAAGTTCCTATGTTAAATTTCTATTTATTCTGCATCATGCACCACTAGTTTAAAGACTCTTTTGGTATCTGAATCAACAATTGGATCATGAATCCAGCTTTCCATCCTTCTATCAATGCTCCCCAAAGATGATCAATTCAACCAATAACCCCATAAAACAAATCAAGTATTTTACCTTCTTGCAAGCTTTAACAATTTTCTTCAGATCATAATCTGGATTAATTCCTTGCACAGTGGTCAACGTTTTTCGTCCGTTACGCTGCTGTATACGAATGTGTATTAGATTATCATGACCACCTCGACCAACATCTTCAGCCTGATCATTGAACGGATCTGATGATCCTACAAAAATCAAGAACAGTGTGTTACACATCCACTATATCACTGTGAAACAGAGTACTGAAATCAACTTGGCACACTACAGCTGACAGATTTACCTAATTTATTATTTTAAGTAAATTTTGTCTGATGCAAATGGAGATACTGCCATGTATAAAACTAACCCACGAACTGTGATAGATTGGAACTCTCTCAGTAACTCAATAGTGAACTGTACAAGAGTGGATTCTTGTAAGAATGGGTACATTACAAGTGCAGTTAATTGATTTTATATTGCAAAATTGAAATGGTTTGGAGGTTTCGATAAAAAGGTTTTTTATAGAAATTAGCAATAATGAAATGACTGTCACGATTTACTAGGTAATCTAAAATAATCATCACCTAGTAAATGATAAACAAGACAAAATCCACCATTTATTTGTGAAAAAAAAAATACATGAAATTGACATAGATCTAATTTTTGGGAAAATGTTTACTTTTTTTAAATTATGTTTTGAGTTGAATTCTATTACTCTTTTTTTTTCAAAGTTTTAAGACAGAAGGTTGATGTTTACCAGTTAATGTATTTAATGTAGTAATCTACAAACAAAATTACAATTTCGATGTTAACAGTGATGATGAAATTCGAAGTACTGCTGGTCATTAGATTGATAGCAAAAATAATGTTTAAAATAGAGGTGGAATAAAAACAGTAGTTTTTTAGTGTTTCATCTAGCACTTTTTAGCCTGGTGCGGCACCTGGCCCTTTTTAGCCCTGCCCAGCTGCCCTAATTGCCGGAAATATAAAAGTATAAAAGTCTAGGTTTTCGATCCACCCATCATTATCTCCCGCCAAATCGTCCAGCACATAAATTGATTTTAACACCGCCCATCGATACCTTCTTTTACTGCACACAGACCTTAAGCGTGTCAAGTGATAAACAAACACAAACACCCAGCTGCTCTTTGTATTGATCAAGAGGTCAGTGACCAATGATTGGGAAAGTCATGTACGACCATTGCAGGGGTTCCACTAGTTCCAAAAACTGAAGGGTCATTTTTCATCCAATGCAACTAAATTTACCAAATTACAGTCAAAAATACCTGAATTTAAGCTAAAATAATTGAGACAAAATGACCCTTCAGTCAAAATACCTGTGGGTCAAATGGAAACCCTGCATTGTTTAAAAAAACATTAGCAACAGAATAGAGTTACTGAATCTGCATACTAGTAATGCGGTGCACTTTAACCGTGTAATATACCATATTTGTACAAGAAGTTTTGAAAAATGTGTAGAATTGGATTTTGATTCGTCGTCAGTTTTTCTTTATTCTTTAGTTGTTGTGTGTAAGATTTTGAGTAAAATTTACTTGTGGTGTAATATAGTTTTGTACATCAAATAGTAAAAATCTATGGGCATTTTGTCTAACAAAAGGCAAATTGAACATCACACATGACTTTCCCAATCACTGGTAAAAATAAATCATGATCGAAAACATTTTTTTTTCAAAAAAAAGGTTATCATTTCATTTATTACTGACAGAATGACAGTTTTTCAGTGTGTAAAAGTATAAAGTTTTTATTTGCTGAGATGCGAGTTTTATCTCCGCCACCACACAACGTTTCCGGTTTTGTTTTCAAACTTGCCTTAGTAGAAAATAATCAAAAATGATGAAAAACAACCTGATTTACATCAGTATATTCAAACAAAAGATCCCAAAATAGCTGAAAACAACTATTTACCCGAACAGACTGAAACATTGTTCGCAAATGAGCGTGTCGCTCAAGATTTCTTTGTTAAATTGGATGCAAATTTTAACTCAATGTGACCTTCTAAACAAGAACTTCAAAAATTTTCTTTTCAAACGAAATTAAAAATAGCCCACCAAAACTGGAAATCTCCCTTTTGATTTGAAAACCAGTGGCTTTCTTCCCATTTCATTTTCAATATAGTTCTGACATTGAAAACAATACATTTTGCATTTAGTTTATTTAATTTGAAAATTAATGTTTTTGGTGACAAATAGAAATAAATAATAATCCACTCAATTTTGTTAATAACAAAAAAATATATCAGCATTGTCATATCATATGCATGCTGATAGAAACACCTTCAAGAATTGTGTCAGAATTGCCCAGAATGCAGGAAACTGTGCGCATGATTTCAAAATTGTTCCAGGGGATCATGCCCTATCCCCTAACCCAGGCTCTTTTCCAGGTCTATGTAGCAGAGCTTACATCAAGATACAACACTATTTTAGAATTGCGCTTCTAAAATCTTTTTTTTCTACTTGTCCCTTCAAACTCTTAATAACTGCTAATAATGTGTGAATAACACACATTATATCCTTTAATCCATAACTTCCAAGCAATCTGCAATAGAAGTTCAATTTACCAAACCTGTCATTTACTGAAACCTCCGGTAACTATAAAAACAGTACACATTTAAGTGACTATTAGCAAACTTCTAACCTGTCCTGTAAAAGCCACCTACAGCTACAAACTAACTCATTATTTCAAGGATTGTGTAAAACAACAACTCATGTCTACATGTAGCCTAATTAATTAAGCTTAAAGTGTTGAACCCATTTTATAATTCTGATATTTTTTAGTTGTTGAACCTTTAAGCCTAATTTTAAACTGCATATAACTGAGCGGATATCGGATATTGTTCGGCAGATTCTTTATCCTACCCTAGTTAACTTATTACCTAGAACACCGAGTATTCCGATTGCCAAATTTTGAATAAAATGGTGGATTAATCATGTACAAAATAAGTATTTCAGTTCTATCCTTATGTATTTGTTTGATTTCTTGGATTACAGGATCAGGTATGAATTTAGTTATCATATTTTTATCATTTTTGCCTTAAACTCTGTGAACTGTTGGACAAACGAACCATACAAAGTGCCCAATCGCCTACGATTGGGTGAGTCCGCTTAGCCAGATGCAGATCAAAGTGAGACGTAGAAGGTGAACAACATTAAAATATCAGATTGTAAAATGGGTTCACCTTCGGAGGCGAAATAGTAAGACTAGTCTACATGTATGGAAATACTACAAATGCTAATTCGAAATCAAATCAAATCTAAGATCGGAAACTTCAAAATTACAAACTTAAAAACTTTTTTTGTTCATTCCTTATCACATTGTTTTCTATCTGACGCTGAATTAAAAAAAAAAACACTGCTAATATTATTTTTACGTCATAAATTTATCTTTAACAAAGAATCTCGACACATTTAGTCGCATGTTCTTAAATCTCTAGGTTTCGTGGGTAATACATACCAGCAGTTAACTGAATATCAAGACTGGTCATACAACTGATTAAAGCTCTCCGAATTTAACAAATATTATCGTCCCTTGCTTGGGAAGGCAGATTTCGTGCTGAATAAAATGGTAGGTTATGTCACAAGGAACAGGAAGTACGGTGCGAAATTTTTCTGACGTCATTCGCGATTGGTGATAAACTCCAGGACCCGGTCTGTATAACCGCACTCATTGGTGTAACCAGTGTTGTGAACTGACGGACTAGGAATTATTGTTTTCCTAAAATACAATAAGAAGAACTCGATATAACAAACTTTATTAACCAGGTAGATAAACTTAAAACTTTGCATTTGATGAAAGCACCACATAATATGACACATTCTAGAAACAAAAATATCCAAGTCTATCTTTTATCAACATTCCGCATCACTATGTTGAAGGTATCATAAGGGATTGAAACACTTTACACACTGTCACCGTGACCACGTTGGATCTGGCAACATTCAAGGTTCATTAGGCATCATAAGGCTGTGAAATTAAAATGATGTGTTTCTGAAATAAAATCTCTATTAGTGTCTACCTCACAAATATTGATGCCTGGATGACATTTTTTGCAAGTTGGGTCTTTTTTTTTCCATTTTTGCGCACAACCAATCACGGAACAACTGTCAACTTTATAACAGAAACTGTCAATAGGCAGGAGAAGAAAGGGTTTTACTGAAAGCGTTATCGATCATCACTAAGGATGGAGAGGGATTACTTCGAAGATGTTTTAAAGAAACATATCCAGTCTAAAATGTTTTGTTATTGATACATGCTCGGCTGGGTCAGAGGGAGTTAAACAGTAAAACAGAATTACGAGTGTTACCCCAAATATGTTTATAAATAGAGTCCTATTGGGTAATGGTACTATAAACGGATAAAACCGTGGTTCACTTCCAGTAATTTAACTTGGAGAGTGGAGTACTTTTCGGTTATCTGAGGAAGAGGTACAATATTGAAATGTGTAACAGACACGCCCCCGAAACATGTCAATGGTCACAGTCATGGTAGCTTATAATTTGATGTCACTTTGATCATTTGTGCCAAAACTATTTTGCAGTCTGTGAAGTGTTATATAAGTACCCATACGTCGAGGGGTAAGACTATAACATGTCCTTTACCTATCTGCATATGGCTGGTAAAATGTATAAATATCCAAAACTGACCTGTTTCAAAAGATACTGATCTAGTGTTCAACTTTAACTTCAACTTATTACTGCCAAAAGTCAATACTGACTATACTAGGCAGGCGTGTGTCAGGAACATTAAAATTATAAAAGATAATAACAAAGAAAACAAGATTTTACTAAACATCTTACTTAATCATTTATTTTGTATGTTTAAAATCTATAAAACTTGTTTAGTCCACTGATAAAAGCTGGCACAGTTGGGGTAGCCCTTATCTCGATCGGTAATTCGTTCCAGCGTCGTATAGTCCTTGAGAAGAATGAGTTCATGTGATGTTGTGTATTTGATTGCGGGATGAGGAATTTGTTGTTTCTTGTGTTTGTAAGGTGATTGTGATCGACATTGACATGTTTTTTTTATTTTGTGTAGCATGACTAGTCTGGCATGGTTTCGCCTTTGTTCTAATGTTGACCATTTTAGTTCTTTAATCATGTTTATTACACTGCTTGTATATAGTGGTAATCATTATGAACGTACATTGCAGCTGACTTCTGGACCATTTCTATTCTGTGAGCGAGATATTTCTACCATTGATGTCATATGATTGAACAGTATTCGACCTGTGGTCTTACATATGTTTTGTATGCTGCTTCTTTGAGTTTTTTTGTGTTTTGACATTTCGTCTGATGAACCTTAAGCTGTTTTTTACTTTGTTTGTGATGTTGTTTATGTGGGATGACCAGTTCAGGTTACTACTTATAGTAACTCCTAAGTATTTTGCATTTTCTTCGGTTTTCAGTATAGTGCTATGTAGAGTGTCGGGAAAGATGACCAGTTTCTTTTTCCTGTGTATTCTGAGAACTTCACACTTGTCAGGATTGAATTCCATTGAGCATTCTTTTTCCCATTTTTCAAGGTTGTGCAAATCATTTTGTAAGGTTTGTGCAGATGCTTGTGTTAAATGGTTAAATAAACTATGGTGTCGTCCGCAAATAGACGCACCCGGCTCCTTACACTTCCTGGTAGGTCACTGATGTTTGCGAGAAAGAGACACGGACCTAAGACCGATCCCTGCGGGACACCAGAAAGCACAGCGAGGCTGCCAGAGACCTTGTTTTACACTAATACTTGTTGTGATCTGTTTTTGAGAAAGTTTTGTATCCATGAACTGATGTGCACATGAACTCTCATGTGTGTTCAGCTTGTGGTGGTCTACTTTGTCGAAAGCTTTACTGAAGTCCAAGACAATGACATCAGTTTGTTGACCTTGATCTAGGTTGTCAGCTATTTCTTGTGTGAAGCTGATGCTCGAGCTGTGTCTCACAGTTATGTTTTGATCTGAATCCGTGTTGCTGGGGGTAAAGTATGTTGTGTTTGTCAAAATAATCCATCATGTTTGAAACAATGATGTGTTCCATTAGTTTTGATGCTATACATGTGAGTGATATTGGTCTGTAGTTGCTAGGTTTTGATTTTTACCTTTTTTTGGTATGCTGGTGTGATGATAGCATGTTTCCATTCCTTAGAAACAATACCCGTGTCTTGTCTTTTACAGAAAAGGTGTTTCAAAACAGTTTCTTACCTTTTAACTTTTGGATTTTTATGCTTCAGTTGAAGACCATAGGCGAAAATACAGTTCAATTATAAAATTGTAGGAGTTGCGCACACAAGCAATATTAAGTAAAATTAAGCAAAGGGCAATAACTCCACCCAAAAAGTTCAAATCGCCAAAGCCTGAGTACATGCACAGCAGCACTCTTCTTTCAAAGAATGCTAAAAAATGCCTGAGAAATGTAGGAGGAGTTGTGCACAGAAGCAAAATTAAGTAAAATTTAACAAAGGGCAATAATTATGCCAAAAATAATCGAATTGCAAAAACCTGATGATATGCACTGTGGCACTTGATAATGATCATTCTGTGAAAGTTTTTAGAACAACAAATATGAATTGTAAGAAGAATTATGCACAGAAGCAAAATTAAACAAAGGGATATAATTATGCAAAAAATAATCGAATTGCAAACGCAGGAGTATATGCGCTCCGGCACTTGATAATGACCATTGTATGAAAAGTTTGGTGAAAAACAAATTGTTGGAGGAATTGCGGACAGAAGATCGGACGGAAGGACGGCCCTAAACAACGCAGTGCCACCCTTCGGTGGCATAAAAAAGGATAGCGTGCGCAATTTGGTCACAGATCCGGTGACGGGCAACAGTGTGGCAACAGTGGGAATTCCGCAGTCCAGTTTTAATTCTCGCAGATAAAACTTTTTTCTTTTCTTTTATAAATATAAAAAGCATATAAACTTATGATAACGAATCCCGTGTATCAGGTGATGGTTAGAAACATCTGTTGCTTCTTCTTAACTGAATCCTTATTCTATTTCCTTTTAATAGAACTTGCATGGCTAAGACAGCCAGGTATTTTCCAGAATAGATCAGACCGTGACACAGCGACATTTTATGTCTTTCTTAAAGAATTACTATTTTAGCATCATTGTGTTGAATGTTTGAAAACGATTTAACAATATATTTAGCATGTTTTTGTCCAATGGTATCATAATGGGTTTTTCTTTGTTGAAAATTATGCTCAGATAACATTATTTCCTGGGATATATAATCTTTGAACCTGTTATGGCCCCGAGATCAAAAGCTTTAAAACAGCCATACTTAAATGGAAATTAATTAGGTTATCTTTATCAGTCGTTTTTTGAAAATGCAGGTAAGCCGAAAATGGGCGAGTAAAATGCATCCAATTATTGACATATAAATTTCCTTTATCTCTAAATGTAGTTATACATATAACATATCTTTATACTTAACCTTCTTTATCTTATCCCAAGCTGTTACCATACAAGGCCGCACATGTGGGCTGTTCAAGGTGTAACCTTTTGAGATTAGCTAAAACAATCGAATATATATGAATGCAAAAGACTGAAACATAAGAGGTTTCTGGTTCGACTTCCAATCAGTCTACTAACGATATCATCAGATGATGGGTTAAGTATCAATCATAGGTGTCATTGCTTTACACGGTGGGGTGTCTTTGGAACTTTACCTAAGAACATACAGGTTCTGCTCTAGCGTGGGGTGTGGTCATACGGCCAATCGGTACGGATCGTTGGTTATATGGGCAAAAGCTACCAAAAAGTAAACCTAGACACATTTATAAGTAGAACACAATATAGCATAATAACAAATAATAAATAATAAATCCGAACGTCTATGTTTACCTTTATGTTTTGACCACATTTTGTTCCGTAATATATTACCTTTAATGAAAAAGAAATGGTAAAGTCACAGAAAATTTCACACTGATATACACTCTCAGCTATTCTTCAGTTTGTTAAAAATGTCTACATGAATAAAACGCATTAGTTGTAACTGGTTGAGCTGTAACATTTGTTTGACTCGTAAGCATAAATCTTACAGTTCTTCAGCCTCTGCTGAAGAAGCAGAACGCTAAAACGGCCAACAGTGTTATTTTAGAACTCTATAAAAATCTAAGTACGTACTTTTGGGGATTCGAACCTTCTGACCGACCCATGACATGTTAAGAAGCTATTTATACGGAATCAATAAGTATATTTTATTATAATAATTAGTGTGCGTCGTCAGAATTTGAATTTTCTGGTAAGGAAAGGCTAGTGAATAGAGATATTTTTGTCTCCCCGTTCAGAGGTTTGGCTTTACTTGTATTTCGAAATCTACATGTAAGGAAATTTGTTTCTTTCTCTTAAGTGTATTCAGTATTATTAACACATTCAAAACTGAATCATTTGGACTTTTTGTTGACTCAGCATGAGCTATTGATTTTTCAAATATTCTTATCATGCATCTATATCTAGGGCAAAATTAAACTTAAAATTTATGTCATAACAGCTCGATTACAATCTTCATTACTTTTAACGGAAAACGAAATTACTTGGTATACATGTGCTAAATTTTAGAGAAAACGTTCAAAGCGCGTAAAAGATATAGGTAATTTCTGCGTTTTTCCCATCTTTTCACCACCTATGTATTGACTGAATTGATTTCGTGTCTTTTTTTACCACTGCAGTGTTTAACACCAGCTTTATCCTGCACGGACAGACAACGCAAAATAATCTAACTTTCTTGCAGTGTAAATACAATATAAATAAGAGTACAATTATACGATTATTTCCTGACAATATTTAGCTAATACAGAAAAAATAATACCAAAAAATAAAACAAAAAGGAAGGGCGATGTACAGAAAGTACAGTGCAAAAAACATTTAAGGTAGAGTATTCGTTTTTATCAGACAACAGAGGTATATAGATATTTTTTTAAAGAAGGAACCATGTACATAATTATTTGTAGTTCATTATCTCTGGGATATCTGATTAATGAACCATCCTTGGTATTATCAATATAGCGAGATGAATAAGTACTAAAAATGTTCTTTGGATAAGTCCATCTGGTATTGTGATTTATGGGATATAAAATATGAATTCAGCTGCTCAAAATAACTTCACATCGCAACCATTTAAGATATTTATTAGTGAACAAGATATACATTGATTCCTGAAGACCCCCATGTCAGTCGTTCCCTTTAGCTGGAAGAGTTTACTTTTAAAAGTGCATTTACACACGAATGCACATGATGTTAATTCCTAAGGATGATAGTTTAACAATCGGTTGCTGTAGCTCAATATTTATATCTAATTATTCTACGTGCGTCAGTACTTATTTTTAGACGACCACATTGATAATGGGAACTGATATTAATAAATTTAGCGATTGATATTATAGTTTTACATAAAGTTTCTCTTCTTAAGATGCCTAGTCAGCAGTGTCCGATCCTTAAGGGGTTCTGATTTGACATTGCAAATATTTCTATTGTAGATCCGGTTCTGTATCATCAGTTATATTTACGGACACCACCTACATAACGAATGCTAACAACCTTTGTCATGCCTAATACGTGTTATGATTTGCAGTAATGAACTTTGCTCCAAAGCCGGAGCTGACGCAAAACTATTGCGAGTGTGCCAAACCTCTATGAATGAGCTGCTTGTCTTTTACGATGTTGCACGTGTACATATCGTTTTTGAAATGACGACAAATAAACTTCTTTTATTTTGCACTTTTTTCTTTAAAACTGCTGTTCAGCTTTTTTTGTTTTGTTGACCATTTTATGCAGAACACTTCGTTGCATTTGCAGGCACCATGCAGTAAACAAAGATTTGTTATTTCAACACGATGATTATTCATCTGAAAGATTAATTATAAGTTTTTCTGATGTGTCAGTTACTCAACGCAGAAGAAGTTAAGATACTAAGTATTCATTTTTTTTCTTTTTGAGCAGGTACGGACGGATGAAAAAACTCTTTATATGTGAAAAAAAGTGTTTTAATGATAAGACAACGTGCTAATCCAATATGCTTACAAATCATGTTAAGAATTCATTTATCTCTTTACCAAAAAATACTTAATGAAACATGTAAAGAGGCTGTGTTTTTCAGCAAAGCATTCAAATAGTTTATGAACAGCTCACCTATGTGAAGATTTAATGATAACATAGGTATCTGGCGTGTTTTGGCCTTTACGATGCGCAGAAAAAATGTTTACGTTTTTTTTTAAACACCAAATTCCATCAGATATGAAATGCATGTGTCATCAATTGAATCAAAGGCACGTTGAATAGCTTGATAGTGGATTGCCATAATCTTCAAGTGTTTGAGCAATGGATGACGGTCTAACACGCACTTCTGTTGACAAAAAATCCAGTATTTCAATTAAAGGGATCTATTTTGATTTAGAAACAGAATTCCACAAAGTTTCTAGAAAACATAAACAGATATTTGAGATGCGAATTAAGTTGTGAATTAGTTATGAAAAGTTGAAACTTATTGGAATTAAACCAAGCTTAATCCATAATAAAAGACTCTACCCACCAAGTATGTGATACTTCCGGCATCGAAGGCAGTGGTTTATTATCATAACGGTTGCTTCAATTAAAATATAAAAAAATAAAGACATCTTTTAAAAACATGGTCTTCTATATCGGTGTGTTGTTTGCAAGCCACTAAGCAAAAAAAAAATAAGCTGGGGCTTGATTTGACGTCAATTTGGAAACTATTCCATAAGATGGTAGTAGATCTAGACCTACTTGGAAAGAGTAATTTTAATTTGGTTTTAAAGACTGTATTTTCATACGTTAACATTTTCCTCATAAGTTTGTGTATTTTTTCATAAATCAAACGAGGCTATTCGCTCACTAGAAGGTTGTTTTATTTACATATATAGATAATTAAAAGATAGGTGATTAAAAACTTAGAGATTCGTTGTTTTCTGCTAGATGAGAGAGTGGTTTTGCACGTTATTCTCAGAATCTTCCCTTATTAACGTTGAACTACACTGACCATTCTTTCTTCTTTGACGTCCAGTGAGTAAAGTGCTTTTGCAAAGTATTTGTATCGATATTTTCTCGACCTTACGGTCAAGTTAACTATTATTCATCTGCTATATTGAAATAGCGTAGAGAAAATATTTAGTGGTGGTATACCTGTGGGTGGTGCACAAATATTCGGATATTTACAGTCTGCTCGATAAAAACCGAGGAATACACATTTACGATTAACATCCGGCAGACGAAAGTTGTGTAAATTTTCCATGATTCCAGAATGGCACGAAAAAACGGATTTAAGAATGGTAAACATGCATATTTCCCGCTTATTAATAGAGAGTGTTTGCACCTCCTTATAGATAAATATTTTTGTTGCATTTATTCAGTGTTGTTTAAGTTGTTTACGGAGTGTTGATATCTTTAAAATTAAATGACATGTCTTTTCTAACATGTTTGACAGTCAATAGTTATGGTAGATCTAGTGTAGAATATTCTTGCAGAGTTTACTTAAACAGCGATGGATTAAATGACTTTTCTAAAAACACGTTTTTGTCATTAATTGTTAACTAGACTGTTCTCATGCAAAGTTTAAGTTACATGTATGCTTGTTATGTAACAACTATCACTGCTTTTCTTTGAGTCCTGGGCTTTCCATTAGTCTTGGGTAAGTGATACAAGTATTTATCATCAAAGAGTTGAAATGATCAATATTTTTTGACATTTTTGTGGTTAAGAGTTGTTATTGTCATAATATCATTGTTCTTTATGCTGTTTTCCTCCCTTTGTTTATCAATACATTTTGTTCATAAAAACAAATGTTTAAAAGCTGTTCTTTTTCCTCGGTTACCAAACAAATCGGTAACATGACAAATCAGTAACATGATTTTATATAGTAAAAAAATGGAGAAATCAGTAAAAATAGAAATATTGTACGTACCAAGAAAGGTGATTAAGTAGGTGTGAAAAGGCACACTGTTCGTCAGAGAAAGTGATGGAGTAGGTGTGAATAGCACCTTTGATGACCAAGATTACTTTAATTGGTGTTCTGCCAAGGTTAGTCAAAAGACTGATTGAGGACATTGTTCAGACAGTTTTTATTTAAAAATCTGTCTTTGATGAAAACGAGTGAAAAACATACTTCTTTAATTTAAAACATAAAAGCGCTATCACAAAGTGTTTTTCATTTCATCCTAAAAGTAACTATGATTAAAATATTATAGAATCGACCTTAATAATTTAGATAATGATAATTGCATGACAAACACAAATTATATAATTACCTGCTGAGACAAACTAATATAGGCCGACACATGATGTTAGCACCTTTCTATGACGAGCAGTGTACCCCAATATGCCTTTTCACACCAACTTAATCACCTTTATTGGTACATGCAGTATTTCTATTGTTACTGATTTCTCCTTATTTTACTATATAAAATCATGTTACCGATTTGTCGGTAAATCTTGTCCTCACTGCTGCTAGTTAAAACAGTTAAGAGACAAATATATTTATCATTCCCTGTTAAATCGCAATAAAGACAGTACTGTTCAGCTATATTTTTATGGTTATGACTTGTTCAAATGACTTTCAATAGTTAGATGCAATCTCATAGATTTTATACACAACACCTTCTGAAATTGGCCTATATGTAACCCACGACTCAAGGAAAAGCAACATCTATAGAAATGCAAAGTGGTACACCTAAAAAATTACTTTAAATATTGGTAACAGATCATAAGAGAGTCATGAAATTTGATGACAGTGCAAATTTTGAGGGGTGAATTGTTGTGTAGCCACCTGGGCTTGATATTTTTGAACTCAACAAGCCCAGCCTCAAACTTTTAAATTCAGTACACCAGTAGTATAACATGATTCGCTTTATTACTAATATTCAGCATAAAAAACTAACAGGTTTTTAATGTTTTCTGTCAATGTTTTTTATCTGTTCTTGTAGATCTACTAGTAACATAGTTCTAGGCAATAAGTGCAGATCATTCCTTACACTCTGTCCGCACCATTGTTGGCTGGAATTTCCCGGGCTGGGAATTCGTAGTAATTCCTGTCCTGGGAAATAAGCCAAAATTTGCAGTATGTGGGAAATACTGGGAAATATTCCTTAAGCAACTAAAAAATATGGTATTTTAAAAAAACAAAATACAATTCATGCACACAAATCTTGTTTAATGTACACAGGCATCTATGAAATATATGATACACACACATTTTATCATTTTATAGTGCAAACTATTAATATAAACAGATGCAAAGTGTGAATTTCATATAATTAGTCAGTCATCAGTCATTTTCATCACTTTCCCACAACATTCTGTAACACAAAACTAGCTTTGAAGCTTTTTGAGCCCGAGCCTATTTCTGAGTTTTGTTTGTATTAAACCAAAGTTTGAATACACCCTCTCATTTGCAGCTGAGTTTGATGGCATGTTTATAAGTCTAACCCCAAGTTCACAAAACTTCTTGCTCATGACCACATCTTTTCATTGACTGCCACCACACATACTAAAGCGACTGACTGAATCAAAATGTATTTGACTGTTGATGTATTACTTTTAATGAGCCAACTGTGATTACAGATCAACTGAGTGAAAATTTAGATTAAGTAGTGTATGCAGAGTACCAACACCGAGTCCACCGAAATGGCTGACAGTCCAGTAAAAAATTACAAATGAGTGGTCTGACTGTCTGGTGAATTTTGGCGCTGATATTTCAACTAAATACTATTAACAAAGTAGAGAAACAACTAAAAGGTAGTGCTTTCAAAGTTGAAATGAAATTGTGTCTCAAAACATGCATTCTTCTCCATAGTACGGCGATTCGTTAACCCCAGCAACAACATAACGCATTTGTAAATTTTGTACATAGTTTAGACTTTAGACATAACCGGTGCTCAGGTTATAATCTTCCTTTCCAGTTTTCGCAAGAAATATGAAATTTTTTAATCATTTTGACAAGGTTGTTTCTGGTGTAAAACCAAAAGTAAGGTATTGTTTTCATCTGTTTCTTAAAGTTACTCTGTTTCTTGTATTGAACTATGTGTTTCATTTTCACTCATTTATCGACTGTGGTACATAATGTAGTTGTACGGAATATATACCAGGGGTAACCAATGATGACATATGCATGGTATTTTCAGAAGTTGGGGAAAAAAAGTTGAGATAAAATTCTGGTAAAATATTTAACTGAGCTTACAGTGTAGAAAATTAATGAATAATACTATTATTTGCACTAAGGAATAATCTTATTGTTAGGCTATGGTGCAAGTTCAAAGTATAATCAATAATTTAATATAATTTTGAACATGATGTCAGAAATAACAAAGTCTACTTTAAACCCTTGTTTTATTGTTTTGTTCTGCCTGCAGGTAACATTGTTCACAGCTATTTTTCGGTCCAGTAAAATGTCATTCTGTCCAGTCAGATTATTACCTTCCCTGGTCCGAATGTCCAGTGCTTCTATAAGTTATTCATAAAGACTGCAATTAGATCACAGTACTGATGATAAGTTGGGATCATAATTAACTGTTGAATTAGGGGCCACCATGGTGTGAAAGCTATTTTCTCTAGTCAGCTACACAAGCCCTATACTTGTATACGGCTGACGGTAATTATATGTTAAACCGCTGATCACAGCTGAACAGATTAACGATGTATACTGTATTGTTTATGCATTGGCAACTCTGAAAGGGCGTATACAAGGTATCTGACAGGAATGGCACATGTATACCTGGCAGAAAAAGGGCAAAGGGCACTTCTGAAAGGGCAGGGCACCGTGCTGTGCTATTTTGCGCTAGCTGGAGCACTGTGTTACCATTTCTAAAAAATATTACAAAAAATGGGGGGTGAGGTGAACTGTGTCAGTTTTCATCAAAAGTGGGTGAATTCTCTAGGTAAATCATCTCAGACTGGAAAAAATTACAAAATGGGGGAGGGAGGGTGGCGGTGGGGTGGGGAGGGGGGGTAAATCTTAAAACTGGAAAATAAGACCTCATCACTTCTGGTTGAATATGCACTTTACTATGAATAAATCCTGAATTACTAATGAAAATGTTTGCAAAGTGTAATGGGCAAGATCTACGTTTTCAACAGTTTTTGTCTCCAACAATTATGAACATGGGAGAAAATGTGTCTTGAAACAATTCTAAGGCCATAAAGGAGGGTAAAATTGTGGTTTCTGAGAGCTTAGTCAGCAGTTTTACAAATGTGTGCACATTTTTTGCATTTTATTACCTAAGCTTCTGATATTTGATCATGGATGTGGCATGACTGTACACAGGGCTCCTAAAATTTTGAAATCTCAATCGGTCGGAGACCTCAACCCCCCCTCCACCCCCGAGACCAAGAACCAACAAAAAAATAGAAAAAATTTAAGGGCAAAGGACAATTTGAGTTATGACGTCGCGAAAATATGTGTTTTTCAAAGCGAAAGTAGAATAAGAGCTAATTTTACAACGTCAAACTAGTCACTGATATTTTTAAGTGTGCTTTGTGCTGCAGCTAGCCTTTACAATTACTATTAAGCCCTTAATGAAATTAAGCAGACGACAGTTTTCGCCTGTTTCGATGCACACTCCTTGCACCGGTTATGTCACGCTTTTCTACTTTAACTGTTTTCTGTACTGATCAGGGGAAGTAACCGCTGCGGGGAGTATGATTTCGATGAAATTATATTTCACAGTTTGAGCCGGTCAACTTTAATCGATTGGCCGGCTGCAAATCAAGCACACTTTTACTTGTTTATTAAGTTAATTGGCGATAATTGCCGCGGGTAACAGTGACAGTTTTATGATAAGTGTGAAGTACCGGATTAGCGATTGGTGTGAGATTTTGACTGTTTTTTGAAAAGTTAGACAGATTTTTTTTTTTTTTGAAATTATCTGGACCAATTTTTTAAGGACTTTTGGACATCGAAATCGGTCCATAGAGATAAAATTCGGTCAAAACCGGCAAATTTTTGGTTTTCGGGAGCCCTGACTGTACAATGTACCTTGCCTGACAAAGATTATTTCTCAACAAGAGTTACACTGTCAACAAACTTGCCATAAACTGGGATGGAATATCAGTCATAGATTAACTGAGCGATACCCAGAAAGCTGTATTTGATAATATGCAGGGCTTTTCATCCTTATATAACAGAGGCCGATATTCGGCCACTTCCCAATCCGAAAAATATAGATTTTTTCCCAATTGTGGCAGAGTTTCTTCCCAATATGCAAGACATGATTTCCCAAAATCTTAGAAATTCCCCCTGGATTAGTTTAAAAAACGATCAATTTGTTTACATTTGTTATTTCCCGAAGAAGCGTTTGTCTGGTATCGACTTTTTTGTCGTACTATAGCTGAACAACGCACGGTACCCGTGTAACGCAAAACCAGTCTAAGTTCCGATAGACTCTTACTCAGTAGTTATCAGTAAATAAAAGTAGAAACATGCGCAGTGAAACAGTCAAACGTTCTGAAAGCCTGGATTTTATTCTGTTTCAGGGGAGATAAATCGGTGTTTATTTCTGGTTGCAGAAACTAATGTCTCATAAATTTCCTTAAATGAACAATTATCGCACATAAATTTCTCAATTTGTAAGGCCAGGGCCTCTTCCCAATTTTCTGATGAAAAGCCCTGATATGCATGTATCATTTGAAATGAATACTGGTGGATTGCAAGGAAAACTGGGAAACAAGCTTGTTAGTATATTTTTAACTGAGAGAGATCGCATTTTTTGCCAAAGAACAATGCACAGTTTATCTTAGTTAAGCTGTTCCTATTTTTTAGCTCACCTGTCACATAGTGACAGAGTGAGCTTTTGTGATCGCTTTTTGTCTGCCGTCCGTCCGTCCATCCACAATGAGTTTGTCAACACCCTAGTGGTCACATTTTTGCCTCAGATGTCATGAAACTTAGTCAAGATGTTTGTCCCAATAATTTCTCGTACGATTTCGAACATGGGTTATCTTGGATGAAAAACTAGGTCACAAGGCCCAAAAGTAGAAAAATCTTGGTAACACTCTAGAGGCTACATTTTCAGTCCAAATATCCTGGAAATTTGTCAGAAAAGTTGCTTTGATGATTTCTAGCTCAAATTGGAATGTGGGTCATCTGGGGTAAAAAACTAGGTCACAGAGCCCAAATATGGAAAAACCTTGTTAACAATCTAGATGTTACATTTTCAGTCCAAATTACCTGCAAATTTGTCAGAAAGGTTTTTTCATTGATTTCTAGCTCAAGTTTGAATATGGGTCATCTTGGATCAAAAACTAGGTCACAACGCCCATATATGGAAAAACCTTGTTAAGACTCTAGTGGCTAGTTTCTCAGTCCAAACATCCTGGACATTTGTCAGAAAAGTTGCTTAGATGATTTCCTGCTCAAATTTGAATATGGGTCATCTGGGGTCAAAATCTAGGTCACAGAGCCCAAATATGGAAAAACCTTGTAAACACTCTAGAGGCTATTACAAATAAAATTGAAATTTGACAGTAAGGTTGCTTTGATGATATCTTGCTCAAGTTTGAATACGGGTCATCTGAGGTCAAAATCTAGGTCAAAGAGCCCAAATATGGAAAAATCTTGTAAACATTCTAGAGGCTACATTTTCTGTCCAAATATCCAGAAAATTTGCCAGAAAGGTTGCTTTGATGTTTTCTAGCTCTGGTGTGAATATGGGTCATCTAGGTTCAGAAACTAGGTCACAGAGCCCAAATATTGAAAAACCATCTTAACACTCTTGAGGTAACAGTTTCAGTCCAAATATCTTGGACATTTGTAAGAAAACTTGTTTCGATAATTTGTAGCTCAAGTTTGAATATGGGACATCTAGGTTCAAAAACTAGGTCACAGAGCTCAATTATTGAAAAATGTTGTTAACACTCTAGAGGTAACATTTTCAGTTCAAATAACCTGTAAATTTGTCAGAAAGGTTGTTTCTGTAATTTTTAGGTCAAGTTTGAATTTGGGTCATGTTGGGTCAGTTAACCAGGTCCATAACTCTGATAAAAACAGTCACACTCAGGTGGGGGATACAGGGCCATGACCATCATGGCCCTCTTGTTATTTTTTAATTTTTGGACGACTGAACTTAATTTTTGATTTCCTGGATAAAAGTACACTGAGTAAATGTAACGTTGTTCATATCAAGCATGGCTAGTTCAGTTTATAACCTTTATCCATTGGCAAAGTCTGAAGTACTGCATCAGCAGTTAATGATCTTTTCTTACTTCCTTTCAGAAATTTACCTCATATACAGTAGTTAAACAATTCTGAAAATTAATAAGTAAGATATTATATGCTTTTTGTGCTGTGGGTATTTCAACATGTGTTTAATCAGGAATCTACAGGGGTATAAACTTAATGCTTGCCCACTCACCATTGGCAAGAAATGTTCAAGCTGGATAAATAAATTCTGAGAGGTCGTTTTCAAACATTCGTTTTATTCTGCCCTTCCCTATTGCCAACATGCGTGTGTGAACAATGTAAATAATGGCTGCCTCCATAACTAGGGGAGGCAAAAAAAGAAAAATATGAATATATGTTAATTTAGAGTTAGCACTTATTCCACTTTTTGCTTTTTGACATAGTGGGTTGCATCGGTATTTCAAATTGCAAATTGGTGTCAGGTCACTTTTCAAAAAGTTGCTGATATATAGCTATCGCTATTTTTGATGATGGCCCTACTTCACTGAAACCACAAGGCCTAGAGTTTTAAAATTTTGCATGAAGCATTGTCCAGTGGACCTCTACCAAGTTTGTTCTAATAATGTCCCTGGGGTCACTATTGGCCCAGCCAAGTTTTACATAGCAATATAGAAGAAAATCTTTAAAAGATCTTCTTGTCTGAATTCACAGGGCCTAGAATTTAAAATTTGGCTTGAAGCCTTGTCTAGTGGACCTTTCACCAAGCTTGTTCAAATTATTAGATTGGGGTAAAGGTCACTAAGGCTAAAAATATATTTATCTACTTTACCTCATAGAGCCTTCATTTATATACTTGTATCTGATATTGGTATGTAGGTTCCTTGCGTGGACCTCTACCCTTAGTTGGGGTTTGAAGTCACTGGGTCAAGGTAAAGGTAACCATAGCTAACAATAGATACATGTATTTCTACTTTCTGTCATAGAGCCTTTATTTATTGACTGATATTTTAAATATTTGGTTTCTAGTCATCTACAAATCTTCAATAAGAAAATGAAATACTGCTCCTTATGTTTGCTTAACAGCAGACCCATAGCCAAAGTACTCAGGTGAGTGATATAGGGCCTTCATGGTATTATATCATATACCAAGTCAAAGTTAAGGATTAAAAATATTGATTACACCTTGGCGACTTCTCACATCGCTTTTATTTGGCCTCTGATTAACTGAAAGCATACATAACATCAGAATGCATTTGCCAGGTGTGTCTGACTGACACGTAGAGCTGTGCAACAAGCAGTCATGCAGTCCTAGCAGTCTTTCCCAGAATGTATTTTTCAGAAAATATCATGATGGGTAATATCTGCACAGTAAATTTGAAGCTTACACTAAGGAAGAACAACAAAAAATGTCAGTGACTGTGGTATAAAATCAGGAAGTAAGTCACTAATGCTTCTTGGCTGTGCGATAAAATTTTGTGAGAAATTAAAGTGAAATTGGTCGTGTTGGGTGAAGGAATATTTGTCTTTAGTACTCTGCCCTTTGGAAGTAAAACAATTGAACTTTACTTCTTCTTTTTTTTTTGGCACATACTTCTGTGACCTGATTGTATAAATTTTTTGCATAATTTTTTGGAAGTACTTATTATTGCAGGTGACAGATGGTCTTTGCAGATACAAACTGTTATGTGACTTTTGGTGGATAACATTCAGTGAAATTAAACTTTTTAAAATTGTTTTTCTTATTTATAAGTAAACCTTTTTGTGTAGACAGAGTACAAATTTGACTTATTGCTAATACATTGCAGCCTGCAAAATGACTTAATTAAGTGTTAGCCATCCAGGACTGTGACCATAGAAAATCCATAGACCCTAATAAGATTTGATAGGCCTGAAAAAATCACTGATCCAAAAATGAAGATTTTTTTAATAAATTGCATTTCATTAAACTGTGTCTAATGGAGTACTATTATTAGATCACCTGTCATGTAGTGACAGAGTGAGCTTTTGTGATCACCTTTTGTCCGTTGTCCGTCATTCCGTCTGTCCATCCATGCATCCGTACACAATAAGTTTTTTAACACATTTAGTGGTCACATTTTTGCCTCAATTGTCATGAAACTTGATCAGGATGTTTGTCTCATAAATTTCTCGCACGAATTAGAACATGGGTTATCTGGGTTGAAAAACTAGGTCACAGAGCCCAAATATAGAAAAACCTTGTTAACACTCTAGAGGCTACTTTTTCAGTCCAAATATCCTGGAAATTTTTCAGAGAGGTTGTATCGATGATTTCTAGCCCAAGTTCAAATGTGGGTCATCTAGGGTCAAAAACAAGGTCACAGAGCCCAAATATTGAAAAACCTTGTTAACACTCTTGAGGTAACATTTTCAGTCCAAATAATCTGGAAATTTGTCAGAAAGGATGCTTTTATGATTTCTAGCACAAGTTCGAATATGGGTCATCTGGGTTCAAAAACTAGGTCAAAGAGCCCAAAAATAGAAAAACCTTGTTAACACTCTAGAGGTTACATTTTCAGTCCTAATATCCCAGGAAATTTGTCAGAAAGGTTGTTTTGATGATTTCTAGCTCAAGTTTGAATATGGGTCATCTAGGTTCAAAAACTAGGTCACAGAGCCCAAATATTGAAAAACCTTGTTAACATTCTAGAGTTACAGTACGCTCAGCGAGGATTCTGCCTTTTCCGCGATACCACCGCGGACAATTTTTTCTTATCGCGGACAAATGCGGCGGACGTCCGCGATGAGAGGGCTAATTTCC
Source organism: Cyclina sinensis (assembly GCA_012932295.1). Lineage (NCBI taxonomy): Eukaryota > Metazoa > Mollusca > Bivalvia > Venerida > Veneridae > Cyclina > Cyclina sinensis. The sequence continues at coordinate 15,093,616 of JAAONU010000009.1, forward strand.
GCCGCAATCCGCGGTGTCCAGTTTTTTCCACCGCGGACAAAATACCAAAGATTATATTTAAATTATCGATTAAACCGGTTACCTGTTTCTCGCGGCGGAACGCGGCAGCCATTATAACTATAGCTCAAAAATAAATTTTCACCTTGTTCTTATTTTACAAGATGACTTTAAATCAACCAAAATACTTAAATGGTAATAACATTAGTTAAAATTTTAGATGTAAAAATATTGAAACGGCCTTTAAAATAAAAACGTTACCTTTGTTTTGATTGTAAAATTTGGAGTGACCGCGTCGATAGACACAAACTACATACTACAGAGTATACTACGGCATCCTTGTTCCCTTGAACTATCCAAAACCGTCACAAATTAGAACATTCCTAACAACAATTACTTGTTACACAAGCTAATTATTGGGGTTATTTTAAGTGAACTGCTTTAACTGTCAAAGAAATTATGTCACTCAATAGCGGCTTTCAACTTTTTACAAAGGGCGCCATGTCTTCAGATTAACTCAAAATCACAGCTGACACCTGTGTGAATAACATACCTAAATACAAACTAAATCACCTTTTTTCAAACTAGTTTATAAACTAATCTGAGCTCTGGTTTGAAAGTGAAATCTACAGATCTTGTATAAATATATTTTTTCGATGCGTAACAAACACTGGTAAATTTCAGTGGCTCAACACTTCCCTTTTATTTCTATAATTTGGGGATGAATTTCAGATTCGTTGATATCGTAATATTGTTGTGAAATCTATATGTAGCCTCAAAGGAACAACCTGTCAATCACAATTCCCGTGACCTATGATCTTTACACGTGATACAACACCGTATTTTTATTGGTTGTAATTCAAGAGCTAACCTTTGACAGCAAGCCTGAGTAATTTTCCATTAAAAAATCCCAGTATTTTACCGCCTTTTCCACATCACATGATCTAATGCTGCATGCTTTTGGATGCTTGCTCTCTACTTTCAATTCTCATTTTCGGAAAATCTATAAATAGTAACACCTAGTTTTGTAAGGAGATATTGACAAGGATTAAGTTTTCATGGTGTAAGAAACAAAAGTTGACGTTTTCATTGTTGTCTGTTGTTACTTTTTCGTACATGCCGTACACCGAGGTTATTTAGTATTTGACTTATAAGTGGTTTTCACAACCATGAACTTGCATATCTTCTCTATTTTCGAATTTAATACGACTATGATTTGCCGCGATTTAGAGTATTTTTGTTCATGGTAATTCAATAACGAGAGAACAACAAGATGTACAAACAACAAATATATTGTATCTGTATAATTTTTTTATTACAAAATCAAATTTTACATATTTTAAGCAGTAAAGTTTTACTAATTAATCGTAAAAAGCTATAGTTTTCACCGCGATCCGCGGTGATTGACCACCGCGTTCCGCCGCGATTTACAGCGGCGTTCTGCGGGGGAAACGCTTACGGCCACAGATTCATGTCCGCGGTGGTGAACATTTTCAGTCCGCGGGGTCTCACGGGCAAATTTTGTGCAAAATTTCGTCCGCGATGAGTCTCATCCGCGGGGTCTCGCGGGTTTTGCAAATCCGCGCTGAGCGTACTGTAACATTTTCAGTCAAGATAACATTTTCAGTCCAATTAACCTGGAAATCTGTCAGAAAGGTTGTTTCAATGATTTCTAGCTCAAGTTCGAATATAGGTCATCTGGGGTCAAAAACTAGGTCACAGAGCCCAAAAATAGAAAAAAACTTGTTAACACTCTAGATGCTACTTTTCAGTCCAAATATTTTGGAAATTTGTCAGAAAGGTTGTTTCAATGATTTCTCGCTCAAATTCAAGTTTGAGTCATCTGGGGTCAAAAACTAGGTCACAGACCCCAAATATGGAAAAACCTTGCTTTGATAATTTCTAGCTCAGTTTTAAATATTGGTCATCTGGAGTCAAAAACAAGGTCACAGAGCCGAAATATCGAAAAACTTTGTAAACACTCTAGAGGGTACATTTTCAGTCCAAATGTCCTGGAAATATGTCAGAAAGGTTGTTTTAATGATTTGTAGCTATAGTTTGGATATCAGTCATCTGGGGTCAAAATCTAGGTCACAGTTCAAATATCGAAAAACCTTGTTAACACGCTAGAGGCTACTTTTTCAGTCCAAATAACCTGGAAATTTGTCAGAAAGATTGTTTCAATGATTTCTAGCTCAGTTTTGAAAATGGGTTACCTGGGATCAAAAACAGGTCTCAGAGCCCAAAAGTAGAAAAAACTTGTTAATGCTCAAGTGGCTAGTTTCTCAGTCCAAACATCCTGGACATTTGTCAGACAGGTTTTTTTAATGATTTCTAGCTCAGGTTCGATTATGGGTCATCTTGGGTCAAAAACTAGGTCACAAAGCCCAAATATGGAAAAACCTTGATCACACTAGAGGTAAGAATTTAATTCCAAATAACCTGGAAATCTGGGGTTAAAAACTAGCTCACAGATCCCAAATATTGAAAAACCTTGTTAACACACTAGAGGCTACTTTTTCAGTCCAAGTATCTTGAAATTTTGTCAGAGAGGTTGTTTCGATAATTTCTAGCTCAAGTTTGAATATGGGTCATCTAGGTTCAAAAACTAGGTCACAGAGCCCAAATATGGAAAAACCTTTTTAACACTCTAGAGGTAACATTTTCAGTCCAAATAACCTGGAAATTTGTCAGAAAGATTGTTTCAATAATTTCTAGGTCAAGTTCGAATATGGGTCATCTGGGGTCAATTAACCAGGATCTTAGCAACTTTGTTAAAAGCAGTCAAACTCAGGTGAGGGATACAGGGCCATCATGGCCCTTTTGTTTTAGATAAAATATGCATGAATCTAAAGTTTAACAGACTGTTGGAGTATAATTATTACAGTGTGACTATGTTTGTAGGCCTAAGTCATGGGATTTGGGCATGTGGCTTATTTAGTTGACTGGTATTGTACTATTATTAGTAGCATTAAATTTTGCTTTCAGAATAGTATTTTTGAAGGTGAGAAGTTAAATGTTGGAATTATAATTGATGATCAGTGATTGATAAATTGTTGGTTTAACAGATACTGTTCATGGTTTCTAGCATATAAATATATAATTTTAGATTGATTCAGACTTACTCTGTTATTTTAAGCAAACTTGTTTGATTTGATATTATATTTAGTGACAAAGTTAAGTGAAGTTGTGGCCTACTAAAAAAAAATATAGCCTTCTGGTTAAATTCTTCTGTTTGAACATTGTTAGGCCGTGCATATCATTTTTTTTTTGCTGAATAACTACGTTGAGCAAATAGAATCTTGCTGCATTTATTTCATCGGTTGACAAACATGACGATCTTAAAGAAGTCAGTGTTTCTCAAAGTTCTATAATAATGATTATCAAAGGAAATGTTTTAAAAGCTTTATAATGGAGAGCTCAGTCTCTGCACATTCATTTTTAGCTCACCTGAGCACATCGTGCTCAGGGTGTGCTTTGTGATAACCCTACATTTATGTCCATTGTAGGTTCAACATTTTACTTTAAACGACATCTCCTCATAAACCACAAGGTTAAAGTTAATGGAACTTGGCAGGAATGTTCTCGGCGTGAAGTTGTTCCAAAGTTTTTGAAAGAATTTGATATAGAGGAAAATCTTTAAAAAATTCTTCTTGTATGAAAACACAAGGCCCAGAGTTCTGAAAAATCGGCTTGAAGCATTTTCTAGTGGACCTCTACCAAGACTGTTCAAATTTGCCTTTGGGGTAATTTTTGGCTCTACTTAAGTTTGCGGATAGGTATGTTCCAAATAAGGAAGCCAACAAAAAAAGGAAAGATTAAAATGGGAGGGGCAAACACGAAGTCACATAGAGGTTATGAAGTGAAACCTTCATCGTCAGTCTTTTCACTCCCTCCCTTTGGTTTCCTAATGATGAAGAAATCACTTCATTAGCCTCTGTCCAAAACTTAGACATTAATTGCTTCTTACCCTTGGGTCACATGTAATAAAGAAGAAATAAATATTGAAATCATTTAAAACTTTTCTCTGAAACAAGTCCCATAGTTCTGAAATTTTGCTTGAAACATTAGTAGAAGTCGACCAAGAGTGTTCAAATGTTACCCCATTGGGTCATGTTGTTTCACCCAGGAGAAAGGTATTTATCATACAGAAAGACTATTTAACAAACATTCTTGTAAGAAAGCATTGTGCTTAGAAAATCATATGACCCAGTCTTATGAATTTTGGTGTGTAGCACTAATTGACTTTTTCATTGACATCTACCAAAAGTTTTCAGACATTGCCCCTAGGGTCATTTTGGGCCTCACCTGGGGTTCAGATGTTTGTAAAGACAAAATCTGAGAATACTAATTGTCAGAATCCGAAAGGCTAAAAGTTCTGAAAATTGACATTGCCTAGTGGACCTCTGAGGATATGGTTCAAATTATGCCCCTTGGGTCATTATTTGCTCCTCCCTGGAGGACATGTTTTCACATAAAAGTTAGTATACTGAAATCTTTAAATTTCTTCTTGTTTAAAAAAAATAAAAAAAGCCTTGAAATTTTGCATGGAGCATTTCCCAATGACCTACTAAAATTTTACCAACTTAGGTTGCTTTGGTCATTTTTGGCTCCATCGTCAGGGTGACATGGATGATTAATCTAGACATTATACATTGTTTTTTAGCAGATGTACTCATGGGAGTGAGTTAGGGCAGGGCCACTTGCTATCATTTTGACATAGAAGGCAGGGTCATGTTGGTTTGATGTTGCCTGTTTGAATCAGTGTGCTGATTTAAAATCTACAATATAATGTAATATACATACATTTGTAAGCTTTATTATGTTATAGATCTGTTTAGGAGAGTGAAAATTTATATAGTGTTCTGTGTACAAAATTATCTTGCTTTAACTGAAAGATGACAGTAAGTTACGATCTTTTTAAAAATTGTTAAGACTGTATGACAGACAAGACCTGCAAAGTCTTGAAATACAGGCATTCTTTCTGAATATTGAAATCCTTGCTTGTGACAAGTTGACTGATAAACTAGTAAAGTTAAAAACAACTTAAAAGTCACATTGGCTGTGAAGTTCTGCTGTAAGCATGGTAACTCACTTTGTGTACATGTAAGGAACACAAATGATAAATGGGAATTTAGAACACTTAGTGGAGAAGGTAAATTCAGACATACATAAAAAATGAATCACTGGGATGGAGAAGGTAAATTCAGACATACATAAAAAATGAATCACTGGGATTTAATTTAATTTGCAGGTGTCTTTTTATACAGACACAGTCACATTGATTTTTATGCCCCCAGAGGGAGGGCATATTGTTTTTGGTCTGTTTGTTTGTTTGTCACAAAACTTTAACCTGGAGTGTTCATCTCCACTTCTAAATGTTCTGCCTCCTAGTTTGGGATCAGAACATGGACTGTGTCCTTGGGCAACTTCAGTTTAGAAGCATAAGTATGCCTAAGTTTACCAGCTGTGAATCCATAATAGTAATGGATATTTCTTGCTTTTCCCTGAAGTGATTGGTTTCATTTGGGTTGTTGTCTTGACAGTGATTTAAAGAAGCTTCAATAGCTTTCATCACAAATCAAGTTAAAATGTATAAAGTATGTAATTAATAGATTGTAGGATGCAGTATGTGTGTTTTTCCATAAAGAGCTTTAATGTCTGCAGCCTTGCAGAAGTTTGTAAGGCAGGTCAGAGATTTACATTGTACTGGTTGCAAGCCTTGTATCTTAAACTAAGCAGACTGCATAAGATACTGTAAGAGTGTATTTAGTTTTCAGAGATTTTCAGGCTTGTGTAAATTGTATGTATATGTTAAGTAAAAAGTAAACTCAACATAAAGACTCTCTTATCTGAAGCTATGACCTGACAGCAGACTAACTGAATTGAACTTAGCTGTATTGATAAGTGCTTTTGTCTTCCTTTTCTGCTGACATAAGATATTTTGTAACGTTACAATGTTGTAATCAGGGCATACTGTCCTCACATTTATATATGTCAGTCTTCCATTCCTTCTGCTTATTCACGACTTTAGTGCATCAGTGTTTTGATTTTTTTTTTATGGTGACTTTATTAAAACAGTAGATCACTCTGGAATGTACACAAGCTTTCTTATGTTTGAAAGGTGGAAAAATATTCAATTTGTAGGTCTTGTGTTTTTGATTGAATGAGTAGTAATATATGTTTTATATGTGAACTTTCTTTTCTGTATTAATAATGGTGTAAAAATCTTAGAAAATATGGACATAAATTATGGTGTATCTTGAAGTGACTGTTTGCTCCATTTAACTATTATAAAAAATTTGGTGTTTGGATGCTTTCAAATAGAAAAAGAAAAATCTTTACCTAGATACTTTAATTTTTGCTCATTTATTCCTGTATTTTTTTTTCACAAGGTCTTTGCCTTGCTTTAATGATATACCAACACCATCAGATGCATCTTGTATTAGCTCACCTGGTCAGCATATTCTGAAAACTGAGCTTTTTTAACAGGTAAAAATGTAACAAATATCTCATGAAACACCACAAGTAAATTATCAGTATATAATTATTATCCCCCCCCAAAGGCAGAGGGGATATTAGGAATGCCCTTCGTCCATCCGTGCGTCTGTGCGTCCGTGCGTCCGTCCGAAACAATTTTGTCCGGAGCATAACTCCAAAACTACTTGAGGGATTTTATTCAAACTTCATACACTGACAGAGCACATTGGTAGGTAGTGCAGTGTGAAAGTGCAATTACTCTACCTTGCCTTTTTTTAGAGTTATTCCGCTTTATCAAATTTACTTGATAAATTTTGTCCGGAGCATAACTCCAAAACTGCCAGAGGGATTTTATTCAAACTTCATACACTGACAGAGCACATTGATAGGGAGTGCAATCTGCAAGTCCAATAACTCTACCTTGCCTATTTTTAGAGTAACTCCCCTTTATCAGAATTACTTGATAAATTTTGTCCGGAGCATAACTCCAAAACTACTTGAGGGATTTTATTCAAACTTCATACACTGACAGAGCACATTGGTAGGTAGTGCAATGTGCAAGAACAATAACTCTACCTTGCCTATTTTTTGAGTTATTCCCCTTTATCAGAATTACTTGATAAATTTTGTCCGGAGCATAACTCTAAAACTACTTGAGGGATTTTATTCAAATTTCATACACTGACAGAGCACATTGGTAGGTAGTGCAGTGTGCAAGTGCAATAACTCTACCTTGCCTATTTTTTAGAGTTATTCCCCTTTATCAGATTTACTTGTTTACATTTTAAAAATCCAAGCATATACATGTATATCTAGTTCTTGAATTCTTGAACTTATTATCCCCCCGCCAAAGGCGGAGGGGATATTAGAAATGGTCTCTGTCCGTCTGTATGTCCGTCCGTTACAGTTTTGTCCGGAGCATAACTCCAAAAGTACTTGAGTGATTTTCTTCAAACTTCATATACTGAAAGAGCACATTTGGAGGAGGTGCAGTGTGAAAGAATAATAACTCTACCTTGCCTACTTTTAGAATTTTTCCCCTTTATCAGATTTAATTGAAAAACTTAGTCCGAAGCATAACTCCAAAAGTGCTTGAGCGATTTTCTTCAAACTTAATACACTGACATAGCACATTGGTAGGAAGTGCAGTTTGCAAGAACAATAACTCTACCTTGCCTATTTTTTATGGGATTTTCTTCAAACATTATTACATTGAGTGTTTGAAAGTACAACCTTCAGGTAGCTTCTTCCAGGCGGGGGGATTAACCATGTGTAACATGGCTCTTGTTATAGAAACAGTTTCTGTTGCTGTTGAATAAGTAAGCATAAGTTGAAAGAGTAAATGAAAATAATTCCTTTCTCTGTTTTCATTTAATGCAGTGAGTGACATTAGTATGAAGTATTTCGATTTACTGTTGTAAAATAATTGAAATGTTATAAACATAGAGAAACTGGAAAACCTTTCATAAGTGTTATACTCTTTCGTTTTAATTTTACAGAATTATCAAAACAAATACTGTGGATGCATGATAAAACAAATTAAATAGTACTGAATCACTTATTTATCCAGATATTTAATGTATTTATAATGCCAAATGTACATCTGTTAAAAGAAATTCCCACAAAGAGTGACTTCCCGTGCCTCCTTCAGGCAACATCAATTCTTGGAAAAAAAAAATCAATTGTTGCCATTAATGATTATTCAATTTAAATTGATTATTGTTACATCACTAACATTTGTATTGAAATTTAATCTGGTAAACCAACTTAACACTTAATAAAGTAACTGTTATCTCATGTAACATGAAAAGTAAATTATCGAAAATATAGCAACAGTTTTTTTCATGAGGAATATTTTTACTTCAGTATGACCTGAAACTTAATGAACAGTATATTCCTAAGAGCAGCTGAGAGGTAATGATTGGTCGACACTTGACGTTATTAACTTAAACCCAGGCTATAAATAGAATTTTTACGGTATATACTTTTGATTAGGATTATGTTTATATGCAAGGATTGATCATCACTGTAAGGACCAGTGGTCCAGAGTCTGGAGTTCAGATCCCTGCTCCTTTACAAACATTACTGGCATGCAAATGAGACCTGAACCGTCAGTTTGAATTTTTTCTTGGTTGAAAAGATGAGTCAAGGTTTAAAACTTTGTCTCAGAGACTTAAATAGAGGATTCTTTACACAGGATGACTGTGTATTTAAGAATTTGTTTTTAGCTTACTTTGAATATTGGTCAGTAACATGTTTAATTTCATCTACCTCTTGATCATATTTCAATAAAAGTCTTAGGATAAAGATATAGGTCAACTGGTCAGTTTTGCAGGTGTTAGTTGCACAGGTTTGTGAAGTTAAGGCATTATGTTGCATGGTGTGAATTTTGAGTTGTGAGCAGTTCAGATGCAGCTAAAGAGTTTAGTGTGTTACCACTCAATTTGCCCAGATCTGATAGGCATCTGTAATTCCCAGACAAAATGGAAACTTGATACTCCAATTTTCAGATTTGTACTTTAAAAACACATGTTAGTTAAAACGGTCTGGGTAAACACGTTAGCTTCCTAGTTAGCCACGTCTTTGCTTTCTCTGTGACTGGCAAATTTGTTAAATATTTTGGAATTTTAATCTGGTTTGTATAACACCTGCACTAGGCTAAAACTGCCTTGGCTTTCTTTACTTTTTTGTTTCTGTTATTGTAGATTGAATTAAGACTAGTTTTGTCCAGAGGACATTCATTCATATGTTTGTACTCGGGTATGATTCAGTAGCAATTTTTCTGAGAAAAGAAAATGCTATTTTGGCCTACGCCTTTAAGATATTTTATGTTGACTGCCTTGACAGGGGTATTAACTGGAAACTCACTGGCTGAATGGCACACAGTGCAGAAGAGTTTTTTAGATTTTTGTTTGAGAGTGCAAGACTTGTTTGAGAGTGCAGATCAAAGATCTTCTTGTCACATTCTGAACTTGATTAAAGATAACCTTTTGAAGTCAGTGAAGAACTACTGTAGTTATGATGCCTTATATTGATCTTTTGGCAGTTTTTAAAATCTATTTGTGTTATTTGTAATGGATTACCTTTTAATGCTATTGGTCATTCTGCAATAGTAAATAATTGGGTTAAGCTATGTATGAAATGGTTAAGCTGAAATCTGGCTTTTATATAGTAATTGAGAAATCTGAAAAATAGGTATAGCATTGTATTTCTTGCTTGATTGTGCAGATATGGTAAATACATGTAGTTTGTCTTTATTGTTGACCTTACGTAGTATGTAAATTATTTCACATGCACCACTTTCTAGTCGCTTATAATTTATTAAATTGATAAAGGGGTCTTGCCAATGGGATCCTGACTGTTCTTGTTATTTCAAGAGATTGTTTCTATCAAATATAATTGTGTTCTTTTTTTTGTGGTAGCTAAATTATTAGGAACATATAAGTATGAAAAAAGGTCACTTCGATATGGCCACCTTAACTTGTATACAATAAGCTGTATTCAGTTTGTAGGATTAACAGCTTTAAATCTTAAGGGCATTTAATTTATTCAGACCTCAAAGCAATAGAGTTAAAAAATGAATTCTTGTATTTAAATAAGTATGCTGTGCAAACAGAAAATAAATGATTACAACTTGATTCTATAAAAAAAATTCTGAAAGGTTTTATTATAGTACTTCCTTATACATTTAGGTATATATTATGCAATTTCACTAATTATAGAACAAAAATGAGGTCTGCTTTAAAAGTTTTAAGATAAAAAGAGGAGCCCTATTGATAAAACTGGATACCGAGATATTTACATTTAAACCAGTTACTTCGGACTTTCACATACAGATAATGTAGACATTCACATAAATAGTGGATATAGTTATAAAATACGTTTTTAAAAGCTGCGTGATGTAAAAGGTAAAATATATCTAACTTTAATAGATAGCTTTTTTTCTACTTTGTTTATCGTTTACATGTTAAATTTATCAGAAATTTAAAAGTTCAAGTTTAAATTTCATTGCTGTTCTTTACATTTGTTGACACAGCATTTTTAGAAAATGGTATTTGTTATTTGACCCAAGAGTTTGTATTTTACATAAGGTTGGGTGTAATTTAGAACATCTATAAATATTCTGAATAGGGCGTGACTGTTATGATCAGTCTGAACATCCTGGTCTTCTCTGTTTGATGTCAGTGAAATTTTCATAGTAAACCCCTTTGAATTATTAGTGACATTGTCCATTAGTTAAAGACAGACTGAGTCCATGTGAGATAAAACTTAATTGTTCTATCATTCACTTTGATAATAGTTGTTTTCTTGAATTGTGGTTGGGTGGGGATTAGGGTTGCTGTTTCTGATTTGGTTTTTTCTTTACTTAATACTTACTGGCCTTGTTTTTGGACACACCTCAATGGTCACATTGATTATTTTAAACTTGTTGACAAATTGGTGTTGCATGTTTTATAGGACTGTTACTGACCGTGTATTTTATTAGAGAAAGTTGGTCATTTCTAAATTTTTAAATTAAATGGTTCCATTTAGAAATTTATTGCCATGACAATCATAAGGGAAAATTTATAAAATCTTTTCCTCAGAAACTGTCTTTTTCAAAATAGTTTCATCAAAATGTTCCTTGTTTGGCAATTTATCGGATTCATTCAAGCCATTTTGGTCCTTTGAAAAACATAGCAGACAGAGAGCAGGACCTGTTTTCACTTTCGAAAATGTTCTCTATAGAAACTGCTGGCCCAATTACAAAATAATTTCACAGAGATGTATCTCAGAACTGGTTCTTTATCTGATTCCTTTCAATAATGTTTGTTTGTACAAAAAAGAACTTATCTGGCAATGAGTGGGTAAAGTTGTCAGTATACAGCAATATTTGGAAAACTTTGAAAACCTCATCAGAAAATCGAAGCCCATGCAGTTTCAAAAACTATTTCATAGAAATATTCCTGAGGAAACCTTTGATCAAATTTCTTGAAGCCATGTTAGTTTATATATAAAAGAAAAAAAATGGCAGAGAGTAGTTGGGCTAATTTTCACTATACAGCTAGTATATAGAAAACTTTGAAAATCTCCTCAGAACACCCTGGGCAAATTTCAAAGTTATGTCGCAGAAATGTTCCTTTGGCAGACCTTAATTATCATATTCCCTCAAGTTATGGTTAGAAGAAATTTAAGACACATATATACATGATTTGTGAACAAATTTTTACCTTGTCTTACTGACTTGGGTTCTGTTTTTGGAAGTTATGTAGCAAAGTGGTTCTGAGGTGAGCAATATAGGGCCATCATGGTCCTCTTGTTTATTATTAAACGGTACATTTTTTGTTTACAATATTTGCACTGCGAGGCTTAATGGTAAACAGTATTTTCACCTGCTGTTATTATTGGATGATGCATTAAAAATCTTTCAAAAGACACCATGGTTGAAAAGAGATGTACAAAAATAGCTGTAGCATTTATTCATGTGTGATATTTAGATAGGTTGACAATATAATGAAACTATTATTTATGAAACTTGACTGAGCCTTCCGCTTATTTAAGCAAGTAGAAAAGTTGATGGTTGAAGAAATCATCGAAGAGCATTGTGTTTTCTGTTATGAATGTATTATACTGATGTCTGCATCAACTGCATGATAATTTAAGGTGAACTTTGATAATTATGGATTGATAAGCATATTTTTTCTTATTATCTTTATTATATAGATAAAACTGTTTTTCATTTGTTAAAGTCCCAGCCAGTTATATGATCATGACAGCAAGTCCTATTGGCTCAAATACAGAGCCAAAAACATGTATTGACCAATGGAAAATTAATTATGTGCGAATTACTTTGATAGGGATTGCAAAAAAATGATGCGGATTGAGATGGAGAACAGTTCCTGGCTAATAGCAAGAGTTTGTGGCTGATTTAATGATGGATAATTGTTGCCCTCTACTCTACGCTCAGCCTATATGAAGATTTATTGACCTTCTTAAAAGATAATAATTATATAAAACATTTACTGTTGTCATGTAGAGGTTATTTGAAAAAGTTTCAATTAATGTTTGCTTATGACATGGGTTGTAATTCACATGATAAGAGGGTTTCATGTGCACTTAAAACAGTCCTTCATTTTAGTCTTGTCTAAGACTGTTAGTTTGTGGTCCTTTCTGTTAAAAATGCATGTAGCCCTGAATGTTTTAAGACTGTCAGTTTGTGGTCCTTTCTGTTAAAAATGCATGTAGCCCTGAATGTTTTAAGGCTGTCAATTCTTGATTTCTTTAAGGATTATTTAGAAGTTCCAGCAGTTTTCAGCTCTTCATAACTATTTATCAAACTTTTACTTGAAGCAGTTTTTTTGTGTGTGCCAGAAAAAGCTCATTATTGCTGGAAAACTTTAAGGTCTCCTTGTCTTTATGTTATTTAATTTTTCAGGTCTTTGCAAAGACTTAACTGATTTTAAATGATCCATCATATAAGTAAAACAATCATGCAAGACTTTTGATGTCCCTCAAACAAAAACATGTGGAGCTTTTCAGATTGGGTCTGCTTTATGGGGTTTTTCAGTTTTATTTCAGGATCAGTTTGGTAAAAAACTGGATTAAAACAAGAATTCTTTTTGTGTCAAGGTCACTTCCTGTATGGATTGAAAAATCAATATATCATTTATTTTGAGTTGGCATGAGTTAAACTGTCAAAGTAAGATAAATAACCACTGGATATACAGGTATTTGAAAACAAAACAAAAAACCAACAACAACAAACAAACAATATAAAAAAACAACAATCAGTTTTGAGAATGTTAAAGGTATATTTTTATAGTCCTTAATAGGATGTTTAGCTCTACGATGGATGGTACCAAAAAAGGCGAACAGTTCCACTAACTGTTGTAAATTTTTATTTGCAGACACTTCTTCAACACTTACATTCAACTCCCAGACCAAGACGGTTATGGCAGATGTAGCTCAAGATAACATTAAAGAAAAGGTAAGAGTTATAGCCCTTGAGTAGTAAAGTTAAGCTTTCATTTTGTATTTATCTGGTGACATCTTTAACCAGTCAGCTTTTGAGCACCTCTGGCATGTCCCCTGCCACCCCCCCTCCTTCCTTAAATTCTTGTTGAGACACAGAAATGAAATTTCAGTCAAATCTGAGGCTTACTGACTCTGGTATAATATATAGCTCTGATCTATCCTTTTCGTCTTAGCCAGCTTGCATATCCTATAGTGTGCGTATACTTAATATGCGTTGTGACTGTAGAAAATGGACCCAAATTCGACAGAAATATTATGCCCCCCACCCCCCTTGAGCAAATACTGAGAAAAAAAAAACAGTTTCTCTTTTAATTGAAAGGGATCTTGCCTATTTTTCTACCATATTCATGTTTCAGACCTGTAAAATAATTTTAGCTACTTTTTAGTATGTTTTCCTCTCTCTAAGAAATTTGAGCACATAAAGCGTATGTATATCAATATTTAACCAGTGTGTTTGGTCTAGTTTTCAAGAGCTACTTGCTGTAATTTGGTATAAGAGCCCCAGCGTGTATAAGCATGGTTTGCATTAATTTGAGGAATTTTTGTTATTTTAATATCATGACTGGCTCAAATCTCAAAGAATGATAAATAATTGCAGCCTGCAGCAGTCTGTCATGCTGTTTTAACATATGAATTTAGTTTACAAAACAATGACCTAGAAACAAAAAGGTTTATAAATGATTTATGAAATGTAATTAATGTATGTAAGTGTTGTTATAATGATTGACAGATATTAAACATTTGCACTCATCCTCTAGCCAGGCAAATGTTCCTGCTAATTAGATTTATATGAATGCACAATTAAAAATGTCTGAATTTTCAAGTGTGTATCGGGTCTTGTGATTTTTTCATTCTCAGTCTCTTGCATTTTTTTGACCACTTGACGCTGGGTTTAATCACTGTAATAAGTGAATCATAGATAATTGTACTCTCCTGTGCATTGGTCGAATGTTTCGCTTTCTTACCTCTACTAAAATTTAATTTTCAGAACGATATTTCTATTTTTAGACAGGGAAATCCACAGTTACTTTTCAGCCAGTCAGAGACAAGCCTACAACGAATTGTCCATAAATACATTTGACAACCCAAAATGTAAACAAACAATGCATGTTACTTTTGTATGATACTTATCAAAGTGTTTTTTTAATATGTATACGTAAATAAACCAATAAGAATAAAAAAAATGGTTGTTTTCGGACAATTTTTATTGCTGTATTAAAATGTTAACGTAAACTCGTAGATCAGTTGTGTTTACAAAATTGTGAGAAAACACGTGTCTTTTTATAACTTTTGCAGTCACATGATCGTTTGAGGATTTTTCGGTGGATATTGATACATTTTCGTTGGTTATTTAAAGTTCATTGTAAAGGTCCATATCATAAATCTACACTTGATAAAGCAGCAGAATGAAGTAACGGTAGTGTTTTCACACAGCTGCTGAGGGAGCGTAAAGTAATTGGACTTTGTTATCAGTGATAAAGTTTAAGGCCATTCCAAATTGTTTTTTCGTTTAGCGTCCACCCTAAGTTCAAAAACCTATCTAGCTATCCTGAAAACACAAATGAAACCCAAAAAATTAACAAGTCATACCGACTAGTCTGTTCACCAGGATATAATTACCAAGTTTCATATTCCACTTTGCAAAGACTTTTAATGCATTTCTAAAAGTAATTTCAATCAAAACAACTCATACATTGAACTGAAATAATTTCTGCACAAGTATTTACAACTAAGTCTTTATTTGGTGTAAAATTGAAATTAATAACTTTCAACAATCTATAAAATTGATTTGATGCACTGAGTCACGAAATTAGACAGGTCCTTCCATCCTATGTCACTAAAACCAAAATAAGGTATCTCAGTAGAAAATGTCAAAAGTAAACACTACTCAAACATTTTTTACTTAACTTTTAGTTTTTTTTCTAGTTTTTTTTTTCTTTCCTCAGAAACTCAAACCTATCTGTCCGCGGACGCTAAACGAAAGAACAATTTGGTATGGCCTAATGAAAAACATGATTTTCATTTCAACCTTTGCCTTTCATACAGTAGCAAAGAATCAAATCATGGACAGCTGTAGTGAAAATGTACTTTAAGGCAACACCCACTCACTTTTCTGTCATTTCTGTATGATAGGCTGTTTATCACAGTTGATTTTTTTCTTTGAAAGAACTCCTTTAGTCTCCCAACCAAAGAATGATCATGATTTCTTGCAACAGGTAGAATGGTGCAAAGAGCAGGGGAGTTAACTCTAATTTGACACAGTGTTCTATAAATTTGTAAACTTTGAAAAACAAACACTATATATGTTCAAGTCAAATATGGCCCTGTGAATGTCAGTACAAGCTGATGATTTGTAAAACTGATAAAAGGTTTATCAAGTGTGAAATGAAAATTTTATCAACATCATTTTTGGAAAATGGTAGGCTTTTGAATGGTCAGTCTCAGTGGTCAAGTGACCTAGATGCCATCAGCCCTGTTAAATTTGGTGCACATCATTTTCTAGTTGTACTGTTAGTAAGTATGACTTTGAATGCAGTACTGTGTATCAAGATTTAATTGAACAATTTTATTTAAGATAGAACATTTTAATTTTGCTGACTTGTGATCACTCGGTCACTGATTGAAGGTTATCAGACATGGGCATTTATGTAGTTTCTTAAACAGAGGATGGGAGTCTGGTTTATCTAAGGGAGTGAGTGGTAGCTAAAAAAAACCTGTTAGTGGACAATAAACTCAAGTGAACTAAACATGTATTTGCTGAATATAAATGACTTGGGTCTGAACTTTATTAGCAGCAGTAAAATTTCCCTGTACATAAGAACGTAGAGATCAATGGGAAAATGTTTAATTTACAAAATGCACAAATAGTTCCGTAATAGAAGAACTCTTCAAACAGCTGTGTGTATAAGCATTGATTTGTTCAAATATACTACACAGATCTGTTTCGGATTATTGTCTTGTTAAAATTTACAATCATGTTTATACGCAAGCAGTATATTAGTCAAGTCTGCAGCTGACTAATTTTGCAAGAAAATAAACTTTGAACTTGAATTATTATTATTATTGCCTAGTCTGTATTGCCAGTATCCAGATAACCATTGGCTACTGTCGTTTTGTATTTAATTTTAACAGATCACATATTTTCACCACTTCAGCATTATATTATTTATTAGCATTACCAGAAGTTGTAATGACTTTGGCCGCTAAATTTTCCAAAATTATTTGAAACTGATCCATTTATTTACTATCTATGATCAAATTATTCAGAAACAACTTACACTTTTAATGAAATGAAAAATATGACTTTTAGTACCCACCTGGACTATTGATGGTAAAATAAATTTTTAAGAGACAAGCTGTAAACAGTCATTTTATAAAGCACTAGAAACATTGCTTACAGTTTTTTATGTAAAAATATTTGTCTTCAGTCGTAAGGCTTCTGTCAATATTTCATTGTATGATTACAGGTCAATTCAGTGCGAGAAGTGGTGAGTGGCAGAAGTAACAACGAAATTATCTTGGTGCTCCAGTTTTATGATTATGACGTGGAAAAGACTATACAAGCCTATGTAGAAAGTATGTTTGTCCCTAACATTTTTTTTTTTCGAAATTGAACTGCAACAGTTGAAACATTCATCATTATTCAATGTCACATGTCAATTTTCAGTGCAAGGTTCAGTCCTAACTCATAACTAACTTGATTTTGAAAATGGACATGTATCTTTCAGTGTTGACAGTATCATTGAAAGTTTATATTTATTTGCATTGAAAATTCATTGACTATGTAGTGACAGGTACACATCATGATTGTAATTCATTCATGCTATCATGATATGCTTAGTCATAAAGGCAGAAATATTTGTTGTTAGAGGGAGATAATTGATGTTATTACTGTTAGCCACTTACAGTGTTTACACATGTACCAGTCTTTGTACCCTGTAGGTTATAAATTTCATACTTATTTTCAAGTTTGATTGATTTGAAGTTGACCCTTACCCTACTGGAGGCAATTCACTGTGCCGTTGCCACCAGTGCAGACCAAGATCAGCCTGCACATCCATGCAGTCTGATAATGGTCTGCACTATTTCCCATTCAGTCAGTAAATTTTTGATAAGCACCCCCAGTAACAATTAATGGATCTGTCCAAATTGAAAGATGCACAAGTATATTTTACATGTCTAGCATGGTTAGGGTTAAACTTGATAGAATGTGTTAAGTCCCTTGGTTGTATCTGTCTGGGAAACTAATGTAAAGGTTTTAATATGTTGTATAATTAAGTAAATGGTAAAGATGGACAAAATTGGTTCTGTGATATGTAACCAGAAGACTTGTCTTAGCCATATAAAGTCTAAATCTCCAGTGAAGATATCCTTTCCTTGGTTGCTTCATGGTTAGTGCATCTGACAAGGAATCAGGAGAACAATGTCCTATCTCTGGTTGGGCTTATATGACCTTAGTTGTTGAAAGGGAGGTTAAAGTTCATTCACTCTTCGTAAAATGTTTAAGTCTTAAGAGTTTGCAAGTCAAAGTTTTAAAGAAGGAATTGATTTTATTGGTAAGTTTTGTTATATTTACAGATGGAGCAAAAGAAGCTTTACAGGAGTGGCAGTTCTCAGGAACAAAGGTATGGTCTTATAGTCCATTCTCAACAGTATGCAAAATAAGTTTCTAGACTGTGTCCCAGTAAATTTTGGGCCAGTTTTGAAAATAATCATAAGTCACTAGCCTTGTGGTCTGTTTGTAAAATTAGTCTTTAGCCTGTGCCTGAGTAAATATCTGGCTAGGCCTGTAGGTGTTGCCAAAGCTTAGACTCAAACAAACCTATAAAGATTCAGATTCAGAGAAATTCAGTTTTTATATTCAGTGTAAAAATCAGATGAAATTAATGAAATTTCGTATTTTGTCCACAAGCTGTCTTTACAAGCAGTAGATATAAGTATAGGATTCTCTGTGGTGTTCTGAATATGTTTTCAGCCTCTAGTTTTTCGTTGGTCAAAGGTCTGAGTAGCCTTCATTTCTGAAGAATAATCTGTCAAGTGTAATTTAGTAGTTGTGAATTTCTTATAAATAACTATTTCATGATTGATTTTTTTTTTTTTAAAGAGAAAAACCTTACATTGGTACTTTGCAATTTAATTGATTCTTTCCACAAAAATCTGAGCTGTGACAGGATATGATAGCTGTACTTTGTCATAGTTATTAGTTCATTTTATCACATAAATATATCAGTTCAGTTTTACCTGAGGCACAATTAAAATGAAATCGTGATCTAATTTTGCATTGTTATTTGCACCTATTTGCTGAGCATATGTAATAAGTTTTTATCTCTAAAAGCTGTATAAAAGTTATTACCATTTTGAACAACAAAAAGACAGAGTTGAAATAATCAATTCAGTCAAACAATTTTTAAATGCAAGGAATAGCTTTAAAACTTCCCAGTAAGTTCTTTGAGATTAGATTTCTCCTGCAGTTCCCCCATGAAAACCTGGAAAAATAATCCCCATGAAAATGAATTATTCTGCACTATAATACATTGACTGTGTAAACATTCTTAAATTACAGCCTGTGAAAAAGAAACGGAATAAGAAGAAGCCATCAGCATCATCCCAGGCACCCCCAGCACAATCCAGTGCTGCCCCACGCTCACCAGAGACGATATACAGCGAGTCTGGGTCAGCAACAAGTTTTCTGGTGAACGGAGATGTCCCTAGAGAACCAGTGGTCAATGGAGTCTTAGAGCATGGTAAAAAATACTCCATTATTCATAAAGTATGATAATAGTGGTAAATGTGCCTCAGTAGCTCAGTGGTTAGTGCATTTCTCTTCCAATTGGAAGATCCAGTGCTCAAATCCTAGCTGGTGCATAAGGTGTGTCCAATTGAAAAGTCACCTAAGCTACTCATGCCTAACATCAACCAGCTGTGTTTTGGTACCAGTCATGTATGTTACTGGTACCTATTTATGAAAGTAAAAGTTAACATGCTATAAATCATTTTTTTTTTTTTAAATCAGAATTTAATTATGCAAAAGGTAAGCATGATTTTGATCTCCAAATGTTCTTTGAAATAGTTATGTAACATGATTGGGTGTTTCACAAGCATTCATACATCATTGAATGATATCTTGCTTTTCAGAACAAGATGAAAGTCCTACATCTGAGATGATCTCAAATGGACCAACAGCGAACACATATCATGTCCCTGCCTCAAGTTACCCCACCCCTTCAAGTGCAGCACAGGGGGCGGGCAACAGTAATCACTTTGATGTTACCTTACCAAATACAACAGTGAGTCAGTCAGAGTCCAAGGCAGGAACTGAGTTGAAAGTGGGAGGGAATCAAGGGGCCAAAGAGAAGTCACCAAGTCCACAGCCTCAAAGACAGAATCATGCAAATCATCATCATCATCAGCATAACAGACAAAGAGCACACTCAGGTACATTATTATGTGAAAAATGAAAGAAAATGAAATATTTTGTTATGATTTACAGGAAACCGATAAATATGGTCACTTTGAAAACAGCTCTTTTCCAGATGCAGTTAGTTTTACTGAACTGTTTCATGTCAGTTAAAAGTTCCTGATGGTCAGATTTATGAATTATCAGTTTTATACAACCCTGGTTTGAAAGCTTTGAAATTTAGATGACTGATATGGACTGTTCTACTTCAGGGCTTTAACCACTCGGAGCAGAAGTTTTATCTTTACAAATTAAGTTAAGAAAAATAAAGAACTAATTCTTTCATTTGTTAATACTGCACACTTTTAAACGGTTGTGAAGCATTACACACACAAAAAAAAAGCCCTATTCACTAAATTCATTTGTAAAGATTTAAAAACATTTTTTTCACAAAATTTTAAAGATTTTCACTGCGTTCTTATGCTCCACACAAGTAGAAAATCCGTTTTCAGCTTTGAAGTACCGGTGTTAAAAATATTGATAGTTCAACCAAAAGCCATAGTAAATGTGTTCTATAATACAGTTGTACAACATTTTGATTTCAGGATCTCATGGTCACAACGACACACGAGACAGAACAACTAGTACTTCATCAACTGATGGAAAAACAGGAAAGAAACATGCTCACTGTAAGTATATCATTGTGTATTAGAACCATTCATTTGTTTTCCCTCTGTACCCTTGCTGTCAAGACTGCTTGCAGTAGGCTCAAAATAGTTGTCACAATGGCCAATAACAATTACAGACATATTAGAGCAGGACCATGATTCCTTCTTGGCACATATTTCTTGTTATGAAAGTAGTTTTGTAGTGGGTTTTCCCACACTGCATTGTCGGCTCGAAATATCAATGATCTGTTATTTTGTTACTCAGATTACCCATTATCCATTTAATGCTGCAGTTGGCTCATTACCAAGTATGATTCTGTTAGCTAGATTTATATTTAAATGCAAAACTGTCTTTTTATTGGTCTTTAGAGATATTATATGAACTGAAGATCAAACTCTGATTGTACATTTTTCAAATAGAAGAAAAGAATGAAGTGTATTCATTTCTAGTACTGATCTTTGCGTTTACATACAGTAAGTCTTCAGCATATTATGCTTCAAACATATATATTGATGATTTTTGCTAATATTCCTTACTCTTACAAACATTGATAATTTACGACACCTGTCTTTAAGTACTTCCCTTACATTTTTTGTTCTGAATTATTTATGCCTGTTTGACAAAAATGTTTAGACAACTTAATTTAACACTGTATTTTAGGAAATATTTTGTGCCAGTCTGTCATAAGTCTCTCCGCACAATAGTCGTTATATATCAAGTAGTGATCACTGAGGTTGGTTTTGAAATATAAAACTGTTCTTTATGCAAAAAACAAACAAACATTCCATCCCTTAAGAGAGATTCTGAAGCTGATTTGGAATAAATGGAGTTCAGCATTGTCCACTTTAAACAAGTGTAAGTCTTAAGGTAACTAGAGAATTTTTAACAAAGTTAAATGCTATATTGAATATATTACTATTACTATGTTTCAGTGGGGTTAGAAAGGTCAGCCAAGGACTTACATAGACAGACAGTATCACTTGAACGATTGTGTTTGATTTTCAACGAAGAGGTGGAAAGGTCTAGTAAGAGAATCAAGTCTGTGTTTGATGATGTAAGAAACTGGTAAGTAGTTTCATTTTATACCTGTTGTGTATGTTCGGAAATTACTACTGCTTGCAAAACTGATTAGAGTTTCGTGTATTCGGAACAGGGTAAAAAGTGACGTTACGATGTTTATTTCAGTAGCTTAAACTGTCACTTTACTGATCATCCAATCACAGCGAGGCTGTTTTCGCAGGTATACCCGTCAATAAAACTGCGTCTTGCGATCTACCCGCAGCCAGAAAAATGTGACTGGGCGGCGCCAAAGTTGCTGTATCGTAGTTGTCGCTGCGTTGCTACCAGAAATCTTCACTCAATATTTTTTTTTCCTAACCACCTTCACTTAGTACACTAGAATGACACTTTTGACAGGTAAAAGGCGGAGTTTGAAAGAAACACATTGGGCGGCGCTTTAATTGATTTTTGACAGGTGTACCGAGGAGTCTCGTTCTTTACCTAACAGTGTAAACTCTAATCAGTTTTGCAAGCTGTAATATCTTAGGCATACTTTTTAGGGAAACAGAAAAGATTCTGTGTAATGTGTACTGAAAAAACATTAATTTCATTTTGTATCAGTTCTGTATGTCAGGGATTTATCCTAAGTGGTTTGAGAACAATCTCCACAAAGGAAAATGTTTATAAGGACATTGACTTTGTGTTCTAGTCATAGCTGTTTTATTGATAACTAAACAGTTATAAAGTAAGAGTTACAGTTTATCATTTGGAGGCACCCCGTTCTACTTAATAAGATTATTATTCAGGGTTTGAAAGCCATAGAATTGGTACAGGAAGTTTTAAGCATATAACAAATTTCTTCTAGTAAATGTCAGTTCTCCACATTGATTACCTTGCAGCAATATGTGGTACAAGACAGTTTTCTTATTACTTTCTATTCATTCTTATAGTTTCAGATATCCAGGACTTAGATTCATTAGTTGTTTATACAGCTTTCTATTACCAAACTTCAGTCACTATATTGTCATAAATATTTGATAGTTTTCTGCCAGTTTTAAGCCATTAATTTGAAGAAAAGAAAAGAGGCATAATAATTATCATGTTGAAGAAGACTTAAGTCAAAGTCCTGTCATTATTTGCCAAAAAAGAATATTAAATCAAGCAAGAAATGACTGAACTGTTCTGTATGGCCATCCACAGTGAAGTTTGGCTAGTTATACCGCCTTTAATATTTCAGAATGATGCAGAATTCTAGATTTGAAAGGAAGTATGAAATTGAGAACAAATATTGTTTGTTATTAAGACAGATTCATTATGACCACTTTATTAACTGGTTTAATATAAAATGAAAAATCTTTATATTGGCTAGAGTTTAGTGCTGGTAAAAATTTGTTGTTCAGTTATAGCTTCATCTAGCACAGATCAACAATGAAGATTGCAAAGATGGTTTGTTCATAATCAGTAGGATTCATTATGTTTTCAGAAAATAGTCAAATTGATTTTAAGGTTAAGAGGTCAAAAGTCAAGGTTACCATTCTTGTTTAGAGAACTCCATGTTTGAATAGAAAAACATATTTTCAGTCAATGGATTGAGGCCTGTGTTACCTATAAAGGTGCAATAACAATTCACCTTAGAATTTTAATATGCACTAACTATTCTGTTAAAGTAGAATTCATTGTCATATTTGAATGATTTTTTTTTCAGTTTAAATGCACGAGAAGCCTTTCTGTTAGGAGAAGTGAACTCACTGAAGGGGGCAGGAGGTAAGAACTTTGTGTCGGTTTTCACAGTATATGTGTACATATTATTATAGTTAAATTGTTGATTGTTTTCACCTTAGCAGACACTTAACTACAATACTATAAAAGAATACCACTTTTCATCATGAATAGTGTCTGTGTGTCTTTTCTCAAGATTAAATATGGAAAGTAAATAAATTTACTTTATACATCAATTTTATACAACTGATTGAAGTGTTATACCTGTTTTAAGAAAAGTCATTTTTTTCTGTAACAGAATGTTAAATTGTGTTTTACTCCTGAAACATTGTATAGTGTTAAGCCTAGTGGAATAATTAGTATTTGCTTTAAGGGACATTTGGTACCAAAAGACAGTTTCTTCCCTTCTGTATGATTATATGCTTACAGTATTTGTTCTGTGTGTATTTCTAGCTGAAACCTTCGACATGCGTCAAGGGCTGGCACATGACTTGAAGGTGAAGATTGACCGTGCGGAGAGAATGAATGAGAGTGAGCTGGCTGAACTCAGGCTAGATATAAAGGTAGGACAATAAATAATTTATGGTGAACTCAGGCTAGATATAAATGTAGGACAATAATTTATGGTGAACTCAGACTAGATATAAATGTAGGACAATAATTTATGGTGAACTCAGACTATATTTAAAGGTAAGACAATAATTTATGGTGAACTCAGACTAGATTTAAAGGTAGGACAATAATTTATGGTGAACTCGGGCTAGATATAAAGGTAGGACAATGATTTATGGTGAACTCAGGCTAGATATAAAGGTAGGACAATAATTTATGGTGAACTCAGGCTAGATATAAAGGTAGGACAATAATTTATGGCTGGCTGTTGAAACAAACAAGAAAGAATATGTAATTTCCAGAGACACTGGGCATTCATAAATGTTAGAAAGGTAATAGTTACTCCTGAAGAATGTGATGCATGTCTGTCAGTATGTGAGGGTAGGCTAATGGAAGCATACATAGTTTTAAGTTTTCATCTGAAATTCTTGTTTAACAAGTGTTATCATCTGTATTCTAAAGATCTTTTTGAGCATCTGCTGTACCTAAGCAGGATTGAAACTCAACACCTTTGTTAGATATTTTGCTATATAACACATACTTCTAAAGTATCCATTTCTGAGATTTTCTTTATTATGCCCCCCTTTGAAAAAGGGAGGGCATATTGCTTTGCTGCAGTCTGTTGGTCGGTCTGTCTGTATTTCCACCAACAGTTTCTGTTCTTTTTCTTCGCAGAGGTTGCACATACTGAAATAAAATTTGGTATACAGATTTATCATAAGAATATCTAGGTCAAGTTCTGTTTTGGGTTTGTTCAAGCAATTTTTGACAGAGTTGTGTCCCTTGGACTTAGAAAAATTCCAATTATTTTACATTTTCTGTTCATTTTCTTCGCAGAGATTGCACATACTGAAATAAAATTTGGTATACAGATTTATCATAACAGTATCTAGGTCAAGTTCTGTTTTGGGTTTGATCGAGCAATTTTTGACAGAGTTATGCCCCTTGGACTTATAAAAATTCCAATTATTTGCAGTTTTCGTTCATTTTCTTCGCAGAGATTGCACATACCGAAATGAAATTTAGTATACAGATTTTTCATAAGAATATCTAGGTCAAGTTCTGTTTTGGGTATGATTGAGCAATTTTTAACATAGTTATGTCCCTTGGACTTAGAAAAATTTCAATTATTTGCAGTTTCCGTTCATTTTCTTTGCAGAGGTTGCACATACTGAAATAAAATTTGGTATACAGGTTTATCATAAGAATATCTAGGTCTAGTTTTAGCTTAGACACGTCATACTTGATAGGTTGATGCATCTCAGATAGTACCTGTAGATAACCCCTATTGATTTTAAGTTCAAAAGGTAAATTTCATTTCCATGTACACTGCCCGTAATGTATACTGCCGGATGGGGGAGTGTTTCACAAACATCTCTTGTATAAGCATGTTTTATCTTGAAACCGACATTTACTGTCTGTTGTTATTGGCATTATCAAGGTGTCTAGTACATTAAAAAGGAGTTGTCTTAGATAATTCCTCAATGGTCTCTCTTAAATCAAATTAGGCTTTAGTTCTGATAACTCATATTGGCTATTCAGTATATCTTCTTACTGAAGCTTTGGCCAGGATGTGTATTCTGAGAATTGTCATGGTTCACAAGGGGTCAGCGAAAAAATACTCATGACAATTTATTATGTACTGATATGAGATAAGGGATGTTACTCTTGTCATAGCTTTATTAGGCCTCACACGTCATAGGTTCAGTATTTATGTTATGTGTACAGAAAGTTTTATCATTTCTGTATGAAGCTAGTAGTTAGTTTCTTCAAAAAATAGAGCATTTTCAGTCAAAATCCCTGTGACTGGATTGGCAGAAATTAAGGGTCTTTTGTTTAAATGTCTATTTAAATGAATGAGTTTCAATTTATTTTTCAGCATTTTGTTAGTGACAGAAAGGTTGATGAGGATTTAGCAAAAACAACTAGATTTTTATATGATGACACCCTCAAGGAACATATAAACAAGTTTGGTGAAGGTATGTTTTTCTTCCTTGTATTTCTTTAAAATAATAGCACATTAGATGGCTTCACCTTTTTGAACATGTATTTTTTTTTTTTTTATCTCAGCTGTTGTGTTGAGGTTTAGCCTTTGTGATTGCCACATGGGGGGTTATCAGCTTTGTTTGGTCATACTTTCTTCTTATTCTGATTATCTAGGATAATTTTACAAACATTTATACATCTGTAAATGACATGTTTCACTATAATTTTCAGTTGTTCCAATGAAGTGTCAGTATATACAGCGAAGAGGGTCTGTCTCCAGCCTAGCCAGTAGTGTAGCAGCCTCAGAACCAGAACAGCATATACCTAAGCCAACTTTAGATATTCCCAATACAAATGGTAGGTTTACTTTAACCTAAGACAACTTTAGATATTCCCAATACAAGTGGTAGGTTTGCTCTTACCTTATTCTATCTGTAAACAGAAAATTGCCATGTTTCAGAAAAGACCAGCTTTATGTGAGATACAAACCCAAATCTGCTGGTTCATGAGTTGCCAAAAAATCCAAAGCCCTAGAGCCTCTGAACTAAGAAGCAATTAGCAGAAAAAGTTGTTAGAGGATGAATTATTCACATAAGCAAGTGTGAACTCATCTGTAACAGCGGGTCTTATTGATGGGACCTAATTGTAAATGACGTTTTTGTTTTATGAAAATTTAGTACATGTTGTTAAAAGGTAATGATTCAATATATAGTTACAGATAAAAACAAGAAGCCAAGTACTCCACATTTAGATGCCAGTGAAGCACGTGAAGTGGCACAGCTGCAGAGAAGATTAAAACAATCTTTGACTTTAGAGGTAACCCTTATTTTAAGAATGGATTTTCCCCCACCCAGTGCAAATACATGTAGTATGCTTTTGCTTTAAGGATATAGGTCATAATAATCTTTTTTTTTTTTTTTTAAAACAGTACTGTATAAGTGGTAAAGTTTGCGATGTGGAAATGTTAGCGATTTTTGAAAATTTATTAAAATTGCGAAAATATCAACCAGCGTAAATTTCCTCATTCATAAAGAAATTTTTCTACCCATGCACAATGTAACATCAAAAGCAGCAAGTGCAGTCTGGTCACATCTGTATGGTAACAATATGTATTTACTGCATTTTCACACCTAATAAACTATCATATATCCGTATTAGGCAAAGAAATGATGCATTCTGTTACTTTCTGTTAGGAGAAATCACTGAAAGCGAGTTTGTCACATATTAAAAGAAAGCATCACCTAACTGAATGGGACTTTATCAAGTATTAAAGGAAAGTGAACAAAACATTTTTGACTACCTGACAATATACAAAGGTATAATATATTGTGCTAAAGATATTAAAATCGAGAACATTTATTCATTTAATCAATATTTTTTTTATTATTTATTTATATGCCTTTCAATTTGGATAAGAGATTTTAACACCTTTCACATTTTACGCAGTCAATGATTCGGGATTTGCAAAACTTCTGAAAACTTCTGAAAATGTGATTTCGTGAACTTTTTGATGCGCGAAAATATCCTCTTGTATAGTATGGCAGGTCTATATATCAGTAGAATAAAGCATAAGTTTTATTTATTTTCCATTAGTGTTAACGTAATATGAGATGTTCTCCAATACGTTCTGGTTTATGTTATGACGCATGTGAAGTAACAGAATACAACTCTTTCACTGTGCTGCTCATATATATATATATATATGGAAATAAACACTACACTGTATCAGATTCTCATGTTCTCATATTAATTACATACTCTGCATAAATATTTTCTGTGAGCTACAACAGTTTCTATTTATAGGGTGTGTATAACACAATATCATTGTCCACCTGTCAGTCGGTGACATGGCACTGTCAACATTATGTTGACAAGTGAAGGAAAATCATGTCTTTAGGAGACTTCTTAATTATATTTCAAAAATTCAGTAAATAATTTAGTGTTACAATGTGATTTCAGGGTATACCAGTAAAGCAGTACCCAGAGAGAGCTGAGAGTGCACCTGTATCCAGCCATTCCACAGCTAGAAGTAACAATGAGTCAAGACCAGGTACTCTTTTTATTTCTTCAGCAAGAGTTGTCTCTTGGTTCAGAACCATTTGAAAACTGGCTGAGTATTAGCATCCCCAGTCTGGCTTGTATAGATATAAACATACTATACAAAGAAACTATGGCTTGCTGGCAACATGGTTATAAGGGCACTCAGACGTCTGTTGTACTATTTAAATACAATGATTGAAAATCAGAAAAGCTGATCATCCATCAGAACATGCATAGTTATAGATACTCTGTGGCTATGGGGAAAAAATCTAATGCAAAGTTAAAGTGATACATTGATAGCCTGAATATTGTGCTTCATTAAAATGCCTATAGGTATCCAAAGCTCAAATTATCATCGGAACAGTTTTGGAAACAGTTCTTTCTTATATAATAGTTATGTTATCAAGCATAAGGGAGTGTTGAACGATAAAAACTTTAGATTTGTGAAAAGATGGCATACATTGAAAAAGCATAGAA
Source organism: Cyclina sinensis (assembly GCA_012932295.1). NCBI lineage: Eukaryota > Metazoa > Mollusca > Bivalvia > Venerida > Veneridae > Cyclina > Cyclina sinensis. Next base: position 15,122,006 of record JAAONU010000009.1, read on the forward strand.
CTTAACATGACAATTAAAATAGTGAAAACTTAAATACTTGGAATGTATAGTATTAATTTACTATCAACAGGAAGATAGATTCTGTATGCCCTGTTTCTGTTCACCGTGCTATTCTTTTGTATCTGCGGGAAATGGAAATTTTTTGACATTAATCCTTCGATTTAATTTCTTCAAAATATGTCCTGAAAAAATATAAAGAACAAAGTTCAACAAATATGTTGGAGTGCCTTTGTCATACAGGATTTCAAAGCAAGAATTATCCTAATTACATGATTCCATTGTTGTTTTTTTTGTGTTTAAAAGCCTTTGTAGTATTTTAAAATCAATCATTTGATTGCTTTATTGTCTGCTTTCGTTTATAAACTGGTGCATTGTACTTACATCTGTTTGGGATAGATTGTGTTGGTCTTGATTTAGGAATTGAACAGAAGTGCAACAGAAGATGTTTAAATGTAAATTTGTCTGCTTACAGCTGGAGGGAGAAGAGACAATCGAAATCGTCGAAGAAATGATCGTGACAGACCTCCTCGTGTGGATGGACCAAAGGATGATAATCGTGTGACATTTAATCAAACTCCAAATGGGGAGAGGGTTATTTTGATTGGACGTAAAACAGGTCCACAGTCATCTGCTAGACCTCCAAGGGGCGGAAGGGGCCGGGGTGGCAGAGGGCGTGGGAAGGGAAATGTCTCAGACACAAACAGGGGTGGAAATACAGACAATGTTAACCCTGGAGAGAATCCAGGGTCGACACCTGGGTCAGGGTCAGGGACAAGTGCAGCACAATCTCCATCAGCTTCTAGGGGACAAGCCTCAAGTCCAATAAAAGCTCTCCCACAAAGGGAGAACTCTGGGAGTCCACGTAGAGGAACGGGCAGGGGCCGTGGTCAGTCAGGTTATAATCGCCGTAACAATAATTCTGGTAGTAACAACAGCTCCAATTTACAGCCTAACAATACAGGAGAAACAAAAAAGGAAGGGTAAACAGAAAAAGTATCTAATTTGCTAGTCATCGAAAGTAGCAAAGCTACTGTGTAAATAATGTTACATTCTGAAAAACATTGTTACAATTGCAAATTCTATTTTTGAATGAAATTTATTTCGTTATTATGCAATCTGCTTACTTATTTTCTTAATGGATACTGTTAACTATGTTAATGTTTGTATGTTTATAGAACATACCTGTATTGTTCATCATTCAAAACAAACTAGAATTTTATGTGTATTAAAATTGATGTAAAATTAACATTATGCATTCATACATTTTAGCATGATAATTCAGGATTTAGGTGTTCATGGTGCTCATTTGTTCTCATCATATTTTATCATGCTTTAATTATCTCCCTTGACATACACTTTTTGTCTCCCCTGGCAAGTTAGTCATTTAAATTATAAGGTCATCATATTACTAATTATCACTCGGGTCATTGCCCCTTGTTATATATTTCACCATTGTAATACATCTCCTCAGAAGAGCTGTGCTTTTCTGAAAGTTTAGCTTGATTATGTTCAGACACAGTTTGTTAGAATATATAAAGTTGGATGTTGAATGTGTTGTATCATTAATTATCACTCATCACATTTTGTTATGCATCTTCAAAGGGTTTGTTACACAATGTTAAATTTTTCATAACTACACATGTTTAACACTCAAAGTATTTTTGGTGAAAAAAAAGGGATCAAGCTATTGTTACACCACAGTAGATAAGTGTTAAAATATTTTGTGAAACTTAACTATGCATGAAGATACAAGATCCACTGTTGTTGTGAATCAGTTATTGCCCTTGTTAAATTTCTTCTAAGGATTTTAGTTAGAACCACAATTGGCATTAATGTCTTGCATACATCTGTTGCCCATGCAATAATTTTCTGATTTTTTTTTCCATCAAAGGCATTTATTTCAGTGACGTGTTGTACCCAGACAAATAATGAAATGGCTGTGTGTTGAGTTTTTTAATCGTACTTTATAAAGGTTGTTCAGTGCAAGATGTTGTTCAGTGTTTGTTTTCAAACAATCTATATTTTTGTGACCTTATTTTTTATATACAAACTGCCTTACTTAGATGTTTGTATACATATAAAAAAAAGTTTGTGTGAAGGTGAAACATGTCATATTTGCAGTGTACACAGTACACAATTTTTCATTTCACATTTCATGAAATTAATGTGTCTGAACTCATTTTTTGTGAAAAAAATAATTTAAAAAAAAATTGTTGCATACCCAAAACTTCAATCACCTTCACTTTCATTTATTCATGAAGAGGCAGTATTTTTTCATAATCTGGGTGAGTAATGACTTTGATATCCTTGTTGTAAATACATACATGTATGGACTACAATTCTGTGGCGGTCTTGGTTTCCATTCTTAAAATTGTCAGGTGATTTCATAGTAATTTGTGGTAAAAAATTAAAGCAGGCTTTGAGGTAATTTGCAGAATTATGCTCCAAGTGATTTCTCAGAAATAAAACACTAAAATTTTCCCATATGTCTTCTGTATGTTTCATTTCAAGGGTGTGCAGTCGTAGGGTTATTTGCTCGGTACTGAAATGTCTGCATTTTTGCCTAGATCATTCAGTATTGTATTACTGTGTTGGAAGAATTTGCACACCTATATACCTAAACACAAAGAGAGTAACATATTAATACAGTTTATGTTGGCATGCAGTTTTTTCTTAGCATTTCTATAGGTTCCTAAATGTTATATTAGTGATGGAAATAGGTCCATAGTTTTCAGAAATTTCTGTTTTCTCTGATGTGTACTCGTAGAAGAACAAACATTACCAACTTTATAAACCCAAATATTTTCATTATGAAAAGACGCACTTGTATTGAGTAATGTTTGATATGGTAAAAGTCTTTCTCTGAGACAGTCAAAGATAAAGTTTGCAGCTATTTTTGAAGGTATATTAAACAATTTCATGTGATATACAGATAGATTGTCTTGCTCTAGTGATTGGGATAGGATTAATATTCTGCATGGTGTATTTCCATTTATACCTATATAAGAGGTGATAACTCTCTTTGTGTCTAATTTACATGAATTCTGATCATTCACTGTTTCTATATATTTATCCTGGACATTTGGACCAGGAATACGACCTTTATATTGTTATAAAATCACTTCCTTCAGTAGATACTAATATACTCTCTACATATATATTACTTCTGCAGATCGTTGGTAAACTTTCTTGCTCTATTTTCAATATAACAGGGTTGGTTCTTGCACTAGGATATTGAATTGAGATTAGGGTGACCAAAAACTAATTTCAGAAGTGGTCACTTTTGATTAAGAAAAAAAAACTGATATAAAGTGAAGGGTTGTATATACAGTTTCATGTGATAGCAAATTTACATTTCTATTTAATCTTGTATAATTATGCAAAGATTGCCTTTCAGGAGTAGAATTAGTTACAATTTCTTGAAGTGAGCCTGTTTCATTGATGAAAATTAGGAATCGATTCAATTATTACTATTTTGCAGACATTAAGCTATCTGTGATATTAGGTAATGTCAAACCATCCCAAGTCTCTAACCTGTGAAAAAACAGCAACATTATTTCACAGTATTTATGCTAAGAATCAATAGAAAGGTAAAAATACCATTTTTTGTACCATTTTTGTGTGAAAAAAAGTCATCAAAATTGAATTTTCATTCATGGATGGTGAGAAACACATTTCAGGACTACACATACGGTTCTAGTTTTTCTGCAACTTGCAGAACGTTGTTGTGATTTTATTTGCTTAAATGGTCAGTATAAGATCTATTGTTATAAGAGTGATAAGTTTTAGTGTTATAACTGTTCTTCAAGTGTATGTTTGTTGTAGGATGGAAGTATCTTTAGGTTGTTGTATACATATTTTCATTGTAATGTGATAGAAATTGTCATTTAACAAGATTAAACGTGATTGACTGTTCACTTACAAGTTTTGTTTGAAATTCATGCCAGTAGATTTATTATCTCATGTTAGATTGTTTGTTATAGCTGACCTTAGTACTTGGGTTGGATATTGTGTTAGTTTTGTTCCTTACTTTTAACGACTGAACTCGGGTGAGTGAGAAAGGGCCCATCTAGCAATATAAATTGTGGGAACAACACAAAATATATTAAGAACATAGTTTAAACTTGTCTTGTTCATGGTTATAGACGTATCTTTTGTTAACAATCTAGCTGGGAATGAAATTGATTCGTCCAACTGTTTTGACACCAGAGCTGACAACAGAACAGCTTTAATTTTGTTAACTTATTTCTATTAAGAATGTGCTAACTTTCCAAACATGCCCAGTTGGTAGTTGCCAATAGGAAAAATTCTTGTCATTTTTGGATCCCACTTTTTACATAAATCTTTAATTTTAATTTCTATATGCAAACACACAAGTAAAGCAGGGATGAGTTAAAAAAAAAGTCAAATTCATGCATTCATATTGAATCATAAGTAAGGTACATTAAAACCCAGTTTGGTTATCTTGATGGAGGTTTCCTAATGAATTTCGAAGTTTGCAGACCAGTGATTTCAGAGTTTAGTTGTTGTAATGTGCCAAATATATTTTGCCTACTTACTGTAGATATTCATGTATAAATACATTTAAACATTAATGACTAGGTTGATGGTGATTTCTCTTGTGTATGTATTTTCATATGTCCTATAAAAAAAAGAAAAACAAGAAAAATTATGTGTAGATATTTGAAATGAAATTTGTAAATTGTAGGGCAATTCTTACAAGTTCAAACTCATTTAATTATGTGTGCTATTGAATTTGTTATATATTTTAAGTTTACTAGGCTTCACTGTTTTACATTGCTATTGTATCTTTTTTTCCTCTCTTTGGAAGCATTTAGTTATTTGATTCATTTTGGATTAGGGAAACAATTCATTCAGGTTAAATTGTAATGCTGTATATTTGTTGATAATCTGTATATCAGGTATATATTTGCCTCTAGTTTTTCATTTACACTTGTTAGAAAAAACACAGATAAAACATTTGAGTAAGGGTGTATGGTTTCAGACTCTCAGTTTGTGTTAGTGTTGATCACGCTTTAGTATTGACAATCACTTCAATTAATCTTTATGCAGAGAAACACACTAATTACCAAAACCTCATAAATTCATCCAGAGCAAAGATTGCTGCAGTCAGTTTATTCTACCGTAGTCAATATTTCCAAACTATGGAAAAATTATGTTGTTTACTTAAAGGTACGGGCTAGTAATAACATCACAATATTTTCTCTAAACTTGAATTAAAACCCTATTTAATAGTAGGCAATAGCAAAGAAAATACATCCCTGATAAATTGTCCTTGATTAATTCTAAATCTGTTTTCTAGTCAAATTTCTAGACTTGTTGTGTTTTGTGAATATCAGATTTTATATAATATATAAATAAAAAATTAACGTAACTGTATGAAGCTCTTTTCATGCTTGTATTGTTACATATTTTGTTTTAGTGGGTTTTTTTTCAGGCATGTTCAGTCTCCTGATCTAAATGTTTTAACAGCGAACCAAAAATTGAATCTATTTAAATTAAAGGAATATCATTCATTTAGTATTCATGAATGGAATTATCATGTAAAAACAAAAGCCATTCAAAAAGCAGGTGTCATACGTACATGTTTGTGTAAATGTTTAATTAGTCTTTCAAGAATAACTGAATCAGGATGTGTGAAACCTTTAGTTGGAATAAATAGAAGTGTATTGATAATTGGGTCATTCTTTTTGGACGTTTTCTCATAGGTGAAGGTTGTCATTTTATGACTGTGATGAGAACACATACAAACTGTGTTACACAGGGAATAAATGAGACACATTCAGTTATATTTTAGTTTCAGTTAGATTAATCTTGTAGTACATCATTTTCCCATCAATTAAACAAACCAAAAAAAAAATTCTAATAAAAAAATTTAAGTGCTTTAATTAATTTTCTTATGCTGAAATTACCTTGTTGAATTATGGGGAGGGTATTTTTCTTGTTTTTTTGTTGCTCATTACAGAAAATACTATGTACATGTATTGACAGTAATTCCTAGAAATAATTCATGAAGTACTTACAGGTTATGACGTTATGACAAATGAGTGCAGGCAAAATCACATACTGATTATAGGTCAGTGTGACTGATTTAAATCATATTTTTAGCTAAGGCAGCAAAATTGGAGCCTTGTCTTTAGTCCTACCAGCTCATTTTCTAAGTTTGCCTTGTCAGTGCCAAGGATACTTTGAAGGAGTTTTCACTGATTGAAAATATTCAGACTTTATAATGGTGCATATCATGATGGCTAATCATGATCTGTACTGGGCCCTAAGGCAAAAATACTTGTTGTTAGCTGGGATAGAGTTAAGAAATATTGTTAGCTTTTGTGCATTTGCTTGCTGGCAACGAAATTGAATATTGTAGAAAGACCTAAAAATGCATGTCTGTTATTATGAATAAGCATTAGGTTGAAGTTTTATGAATGATTTCTAAGTTACAATAAGTATAAAGATGGATTAAAAAAGGATATTTGAGCATGTTAGTTATTTTACCAGAATGATGTATAGATATTTTACAGAATTTATTTCTTTAGAGTAGTTTTCCCATTTTCAAAAAGGAAATGAAACAGAGGAATTTATCACAAGCAGTTTGAAAGAAAAGGCTGTGCCACTTGTTAGAAAAGGCTGAAATTTGTTAACAGTTATTGTTATTACTAGATGTTGAAATGTGAACATAAGGAGCTTCACTTTTAAATTCATTGAGGGGAACCTGTGTCTGACTTGTCTGTGTCAAGTATAGCTAAATGTTTAGGCATCAGATGGTTCAGTCCTGGGTAACTCTTAATTATGTTACAGTATGCATAGATACATATATTTAATGCAAATTATGATATAAATATATCTCTCAAATAAACAAAATGAAAATTATTTTGACTTGTGGTCTTGCTTTGTTTTTAAAATACCCAAATTTATGTTAACATAAACACAGAATTTGAAATAATATACAGTGTACAGTCTCTCATCGTCGGAGACCCACGGTTATTGATCTTCATACAACACAAAACCCTTTAACAAGTCAACAGAAATATTTAAATATCAAGATGCCCGATGTCAGTAATAACAATACTGGAAATTTCTTGTTGACCGCATGTTAAACTCTAAACTTCCTGTTACAGTAGCAAGAACTACCTATTTTATATATATAAACTTAGGGTTGCAAATTTCCTATGGCATTTACCCCTTTTCACTGACTTAAGGCCACACCAAATTAATATCTTGTTCTTCGGATTTTTTTGAGAAAAATATGGGGCGAGCGAGCGAAAAAAAAATTAAAATATTTTTTTTTCTGATCAGTCATTTAGTGGAGCGAGCGAAGAGCGAAGAAAAAAAATGTAAACCATGATAGCGTTTAATGAGTATGTTAAAACCACTTTTAATTTATCGATTTCAAAAGAATGATTTAAACATGACAAAGCCTTTTTGAGAAACACAGCTCTACATATATACATGTATATTAACAATTCAGTTAGAAACAGATAAGCAGAGTGCACATCAAGTATAATGATCAAGATGCCAGTTACACGTCGTCTTCATATGATGATCATTTATGCCAATTTATTTTAAAATCCCGTCATGCTTGACAAAGTAATAAGCCAGACACTAACATCTACGGATAAACTTTAAGTGTCCACTGTGACCTTCACCTTTGAGCAAATGACATGGTTCATGCACACGACACATTGTCTTCATATTATGATCATTTATATCATTTTTTTTCCGAAATCTCATCATGTATGACAAAGATATGAGGCGGACACAATATTTGACACGGACAGACTGATAGACAAACCAACCGACAGGGTAAATGTTACATGCCGTCCTGCCATTTTATGGCAGGGGCATAAAAATTGTAAAAATCTATTGCTAGTAACTGTTACCCTTGACCATAATCCCTAGTGACCCAAACTGCACCCAATGTTAGAGGATATTAAAAGGAACCTGCCTATACATGTGAACACAATTTGTTAATACATAACGCCTGTATGAACAAAAGTTTGAAAAATAACAAAGGGCAATAACTAGAAAATTATAAATGGAAGAGTTATCTTTCTTGTGCAATGCACTTTTACTTAATGCAATCTATCCACCTATTAAGTTTCAAATTTCTATCTCAAATACTTTTCTAGTTATGCTCCTGACAAAAAAATAGGCATAAAAATATCAAAGGGCAACAACTCAGAAAGTATGGAAATAAGAGTTACGTTTCTTGTGCACTGCACTTTTCCTTAATGAGATCTATCCACCGATGAAGTTTCAAGTTGCTAGATGAAATGCTCCAGTACACGGCTGCAGCTCTGAACAGTTCGTTGAAGTCTGCATTATGAGGTATTTCTACTGCAGTCAGTGGAAAAATGGTTTTATTGTCATCAGCCTCGCGACAGGAAACAACAAACACGTAAGAGGCCATTTTCCTTTGTTGATTTATGATGTGATCCAAAAATACGACATTCAATTTGGTAATCGAGCAAATCATTACCTAACGCCCAGTAACGGGTCTCTACCGCGCAGAATAGTGATAATCGCGTCGCGTAACTGAGTATTAAACCGAAGAACATGTTCTGTAGAAATTTGCACTATAAATTACAATCAAAAGTAATAACTTTTTTTCGCACCGGGCGATTTCGACCCAGTGCAAATTTTACGACAGGAGCGGGCGGTGAGAAAAAAATTAAAATATTTTTTTTTCATTTCTTCGAAAATTGATGCGGGAAATCCGACGAACAGGAGATCATTTTGGTGTGGCCTAACCAACAATCTATCTTCAGTCACTCATTTTTGCTTACTTCTCCACCTACACACTGACCTATTCAAAGAGTAGCGGTGGGGCATTAAGTGTTGCACCTGTCTGAACATACAGTGTCCATCTGTTCATCCAAATTTCATTTCCGCACATTTAAAGGAAAATCATTGCACAGATTTCCTTCATATTTTGTGTGTATATGTGTCTTACGAAACAACAGGTTCCATGACACCTCCAATTTTATCAGAGTTATGGCCCTTTTTCGAATTTCTGTTTAAATCAAGTTTCCACACATTTAAAGGAAAATGTTGGTACAGATTTCATTCATGTTTTGTGTGTATATGTATCGTATGAATCTACATGATCCTTTTGAAATTGTGTGTGACATCTCCATTTTTTTTTACCCTTTTTCAGCTTAATTTATTTCAGTGAAAAATAAACTTTAAACACATTTGAAGACCAACACTTGAGTTTGCATATGTATCTTACTAAAACACAGTGTCTTTTCTAAAGTCAGCATGAGACTTCCAATTTTGTAATAATTATGTCCCTTTTTTTAACATTATTTCTGATAAAAACCAAATTCCATCACATTTAAAGGACTATTTTTTGCAGTAATCTGTTCATTACATAATTATCGACAACAGTCATACTTCTTTTGACATTCTGCCTGTCTCTTACATTTTAACCATCTGCTTATGATCGTCTGTCAACATTTGAGCATGGTGGGGGCATCTATGTCCCGTGGGCATCTTCCACATATACTGCATTTTCAACATTGAATACTCCTTCTCCTCAACACTTACTGCTCCTTCAACAATGACTGCTCCTTTGAACACTGACTGCTCCCTCACTCAAAATGGACTGTTCTATTTGCACTAACTGCTCCCTGTCTTAGAACTTTTCTGTGTTCATTGACTGCTCTCTGCTCAAGATCCACTGTTCTGTCTACATTGACCTTCCCAGCTCACCTGTGGTCTACATGGACTGCACATTACAAGCCTCAACATGTTCTTTTGGGTGGTTCACTGCTCCCTCCTTCAACATCGGCTGCTTGGTCTACAATGATTTCTCCCTTGCTATAAATTGATTGCTCTGATGTCTCATTCAGATTTACCCCTCAGTCTACAATGACTGCTGCCCATGGAGGCTATTGTAACGTTAATTGTCTTAATCTGATTCCTGGCATTTGTTGGCGTTCATGTTTCTTTGATCCATGCCGACTTCTGTTGCACTGTAATATGTTAGAACCTTCAGTCACGTATCAGAACAAAACATTTTAGTAATTCCAAATAACATTATTACATAAATCAATGAAGGAGGTGAAAAATTTAACAAGTCGAGATGGAACTGACGCTAAGTATTTTCATGTTTTTAGCTCACCTCAGCACTTTGTGCTCAAGGTGAGCTTTTGTGATCACCCTGTGTCCGCCGCGCATTGTGTGTCGTCAACTTTTTACTTTAAACAACACCTCCTCCTTAACCACTAGGTGAAAGATGATAAAACTTTAAAGGAATGTTCCTTGCATGAAGCTTTTTACAAAGTTGTTAATAGAATTCCTTCCATTCCTTCAAGAACTCCGATTGCTATGGCAACAAGAATGAAAACCTTTAAAAATCTTCATGTCTAATACCACAAGGCCTAGAGTTATAAAATTTGGCATATAATTTGAACAAGTTTTGTAGAGGCCTAGTGGACCTCTACAAAACTTGTTCAAATTATATCCCTGGGGTCACTATTGGCCGCACGTGAGGTGTCACAAGTTTTATATAGCAATATAGATAAAATTCATTAAAAATCTTCTTATCTGAAACCACAAGGCCTAGAGTTTTAAAATTTGGTAGGAAGCATTGTCTAAAGGACCTCTACCAAGTTTGTTCAATTAATGTCCCTGGGGTCACTATTGGCCGCATGTGAGGGGGTCACAAGTTTTACATAGCAATATAGAATAAAATCTTTAAAAATCTTCCTGTCTGAAACCACAAGGCCTAGAGTTAAAAAATTGTGTTCATGAAGCATTGTCTAGTGGACCTTTACCTGAAGTTTGTTCAAATAATATCCCTGGGGGTCACTTTTGGCCCCACCTGAGGGGTCACAAGTTTTACATTAATATAGAAGAAAACCTTTAAAAATCTTCTTGTCTGAAACCAAAAGGCCTAGAATTTTAAAATTTGGTATGAAGCATTGTCTAGGGGACCTTTATTAACCATTTTCAAATTATTAGATTAGGTTAAAGGTCACCAAGGCTAAAAATAGATTTATCTACTTTACCTCTTAGAGCCTTCATTTATAGACCAGTATCTTTGATATTTGGTATATAGGTTCTTGTATGAACCTCTACACATGTGTGGGGCTTGAGGTCACTGGGTCAAGGTCACCATAGGTTATAATAGATATTTCTACTTTCTCTCATAGAGCCTTTATTTATTGACTGATATTTTACATATCTGGTTTGTAGGCACCTACATATCTTCAATAAGAAAATGAAATACTGCTTCTTATGTTTGCTTAACAGCAAACCCACAGCCAAAGTCGTCAGGTGAGCAATCCAGGGCTATCATGGCCCTCTTGTTAACTTACAGTATCCACAAATCATAAGAACGCAGAAAAACGAAATTACATCACTGCTTTACAAATATGATAATAGAAGAAGCATTATAGCAATAAATCTATGGATCTCCCAAAATATGGTCATTGTTCCATTGTTTAAGTCATTCTTCCATAGTCAAGAACTTGATATCTTTTGATCATGGACAAATCTTTTAATTAAGGTGTTTATTGTGATAGTGCTTTATGATGTTCTAATTAATGAGTAATTAATGAATATCCTAATGTACATTCCTAACCACTCAAAGTTGATTTTTTTAATCAAATTAGAAAACATTTTTAACAAAAGATTTTAAGATTAAGCTGTAAAATAACATTAGTAGTAAATTTTCCCATATAGCAAATTAATTTCTTCGCAACTAGAACACTAATTTTATCTCCAGGTTTTCTTAAATTGGATCTCGTGTTTACCCAGTTTACCCACACAGTTTACGACAGGCAAGGCTACACACCTGTATGTTGTTTACGAAAGCCCTATAATTAGATTTAGGCGGGAAATGTGTGTATTGCTATTCCCGCGAAAATATCACATGGACTAAAATAAAGATCATGTGGTACATTTGGCGGTAAGATGAAAGGGATTACTGTGTATTGATTGGCCCTACCGCCTTTAACCCAGCTGTGACCCGCGTCACGTGATATTTGTTGTTATTTTTGTGAAAGATTCAACACGAGGAGAAATTAAGGAATTATTTCGAGATTATATAACTTTCCGATGTGTAATCGAGATGGCTATGATTGACAAATCAAATATAATGGATCTTACCGGCCGACCCCGACGGATTTTGCAGAGTCCTGGGAAGAACTATGACGGGGAAGGGGAAAGAAACCTTACGTTGCGCGGCATTTTTGATGTCCTCAGCGCGTATAGGGATTATGAAGGTGGCATCAACTGCAGTAAATGTGGTAAGAACACGTTTAAATATTTTTCAAGTTAGGCGAAACAATTTTCTGCTTAAACACCTCGGTATGTTCCAAAATGAACGATGAACATATGTGATCGCGAAAAGTGATGGTGATTCAGAAATCGAGCACCTTGAGTTTGATATTGTGCAGAATTTCTTTAAAGTTCTGAAGTATTTATCCACTTGTCAAGTTAATCTGCAAGAAACGTATACATGACGCTTTTCACTAAAATTTCTGTATCAAGCAGGGTCCAGTTGTTCTAGTAAATAACCTGATTACATGGAGTTTTGTTTCAGACAAAAATCTATTACAGATTCCTTTTGCAAGTTGGGGTATTGACAAAATATTTGCTCAGTAATTCTCCAGACCATTAAATAATTTTGACTTGGTTCCAAAAAAAAATTGGATTAGTCAGTCTGACCTGCCAACAAGGTAAATAACTGAAAACCAAGTGAGGGAATAACAAAATTAAGTGATTGAACAAGAAACTGGCACAGAAAAATCAGGTTGTTTAGATAAAGTAAAGAATGAGTATTGTTAATGTTATTTCTTGTTATTGTTGCACACTGTTTTGTACAGAAGTTTGGACATTTTGCAGGGAAGCTGTACAAAAGTAAAGTTTGTTTCATCAAGCACCTCTGGGAGCACAGTGTTTACTGGGACCTGTTTCCAGGTGACAAGAACCATGAACGCGTATTGGCCATTCAAGCTGCCCTGATCCTTTACTCCAGATATGAGGGTGTCAAACAAGAAGATGCTGAAAGGTCAGTTTCTGCGGAAAGTTGGTGTTGAGTCCCTTGTCCCTAAATTTCTTAACTGGATTTGTACATGTTTCAGTTTGGGACCCATGTATCAGTTCCTGCCTGTAACACTCGCAAGAAGGGTTGGGGGGATTCAGAGATAGATAGATTAGATTAATTTAAAAGTAAATTTTTCTGAGTAGCAAAATTTGTACATTATGATCAGACTATACATATTATGCTTATCATTGTTGACATTTGTTGCAAAGGCAAAAACTGTGAGTTGCATGTAGCAGGGTTAAGTTTAAGATGTGTTATAATGACAAAACACTGAACAGTGGATATTTGGGCTGACTTGTTCAGACAAAATACTTTCACCATGTAATATGTGCAAATGGCCAAATCCTATCACAAATCCTGACTACAAAATAACTTGTAGGTGATGGCCACTCTGTAAGTTATTACAATAATTAATGTTTATTAGCCATAGTACTTACCTATGTACAGATATTCACTGGCAGTGCTGCAGGTAGTGTAAAATAACGGGGTCTATCTATATTTGAGTTTATTTAAATTGTTGCTGGTTTCCCTGTTCTGTCTTATATATGCAAATAATTAGAACCCTTGGAAATTGTTAACTTTTCTGCATACATTCTGGTCTTGCCAGTTTGTAAATGACAACACCATTTTAGGCATTGACAGTTAAATAAATCTTGTTATTTTATAGGTTACGGGACTTGTTAGTCACATCACCTACTGGGCATGACACAGCCTTGACACAAAACACACCAAAGAAATCAAAACCAGCACATCAACCAAAATCACCTACTTTACCAAGTAGAGAAGAAAAGATCCAGGAACTTTCTACACCAAAGAAACAAATCCTTGCACCATGGAGAGAGGTTTTAGGGAACAGGCAGATACCACATGACACAGTCGGTCCACAACATTTGTCTCCTGTGACACGACCAACACCACACCCAGTCAGTCCCCAACTGCTTTCGCCAGTAACACCTGAAAAAAACTTTGAACTGAACCTTGTGTGTCCAGCAACACCAAGAAAAGACAAACGCAAATTGGCTGCTGCAAAGTTGCAACGCACATCAAAGAAAAGGCGCCGCTTATTAATGGAGTGAAAACAGACAAGTGTGCAAAAACTGTGTAATATAGTTTGGTGCTTAATTTTGCTTGTGTTCATACTGCCATTACTAGGTGGACTAGAAGGGGAAAGGATGAATGATGAATTCATCAGTTACATGTACATTTAGACCCTGTTTAGTATTATAATCAGAACCAATAGTTCAGGACTACTTTCAAGCCAAATCTTAATCAGTCTTGTTTTCTGAAATATCTTTGATATAGAATCTGTATGCCAGCTAAAACTAAGCCATGCTTAAGTTTGTTTTCAGATGAGTAAGAGTCACCCACCTCTTTACCCAAACATTTTAGTGAGTTCTTTGTCTAAACTTGAAGGTTAAGATTCCTTGGTTTACATATACAGGGCTATTGTTGTTTGTAATATCATTTACATTGTTTGTTGTTTATATGTTTTTTTCTGTTAAATAGGTGACTGTATTTTATGATGATGCTAAGACTTACAATATTTTGTTTAAGTTTTCCTGAACGTTTTTTTTAGAAGTATGAATAAGAAATGTTATGTCAGGGTGTAATGATAAACAATAGGACAATAAACCAGACTAGAACGTAAGATATGCTGCATACATCATACAATATAGCAGTTTTCTTTGCTGTGATACTAAGGGAGATTAATCTAAATTGAAATAAAGTGGCCTCCAATATCGCTTCAGTTAGCACCAGTGAATTTTAAGCTGGAGTTGTTTTTAGATTCTTCAAATACTTTCCCTGAAATTTCACTCAATTCTGCATACTCTTATTTTCCAGGAGAATTTATATTACAATGTAGTATTGACAAAATCTCATAATATTTTGATGAGGACAAAGAAGTGATGTGTGCCAGGATATATATTTAACCATGAGCAAGGAAGGTCAATACTTATATCATTACTGTGATTACACCATAAGTGCTATATGTTAATATTCCTAGCTCAGTTAAAAGCAGATAAGAAGTGCTATTCCACAGAGTTTTCAAATGCTTACCATTTTCGGCATAGTTGTCATTGCCTGTTGTACTATTTTGTGATTGCTGTATTCATAGTGAAAGTGCTGTTTCTGAGAATTTCTGTTAATTGTTTTGCTGTATTGATATATCGTTCTGAGCGGTGGTTCAGTCATTTTAGTTGACCAGTCATATTCAGCTTCCTTCTAGAATGCAGTTTCTTTAGGGTTGTAGTCAAGTCAAATTTTAAAAAATACGTGTTTTCTCATAAGTCATTTATTCCTGTGTTTGTGGATTCAGCAACATGGGGCGTTTTCTGTCTGTTTAAATGGAAGGATTTGGAATTTAGAAAAAAAAAATGAATTCTAAATCAAGGTTTTGTAAAGATGCTTGTAATGATTGCCACTAACTTGACCATGCTACAAACTTGACCAACCTTCTTTCTTTTAGATATAGTTGTAAGGGTCTGTTGAAAGAAAGAGCAACAGAACTATTAAAGGTAATACATTGTTATTCATTGAATCTGTTGACATTCTTGAAAAGCTTGGCACAGTCTTTACATTGTAGTACTTGTGAACTTCTTTGGTTAATTTGTGTAGAGTTATATTGCTAGCTTCAGTACTCATTTGTGTCAAGAAGCAACGGAAATGTGTAAAACCTTGACTGGTAGTTTTTATAAAATTTTCTTAGGGCCAATGGTACTTTGTTTGTCCTAAGGATTTTTATCTCATTTTATTAAATTTAAGAAAAAGCATAGTTTGTATGTACAAAAATGTGATATGTAAATAATGATGTTTTTTGTTTTAAATGTTGACAGTTTATGCTTGACAATTAAGTTGATATGTATTTGATACTAAGCTTTCTGTAAAAATTTGTAGTTAGTTCAGTGAGATTTGTTTGAAATGTGTGAAAAGTTTCTTTGGAATTATGTGAAGGGAAAATAAAAAAGAATTTTAAATGAAAATTAGTCCATAGATAAATGGGAATTTTATATATTTCATTTGGTTTTGAGGGGAAGTAAATGCAGTTTCAGAGAAAAGGTTATTATTTAGAAATTTATTCATTTTAAAAATAGGATACACTTGGTTGGAAGTATATTCAGACATTGGGTCGGGGGGTGTGCATGGGATAGATTCAAACTTTTGGGAAATAGGTTCATTAGGATGTGATAGATTTATGGAGAAATGGGTTCATTTGGAAAATGGGATAGACTTTGGGGAAATGGAAGACTTATTGGGAAATCAGTTCACTGGAAAAATGGTTAAGACTTAGCGGAAAAAAGTTTATACATTGAGGAAATTGGTGCATTGGGTGAGCTGAGAAAATTTTGAAGGAAATAGGTTTATTGGGAAATGGCAAATATATTGGGAAGAAGGTTCATTGGGAAAATGGGATAACATTTGAAGGTAATAGGTTCAAAGTTGGAAAAAGGACAGATCTATATAATATGGGTTTATATGCTGTTAATTTATCTGGTGGAATTGCTCCCAAAATGACCATAGTTGTCGATGGGTCACAAAACGTCATTCATTCATTCTGATGGAAGTAGGGTTGGCAAAGATTTCAGGGAGTAGTGTAAAAAGCATTTCATATGCAGTAAAAGTAATTGGTAAAACTGTTTAGTAGTGGTACATTTTGATAATAGAAATGATTTACTCTAATGAAGGTATACTAAAAAAAGTGTATGCCTAGTAAGGCCTAAAAGATTGATTGAATTAGTCAAGATACAATGATTTAAGCAAGAGATTTTAAAAAATGCATTGGTCATGAAGATAATGTTTTGTGGGAAAAGTATTAACTATGCAGAAATGAAAGAAAGGAAAAGTTAATATATTGAGAATTTCGATTCTTTTCAAATACTGGTTGGGTTGGAATTTTCTTGCATGATATGTACTTGTTAAATTGAAATCGTTAATTGTGAATGTGTTATTTTGATTGCTATAGTGAAATGGTTTAACAACAGGTGTTCATTTTTCAAAGTCTTAAAAAGGCTCAGAATATACAGATTTCTGTAGAAGTTTTGAAACAAAACATGTTATAACTGCATTGAAATTATTAGTGGTAATCATTTAGTGACATTTAATAATCACAGGAAATTTAAGAACTACTTTACTGAATAACTCAAAATTTGATAAAGAAAGATTTTGAGACTGATGAAAGACAGATGTATTTTTGTTGAGTAATTTTATACTTATGCAATTTAGTGGCATCTGAAGAAAAAAACTTAGAAATAAAAGATTTTAAATCCTTCCAGTTTCAAGTGACTGTTTACGTGACTTGGATCAGTCAAAAAATTGAGTAGAAATGTTCTTAAAGGCTTAAAACAAGTTCAACAGGTTTTTTTTAGTAAAACCATTTAGGGCATTTTATGTAAACTTTTATGATTTTGTATGTTAATTGTCTTGTTATATGTTTTTTGGTTTTTGAATTCTTACAATATTTTAACCATTGTTTTTATGATAGATGTACTTGGCGTTTTTTATGGAAATGTTCACATGACTTAAAGTTCTTGCATTTGTATCGGTTTTCCAATTTTGTTTTTGTTATATAATTTCAATGATGACTTTCTGCACTGTTCAGTCTAACTCGCATGTTACTTGAAGTGAGTAAAGGCCATTCAAGTAAAACATATATCCCATCCCAGGAAGGCAGACCAATGAAATACTGTAGAAGGGGTGGGTCATTTTTAAGACGCCGGTTTTTCCTTGTCAGATAAACTTCTACAAGGGATTGGTACAGTTTGAAAGTGCTTTCATGGAGTAGGATATATATTTTACTAGAATGACCATACAAGTGTTAAAAGAAATATTCAAGAGGACAGTTTGGAAAGTCTTTACTTAATCTTCAAAGGGTCTGCAATAAAAAATACAAAATGTTAAAAGTAAACTATGTAGAAAATTGATAATGGTACTTCTTTAAAGATTTAACGTGTGCTGTGATTTTTCAGTGCCGTTTACTGATCTTTTCCAATTGTTCACGTATATGGTAATTCTTACATTAGTTGTGGGTGAGAAAATAACATGTTTAACCAAGAAAAGTGATACTTCATGAGTAAGGCAAATAGTTAGTCTTTGAGAGTGCTCTTTATACAGTTAAAGAGTTCCTTGAGTTGGTAAGCTTACCGAAAAACTATGAAGCCTACATGAGAAATAGTTACCTATTCGTTTTAGAGAACTTAGCATGCTGTATTGAACTTGTGAAATTCATAGGTGTACAAATGTCATCATGTTACTTGAAAATTAAGAAATAAGTTGTTAAAGAAAGAATTGTTAAGGATCAGTGTTAGCACACATTCATTGACATAGATAGTCATAATAGTTCTTTCTTTTACCTATTTGAACAAGTTCTGCAGTATTAAATAACCATCTGAATAAATGGTAATCCTTTTCCACTTGGTTAAAAGTTAAAGTCCCAACTTCTGTATCTACTTTCGCATTATTGTTACTGGTTCTTAAATTGACATTTATCCTGTTATTATCAGTTGTTATTGCCTTTGAACTTGCGCAAACCATAATCAGCGAAGTCTCTTTATTATCTGCACTGTTCTGTAAATTGTGACTTAGAATGACTTGGTCTGTTTAAATTGAAAAATGATAGAAAAGTTTTTTTTAGAAATTCAGCTAGATGAAAATTAAATGGAAAATACATTGTACATTTATGTGTAAAGAAAGCCTAACTGAATAAAGAAAATAGATCCGTCAGTATATCCGTGTTGTAGATGACATTGTATATAGCTGTATATAGTTCTAAGGCCATATGGGTGATATATGTTTTTTTTTTCTTTCTTAAGTATGAAATGTATATTTTACTGAACTTGTTTTTTGTTTCATGAATGATAAGTATGTTGGTACATAAGTTGCATGGAAAAAATAAAATGTTCTATATAAATACAATTGTCATTTTCTGTTTGATAGATACAGTACAAAGGCATCAGAACTAAATTATAGAGCACAATGAAAATAGTCTTTGGTACTCTCAGTATTTTTAGCTCAGCTGTTTTCAAAGAAAACGTCGAGTATTGTCATAGCTCTCTCATCTGCATCATCTGCATGCAAAAACTTCGACATTTTCCATTACCTCTGCATTTACCTCACATATTCTCTTCTAACTTGCACTACCTCTTCATAATGACACCCCACAAAAATACCACATAACTCTATTTCAGAATTATGCCCCCTTTTCAACTGAGAAAATTTCTTAAAATTCATTATAATTTGCAATATCTGATTTTACTGAATGTATTTATCTGGTGGAGACGTATCATTTTTGCCCTGGTCGTCTGTCTGCCTGTCACACTTAGCTTGTGTTCAAAAATGTAAAGACTGTTTGACCCCCACCCTTCAAACTTCATTGAATCGAGGAGAAAGTCAAGCTCACAGTGACCTTGAATTTAAAGTCTGGTTCTGCTCAACAACTTAGTTTCATTTGATACACATTCTTAAAATTTCATAGGTGGTTCCCCTTATTAAGGTGACCCCTACTGTTTCTGTGGTCAGTTGTCAAATATCTACTACAGCTGAGACGTGGACAACTTGACCAGGTATAATATGGATTTGTAGAATGGTGCTTTGACCAAACTTGAAAACTAATAGTTGGGATTCAATGCAACTTCATACAATGGTCAAGAACAATGAGAGGAAGTGCAATCTTCAAGAATCATAACTCCGTCTCCACTATTTGCAGAGTAATTGCCCTTTTTTGGTTTTCCTTGTCTGGAGCAGAACTTGAAAATTACTGGTTGGAATTCAGTGCAAGTTCAAACAATGGTCAAGCACAATGAGAGAAAGTGCAATGTTCAAGAATCATAATTCCATCTTCACTATTTGCAGAGTAATTGCCCTTTGTTGGTTTTCCTTGTCCGGAGCATAACTTGAAAACATCTGGTTGGAATTCAATGCAACTTCATACAATGGTTAAGCACAATGAGAGAAAGTGCAGTGTTCAAGAATCATAATTCCATCTTCACTATTTGCAGAGTTATTACCCTTTGTTGGTTTTCCTTGTCCGGAGCATAACTTGAAAACTACTGGTTGGAATTCAATGCAACTTCATACAATGGTTAAGCACAAAGAAAGGAAATGCAGTGTACAAGAGCTATAACTCTATATTCACAATTTGCCCAGTTATTTCCCTTCTTTTTTGTCCCTTGTCAGAAGCTTAACTTGAAAACTACTGGTTGGAAATCAATGCAGTTTCATATAATCGTCAAGAACAATTAGAGGAAGTGCAAGTGTACAAGAGCCATAACTCCATTTGCACTATTTGCAAAGTTATTGCCCTCTGTTCGTTTTCCTTGTCTGGAGCAGAACTTAAAAACTAATAGTTGGAATTCAGAGCAACTTCATACAGTGATCTAGCACAATGAGAGAAAGTGCAGTGTACAAGAGCTTTAACTCCATCTTCACTTTTTGCAGAGTTATTGCCCTTTGTTGGTTTTCCTTGACCAGAGCGTAACTTGAAAACTACTGGTTGGAATTCAGTGCAACTTCATACAATGGTCAAGCACAATGACAGGAAATGTACTGTACAAGAACCACAACCATCTTTAATTGCCCACAACCATAACTCTATTTCAATTTTTTTACAAAGTATTCTGTTACTAATAACTTTCTCAGTTCCGAAGCAGTCTTGCGGGGGTATTATTAAAGTTAGTGATAGCTCTAGTTTTTTTTAAGCCTCGAGTATTAATTTGAATGCTGTTAAAATTTAGTTGGAGAATTTATTTATTAAAAAAAACAAAAAATGAAAAGTATTTACTCTGAGGGGTAATGCTTTAAAAAGAAGCAGTTAAAAAGAACAAAGTGCTGTCTCCAGACTGTCAATTGAAAAAGATACTGTTCTGCCGCAGAAGTGTCGAATCAAGATGACAACCTGCTGCCTCAGTACCGTTGATTGAATATGACAACCTGCTGCAACAGTATAGTTGATTGAATATGACAACCTGCTGCCTCAGTACGGTTGTTTAAATATGACAACGTGCTGCCTCAGTATCGTTGTTTGAATATTACAACGTGCTGCCTCAGTACCGTTGATTGAATATGAAAACGTGCTGCCTCAGTACCGTTAATTGAATATGAAAACGTGCTGCCTCAGAACCGTTGATTGAATATGACAACCTGCTGCCTCAGTACCGTTGATTGAATATGAAAACGTGCTGTCTCAGTACCATTGATTGAATATGAAAACATGCTGCCTCAGTAGCGTTGATTGAATATGATAACGTGCCGCCTCAGTACCGATGATTGAAATTGACAACGTGCTGCCTCAGTACCGTTGTTTGAATATGACAACGTGTTGCCTTAGTACCGTTGATTGAAAATGACAACCTGCTGCATCAGTACCGTTGATTGAAGATGACAACGTGCTGCCTCAGTACCGTTGTTTGAATATGACAACGTGCTGCCTCAGTACCGTTGATTAAATATGACAAAATGCTGCCTCAGTACTGTTGAATGAATATGACAACGTGCTGCCTCAGTACCGTTGATTGAATATGACAACCTGCTGCCTCAGTACCGTTGTTTGAATATGACAACCTGCTGCCTCAGTACCGTTGATTGAATATGACAACGTGCTGCCTCAGTACCGTTGATTCAAAATGACAACGTGCTGTCTCAGTACCGTTGATTGAATATGAAAACGTGCTGCCTCAGTACCGTTGATTAAATATGACAAAATGCTGCCTCAGTACCGTTGATTGAATATGACAACGTGCTGCCTCAGTACCGTTGTTTGAATATGACAACCTGCTGCCTCAGTACCGTTGTTTGAATATGACAACCTGCTGCCTCAGTACCGTTGATTGAATATGACAACTTGCTGCCTCAGTACCATTGATTGAATATGACAACGTGCTCCCTCAGTACCGTTGATTGAATATGACAACGTGCTGCCTCAGTACCGTTGATTCAAAATGACAACGTGCTGTCTCAGTACCGTTGATTGAATATGAAAACGTGCTGCCTCAGTACCGTTGATTAAATATGACAACATGCTGTCTCAGTACCGTTGATTGAATATGAAAACGTGCTGCCTCAGTACCGTTGTTTGAATATGACAACCTGCTGCCTCAGTACCGTTGTTTGAATATGACAACCTGCTGCCTCAGTACCGTTGATTAAATATGACAAAATGCTGTCTCAGTACTGTTGAATGAATAAGACAACGTGCTGCCTCAGTACCGTTGATTGAATATGAAAACGTGCTGCCTCAGTACCGTTAATTGAATATGAAAACGTGCTGCCTCAGAACCGTTGATTGAATATGACAACCTGCTGCCTCAGTACCGTTGATTGAATATGAAAACGTGCTGTCTCAGTACCATTGATTAAATATGAAAACATGCTGCCTCAGTAGCGTTGATTGAATATGATAACGTGCCGCCTCAGTACCGATGATTGAAATTGACAACGTGCTGCCTCAGTACCGTTGTTTGAATATGACAACGTGCTGCCTTAGTACCGTTGATTGAAAATGACAACCTGCTGCATCAGTACCGTTGATTGAAGATGACAACGTGCTGTCTCAGTACCGTTGTTTGAATATGACAACGTGCTGCCTCAGTACCGTTGATTAAATATGACAAAATGCTGCCTCAGTACTGTTGAATGAATATGACAACGTGCTGCCTCAGTACCGTTGATTGAATATGACAACCTGCTGCCTCAGTACCGTTGTTTGAATATGACAACCTGCTGCCTCAGTTCCGTTGATTGAATATGACAACGTGCTGCCTCAGTACCGTTGATTCAAAATGACAACGTGCTGTCTCAGTACCGTTGATTGAATATGAAAACGTGCTGCCTCAGTACCGTTGATTGAATATGACAACCTGCTGCCTCAGTACCGTTGATTGAATATGACAACGTGCTGCCTCAGTACCGTTGTTTGAATATGACAACCTGCTGCCTCAGTACCGTTGTTTGAATATGACAACCTGCTGCCTCAGTACCGTTGATTGAATATGACAACTTGCTGCCTCAGTACCGTTGATTCAAAATGACAACGTGCTGTCTCAGTACCGTTGATTGAATATGAAAACGTGCTGCCTCAGTACCGTTGATTAAATATGACAAAATGCTGTCTCAGTACCGTTGATTGAATATGAAAACGTGCTGCCTCAGTACCGTTGTTTGAATATGACAACCTGCTGCCTCAGTACCGTTGTTTGAATATGACAACCTGCTGCCTCAGTACCGTTGATTAAATATGACAAAATGCTGTCTCAGTACTGTTGAATGAATAAGACAACGTGCTGCCTCAGTACCGTTGATTGAATATGACAACTGCTGCCTCAGTTCCGTTGATTGAATATGACAACGTGCTGCCTCAGTTCCGTTGATTGAATATGACAACGTGCTGCCTCAGTACCGTTGATTGAAAATGACAACGTGCTGCCTCAGTACCGTTGATTGAATATGAAAACGTGCTGCCTCAGTACCATTGATTGAATACGACAACCTGCTGCTTCAGTACCATTGATTGAATATGAAAATTTGCTCTCTCAGTACCGTTGTTTGAATAAGACAACCTGCTGCCTCAGTACCATTGATTGAATATGAAACCTGCTCCCTCAGTACCGTTGATTGAATATGACAACCTGCTGCCTTAGTACCGTTGTTTGAATATCACAACCTGCTGCCTCAGTACCATTGATTGAATAAGACAACCTGCTGCCTCAGTACCGTTGATTGAATATGAAAACCTGCTGACTCAGTAGTGTTGATTGAATTTGACAACCTGCTGCCTCAGTACCGTTTAATGAATATGACAACGTGCTCTCTCAGTACCGTTGATTGAATATGACAACCTGCTGCCTCAGTACCGTTGATTGAATATGACAACGTGCTGCCTTAGTAGTGTTGATTCAAGACAACCTGCTGCCTCAGTACCGTTGATGAATATGACAACGTGCCGCCTCAGTACTGTTGATTGAATATGACAACCTGCTGTCTCAGTACTGTTGATTGAATATGACAACCTGCTGTGTCAGTACCGTTGATTGAATATGACAACTTGCTCCCTCAGTACCGTTGATTGAATATGACAACCTGCTGCCTCAATAGCGTTGATTGAATATTACAACGTGCTGCCTCAGTACCGTTGATTGAATATGAAAACCTGCTGCCTCAGTACCGTTGATTGAATATGACAACCTGCTGCCTCAGTACCGTTGTTTGAATATGACAACCTGCTGCCTCAGTACCGTTGATTGTATATGACAACTTGCTGCCTCAGTACCGTTGATTGAATATCACAACGTGCTGCCTCAGTACCGTCGATTGAATATGACAACATGCTGCATCAGTACCGTTTATTGAATTTGACAACGTGCTGCCTCAGTACCATTGATTGAATATGACAACCTGCTGCCTCAGTACCGTTGATTGAATATGACAACGTGCCGCCTCAGTACTGTTGATTGAATATGACAACTTGCTCCCTCAGTACCGTTGATTGAATATGACAACCTGCTGCCTCAATAGCGTTGATTGAATATTACAACGTGCTGCCTCAGTACCGTTGATTGAATATGACAACGTGCTGCCTCAGTACCGTTGATTGAATATGACAACCTGCTGCCTCAGTACCGTTGTTTGAATATGACAACCTGCTGCCTCAGTACCGTTGATTGAATATGACAACTTGCTGCCTCAGTACCATTGATTGAATATGACAACGTGCTCCCTCAGTACCGTTGATTGAATATGACAACATGCTGCATCAGTAACGTTGTTTGAATTTGACAATCTGCTGCCTCAGTAGGATTGATTGAATATGACAACCTGCTGCCTCAGTACCGTTGATTGAATATGACAACCTGCTGCCTCAGTACCGTTGATTGAATATGACAACGTGCTGCCTTAGTAGTGTTGATTTAAGACAACCTGCTGCCTCAGTACCGTTGATTGAATATGACAACCTGCTGCCTGATCAGTACCGTTGATTGAATATGACAACGTGCTGCCTTAGTAGTGTTGATTTAAGACAACCTGCTGCCTCAGTACCGTTGATTGAATATGACAACGTGCTGCCTCAGTACCGTTGATTGAATATGACAACCTGCTGCCTCAATACCGTTGTTTGAATATGACAACCTGCTGCCTCAGTGCCGGTGATTGAATATGACAACGTGCTGCCTCAGTAGTGTTGATTCAAGACAACCTGCTGCCTCAGTACCGTCGATTGAATATGAAAACGTGCTGCCTCAGTACTGTTGATTGAATATGACAGCCTGCTGTCTCAGTAGTGTTGATTCAAGATGACAACCTGCTGCCTCAGTACCGTTGATTGAATATGAAAACGTGCTGCCTCAGTAGTCTTGATTCAAGATGACAGCCTGCTGCCTCAGTAGTCTTGATACAAGATAAAAACCTGCTGCTTCAGTAGTGTTGATTGAATGTGACATCGTGCTGCCTCAGTCGTGCTGATTGAATATGACAACCTGCTGCCTCAGTAGTGTTGATTGAGTATGACAACCTGCTGCCTCAGTACCGTTGATTGAATATGACAAAGTGCTACCTCAGCACCGTTGATTAAATATGACAACGTGAGGCCTCAGACAATTGATTGAATATGAAACCTGCTGCCTCAGTACCATTAATTTAATATGACAAGGTGCTGCCTCAGTACCGTTGATTGAATATGACAACGTGCTGCCTCAGTACCGTTGATTGAATATGACAACCTGCTGCCTCAGTAGTGTTGATTCAAGATGACAACGTGCTAACTAAGTAGTGTTGATTGATTTTGACAACGTGCTGCCTCAGT
This sequence comes from Cyclina sinensis, assembly GCA_012932295.1. NCBI lineage: Eukaryota > Metazoa > Mollusca > Bivalvia > Venerida > Veneridae > Cyclina > Cyclina sinensis. The sequence goes on from JAAONU010000009.1 coordinate 15,147,871, forward strand.
ACCGTTGATTGAATATGACAACGTGCTGCCTCAGTAGTGTTGATTGAAAATGACAACTGGCTGCCTCAGTACCGTTGATTGAATATGAAAACGTGCTGCCTCAGTACCGTTGATTGAATATGACAACGTGCTGCCTTAGTAGTGTTGATTCAAGACAACCTGCTGCCTCAGTACCGTTGATGAATATGACAACGTGCCGCCTCAGTACTGTTGATTGAATATGACAACGTGCTGCCTCAGTAGTGTTGATTCAAGACAACCTGCTGCCTCAATACCGTCGATTGAATATGAAAACGTGCTGCTTCAGTACTGTTGATTGAATATGACAGCCTGCTGTCTCAGTAGTGTTGATTCAAGATGACATCCTGCTGCCTCAGTACCGTTGATTGAATATGACAACGTGCTGCCTCAGTAGTCTTAATTCAAGATGACAGCCTGCTGCCTCAGTAGACTTGATACAAGATAAAATCCTGCTGCTTCAGTAGTGTTGATTGAATGTGACATCGTGCTGCCTCAGTCGTGCTGATTGAATATGACAACCTGCTGCCTCAGTAGTGTTGATTGAGTATGACAACCTGCTGCCTCAGTACCGTTGATTGAATATGACAAAGTGCCACCTCAGCACCGTTGATTAAATATGAAAACGTGATGCCTCAGTACCATTGATTGAATATGAAACCTGCTGCCTCAGTACCATTAATTTAATATGACAAGGTGCTGCCTCAGTACCGTTGATTGAATATGACAACGTGCTGCCTCAGTACCGTTGATTGAATATAACAACCTGCTGCCTCAGAAGTGTTGATTCAAGATGACAACGTGCTAACTAAGTAGTGTTGATTGATTTTGACAACGTGCTGCCTCAGTACCTTTAATTGAATATGACCACGTGCTGCCTCAGTAGTGTAGAATGAATATGACAACGTGCAGCCTCAGTAGTGTTGATTGAATATGACAACGTGCTGCGTCAGTAGTGTTGATTGAATATGACAACGTGCAGCCTCAGTAGTGTTGATTATTTATGACAACCTGCAGCCTCAGTAGTGTTGATTCAAGAAAACGTGCTGCCTCAGTACCTTTGATTGAATATGACCACGTGCTGCCAAAGTACCGTTGATTGAATATGACAACCTGCTGCCTCAGTACCTTTGATTGAAAATGATCACGTGCTGCCTCAGTACCGTTGATTGAATATGACAACGTGCAGCCTCAGTAGCGTTGATTCAAGATGATAACCTGCTGCCTCAGTACCGTTGATTGAATATGACAACGTGCTGCCTCAGAAGTGTTTATTCAAGATGACAACATGCTGCCTCAGTACCGTTGATTGAATATGACAACATGCTGCCTCAGTACCGTTGATTCAAGATGACAACATGCTGCCTCAGTACCTTTGATTCAAGATGACAACCTGCTGCCTCAGTACCGTTGATTGTATACGACAACGTGCTAACTCAGTAGTGTTGATTCAAGATTACAACCAGCTGCCTCAGTACCGTTGATTGAATATGACAACGTGCTAACTCAGTAGTGTTGATTCAAGATGACAACTGGGTGCCTCAGTACCGTTGATTGAATATGACAACCTAGCTGCTGCCTCAGTACCGTTGATTGAATATGACAACCTGCTGCCTCAGTATTGTTAATTCAAGATGACAACGTGCTAACTCAGTACCGTTTATTGAATATGACAACCTGCTGCCTCAGTAGTGTTTATTTAAGATGACAATATGCTGCCTCAGTAGTGTTGATTTATGATGGCAAATTGCTGCCTCAGTAGTGTTGCTTTAAGATGACAGTGAGCTGCCTCACTAGTGTTGATTTAAAATGACAACGAGCTGCCTATGTAGTGTTGATTTAAAATGACAACGAGCTGCCTCAGTAGTATTGATTTATGATGACAATAAGCTGCCTTAGTAGTATTGATTTATGATGACAATGAGCTGCCTTAGTAGTGCTGATTCAAGATTTACGCTGAACAAAAGAACCATTAGTGTCTATGGAATGGGAATGTATTATGCACTTACCCCCACAACATAAAATAACTAACCTCTGCAGGGGCATGGTCATATGGGCAGCCGATACCGATGATAAATTAACTCACATAAATAGATAGACAGGAGTATCAATTAAGTAGGGGAATGCTCTGCCCCAGGAGTATCAATCAAATAGTGGAATGCTCTGTCCCAGAAGAATCAATTAAATAGTGGAATGCTCTGTCCCAGAAGAATCAATTAAATAATGGAATGCTCTGTCCCAGGAGAATCAATTAAATAGGGGAATGCTCTGTCTCAGGAGTATCAATTAAATAGTGGAATGCTCTGTCCTAGGAGAATCAATTAAATAGTGGAATGCTCTGTCCCAGGAGAATCAATTAAATAGTGGAATATCTGTCCCAGGAGAATGAATTAAATAGTGGAATGCTCTGTCCCAGGAGAATCAATTAAATGGTGGAATGCTCTGTCCCAGGAGAATCAATTAAATAGTGGAATGCTCTGTCTTAGGAGTATTAATTAGATAGGGGAATGCTCTGTCTCAGATTTCAGTTTAATAGGGCAACTCTCTGTAAGGTAACGCTCCGTATCGTAGTGTTTATTGAATAGGGCAGTTCTTAGTAGTCTAAATGCTTTATAATCACACTCGGAAATAAGTTTAACTATGCAGTGATTTGTGAAGTTCAATTTAATAGGGCCATGCTCTGGAAAGATTTTGTTTAGAATAGCAATGCACTGTTTTAGAAGTATGATTCATCAATACTCTAACATGAGAGTTACAAGCAAGTAGGACGATGTATTGTCTTAATAAGTTAGTTGTATTTATTTGATTTAGTAGGGGCATTGTTTCAGGAGCATTTATTTGATAAGGCAATTAGTTCAAGATGACGGTGTGCTCCGTCTGTAAGGTGAACTAAGAAAGATGTTTTCCTATCCTGAGAATTAGTGCAAGAGGGCAGTGTGCTCCATCTGTAGTGCCAACTCAGAAGGACGATTTCCTGTTCTGAATATTTATTCTTCAGAAAATTCTTGATTTCTTAAAGCTTGCAGTAGTCACAGGGGATTAGAAACTTCGTCTGCATTACATAAAAAAATCTTCAAAACACGTATTAGGTCACAAAATTGACGAATTCTTCATGAATGTTTTGTTAATGTTTTTATTGATATCTCTGATGGTGTTGAAACTGAGTCATTTGAGACGAGAAATTAATCAAGAGCTCAGACCAAAGGAACAGCTTGTGAAAACTCTAGATGTCACATTTTTTTACCTTATCTAACGGAATCTGTACAGAATAGACGTATTTGTAATTTCTTTCTTATTTCACATGGAAAACTCTTCTTTTTCTAAACCAGTAGGCCTAAGGCTTAGTTTTTTTCCATAAAGCTTTGTCTTCGTTTTCTCTACCAAGGATTCGCAAATCTGGCTCTCGGGTCAGTATCCGGTGTTTATTTATCACTTGTTTTGAATACATAATCGTTACAGAAGAAAATGATCGTTAAAATAAGGCCAAAAGCTCGAATATTTGGCTTTAAACATCAACTAGAGGGCTTTAACCAAGATCTCTCAAATTAAGTGGATCCAGTCAGAATGCTGTCTCCCATGGTCATTGGAACGGAAATCTAAAAACATATATATTGTGCGTGAAACCAGAAGGGCTGAAATCAGATGTTTGTCATGAATCATCACCAATAGGTCCTCTTCAAAGACTATTCAAACTAGAGCTATCACTGAATACAGAAGGCTATGCACAGTCTTTGACTATCAGTACAGTTGTGCTATGTACTGTCCTTAGATTATTTGTGCAGCAGGTACTGTCCTTAGATTATCAGTACAGTAGGACTATGTACTGTTCTTAGACTATCAGTACAGAAGAGCAATGTACTGTCCTTAGATTATCAGTACAGTAGGGCTACATACGGTCCTAGATTATCAGTAGAATAGGCCTATGTACTTTCCTTAGATTATCAGTACAGTAGGGCAATGTACTGTCCTTAGGTGACTAGTGCAATAGGGCTTTATAACGTTTATAAATTATCAATACAGTAGACCTATGTACTGTCCATAGATTATCAGTACAGTAAGGGTATACACTGTCCTTAGAGGGCTATGTACTGCCTTCGATTATCAGTACAGTAGGGCTATGTACTGTATCGGATTATCAGAACAGTAGGTCTATGTACTGTCCTTAGATGACTAGTACAGTAGGGCTATGTAATGTCTTGGATTATCAGTACAGTAGGGCTATGTACTGTCCTTGAATTTTCAATCCACGTGGGTTATGTACTGTCTTGTCAGTACAGTGGGGTTATGAACTGTCTTGGATTTTCAATTCACGTGGGTTATGTACTGTCTTGTCAGTACAGTAGGGCTATGTACTGTCCTTGAATTTTCAATTCACGTGGGTTATGTACTGTCTTGTCAGTACAGTGGGGTTATGTACTGTCTTGGATTTTCACTATAGTTTAGCTATGCACTGTCTTTGATTTTACTTCAGTAGAGTTGTATTGTTTTAGATTAACGTTATGTACTGTTTTGGATTCATTTCAGTAGGGCTGTTTTGTCTTGGATTAACAATACAGAAAGGAAATTTATTTAGCTTTGTACAAGGAGGCTATATAGTAAGATTATCTATTATACACAGGCAACTCATTTCTTAAAGTAGTTTCATTATGTACATAGGCAGCTTTTAACAATTGTTGTCTTAAAAATTTTCAGCCATACAGCCATTTGATGGGTGAAGGAAATGGGAGACAAGCAACAAATGAATGAAGATGGGATTTATTTGTAATAATCATTCACAATGTAATAAATTAACCTCTTCAGCATTTCCTATCGTATCAACAATTTTTTTTCTCAACAGAATTACAATGACTGACAACATGTCCTTCTGTCAAACTGTTGTTAACCATTGTAAATCTATCTACCATGTTAAAAATGCTAACAACAAATATTCTATAGAAAGAATGGAGAAAATGTATGTTGTTTTATATGCCATAACTGGTGCACATAAATTGTGTATTGTCTAATTTGTGAAACAAACCTAAAATTCTAAGAATATGGTTGTCCTTAATAATTTAAGTGAGAACTTACACCCAATATCTGTTAAAATGCTTAACTGTAACTTTCTTTAGTACCAAAATTAAGAAAGACAGATTTTACCAAATTTTCAAAAATAATTATAAAAAAATTAAAACATAATCCTTTTTATTTCTATTTACTAAGAACTTCAAAAGAGTCGAAATAATGAAAAACTTTACACACCATGCAAAAAATATATTTTATGTCAAAGACAACTCTGATTTACCTGTTAATTAATTTCTGTATATAAAATGATTTTAAAGACAGAAAAACCCAATCAGATTCCTTAATTCTGAATTCCCACTTCCCAAAATTTCTGCTTCCATTCAGTTATTTTCTTGTTCAAAAATTATCATACAAAACCGAATGATTGAAATTATTATTACCAAGTTCCCAAGCAATGATTCTATTTTTTTACAGCTTTAATACCACAGAAAAAAAACTGTTGCATTTTCAATAAAAGCTTCCATTTGAATTTAAACTTTCATAATGTTTCATAGATAGAGGAACTAAGCCAGAGAAATATAATTCATAAGGAATCAGCTTACTTATATTTTTTTGTTTTCATGAATGTTTCATTGAGCCCAACTAGGGAAATATATCTCGAAGGCAATCAGCTTATTTCTGTGTGACAATATAAAAAAGAAGAATATATATGTGGATCTTGTCAAATTGGGACATAACATTATCTTGGTAATTTTATGACTTTTTTTTACAAAACATAGCACATTTTTAATGTTGCTAACTATAAATCAAGTAACATTAACTTACATTTTGTTAGTACAAACTAAAAACACTTGAAATTTTCTACAACTAATATCAGTTATCTACAATTAATCAACATTTGTGATTATCTGAAAATTTTGCAAGATGCATGACTGACAAACTTATCCATTTTTTTTTTTAACTCATTTGAAACCAGAAATGCACCAAAATTTACCATAACAGAAAGCTCAAAACTAAAACCTCAAAGAGTAAGTAAATCAGTTTAACATGTAGAAAACAGGAATGACCTTTAATCGCTTACTTTTGTTTAATATTTCTTTCATGACAAATTGCATACTATTTCTGCAAAGTTTAATCTATTCCCCACTTGCTACAATGAATGGAACATGGATTTTTTTCTTTTTTTGAAAATTATGATAATTTTTTCCAGTAAAACAGCAGGTAATATATATATGACTAATTTATGCAAAAAAAAAAAAAAATCTGAGTGACGCAAAAACTTTTTAACAATGGCATGGGTTTCACAGTTTTCATGTCCCTTAGAAATGTTCTGGTTCACTCAATATTTTTGCATAAATGTGAAGACCTTTGTAAATCACTGGTTGCAGAAAAACATTAAATATACAACTAACTTTCAGAAATTCCCCATTCTGCTGCAATCCTTTACTGTGAAAAAATTCATCTAATTATAACTAATCACAACAAATTTTTTCTGTACCAAGAAGTATATATCTATGCTTATTTAAGTAAATTATCTGGAGTGGTAAGACTTGATTAAATGTACATTTTACATGTCTTAATCAGCATGATGAAAACATGAACATTTCCACAGAACATTAAAAATGTGATGGAATCAAAGAAACATACTTTACCGATGAAAGAGAAAACATTATATATCATTCAACATACACCAGGCAAATGGCAAAATTCATATCATAAAGGCAATGGAATAATACGTTTTCTATATTCACAAGAAAATAATACCCAAACCATTAATAACATTAAAAAACAAAATAAAAAACAAGTGAAAACACATAGGAAAAAAACAATGCAAAAAACCCACGCAAGTACACAAACTGTGATTTATAACAAATGGTATTCAACATTTACACATATTAACCATTTTTAACACATTCACAATTAAAAAAGTTTTCTAAATATGTAAACAGCTCTGACAATGCAATTTCACAATGATTATTCAAAATAAAACAGGACCTGTAGTTGTGAACGGATATATGCCCCCGAATGTGACCTTGACCTTAGAGCTGGACACATGATACTTGGGTGTGACATATCATCATCACGTCCAACATGCCAAGTCATTTTAAAATACATCCAGAAATGACAGAACTGTTGACAGGACACAACCGTCAATGCACTTTTAGGGAAACTTTCTTTCAAGTCAAAGTGTGACCTTGACCTTCAAAGCAAGGTCTTGCAAGTGACACATGTTAATGTGCAGAATTATTTCAAAATCCATCCATGACAAAGTTATGGACCTGACAAAAAGCGGATGGATGAACAGATGGATAGACTGACAGATGGATGAACAGACAATTCAAAAACTATATGCCTCCCTTTGGGGGGCATAAAAAGAACATTGCAACAATAATATGTGTTCCCCAAAATTTATGAAAAACTGAATTAAGTGACTTCTAATTTAGACACTAGCTATGTCCTAGCTGGTTTATTTTTTGGGACTGGAACCAACTAGCACTTAATACTTAGTATATTAGTCTCAGTATGCATTTATGCCTTCATGTATTTATGAAGGAATGGGACGTCACCCTGACAGTGGAATATCACCCCTTCAGAGGAATATCACTAGTCAGATGTAACCAAAATGAAGAATGGTAGGTATCTTGTTCTGTCTGTATATATTACTTAATAAATTTTCAAATACTTTTACAAATACAATAATTCCAAGAACAATTATTTACTTTGGTTTGATTCAAAACTATCGACAAGTGCAGAAAATACACTATAGTAACAGCAGATACAAAAAAAATAAAATAAAAATTGAGCAATAAAGCATGTAAGTTCATTTTCAGTCCATAAAACATGGATCTCTTGTCAGAAGATAGTCACTTCAGTGCACTTATATCTGACAGATGGCACTTTTATGCTTACACTGCACTAGAAGTTTCCAGTCAATTTTGCCAAAGCAAGAAAAGGTACCCTTACTTAAGAGAAAAAAAACTGACTACAGAGAAAAAAATTACTTATCTTACCCAAAGAAACAAGGTAGAACATAATATACAAATAAGTTACTCAACATAATTGTTACCCCAATAACCTTCCTCGTTCATAAACACCACCAAGAGAGCTGACAGTGAGCATTTTTTTCTCTTAAAATCAAAAACTGCCATGACTTCCAAAATACCAGTAATTTGTTTGCTATTACCAGGTTTCTCAAAATATAACCAGTCTTCAATAAAGCAGATTAACACTTTCTTATGTGACTTTCAGAGACCCATACAGCCACCCATCCCATCTTGTATTAAAAAAAAATAATTTTTTATAGCAAGGGACAGAACTCTTGAACATATTTTTTAAATCAATGTCTAGTTACCATACTATAGTTGCCGGAAGGGCTAAAACACATCTGTCCATTTATACAAAACAAAAAAACAAGCACTCGGGTAACTGTTAATTTCTGATTAAATCATGGCCTGTAATTAGTTAAAAGCCAGACAGTTAAAATGTCCCTGACAATACTTTTCTAAGGAATTATAAATATAAACATTAAAATGAAGTAGTGTTTCTAAAGACATGCTATGGAAATTTTAATTTCAACTGTTTTAATGCCAAAGGAATTCAAAACAATAAACAGGTAATTACAATTTCAATTTCTTCCCCAAACTTTACAAAATAATATGAACATACCAAAACTATACATATTTATGCATTTGTGTTTTAATGCTTTTAAAGGTAGCTATCAAACATGTATTTATAAAGTTAACAGCATAATGACCTTTTTCCAATTGTTTATACCAAGTTGATAACCAGACAGAAGCACAAGGCAAATATTCTGCCCACCACTAAAGCTGTACCTATGAAAGAATATTTAATATAAACTAATACATTGGATCTTTTTCAAACAGCGTATTCAGTTCACGATACAAAGTTTAGACACGAACATCATATTTCTTTAGAGACAAAAGCACATGATACACAAAGAACATTCCAACATAAAAAAAAAACACAAAAAGACATGTGATTTAAGCTGGAGAAGATCAAATATATATATATATTCATATAACATTTAAATATACACATCCGTCAAATGGGAGGAACATATACAAAATAGTGGAAATATTTTAACCAAAAAAATGTTTATTTTACATGCATCTACTTGACAAGAGATTAATTACTTATATATCTGGCACCTTTAAATTTTCCTAGAAATCAACATATATGAAAACTATGAGAGAAACTCTACACAAGACAACATACTGGCAAAAAGCATCAAACAGATTAAAAAACAAACTTTGAAGGCATTATTTTAGGCTATCTTAATATCAGTAACAGAAGGGCTGTACTAAAATCACATACATCCACAGCCCACTGAAACACTATGGTAATATCTTCTTTATATTGACTTTCACAGTATTCCACTGGGCCATCAAATTATGAGAAAAACTAAATCTGAATATTTTGCCTAGGTTCCCAATAAGAAATATTAAATCAGTGTCTAGATTTTCACTTGATCAAATTGAATTTTCAAATTTTCCCCTGGGAAGTGTACGAACACGTGTCATTTTCGAAATAATTTAGGAAGTTACAGTTCCCAATGGCAATGAGCCACATTCTGCAATGACAGCACATTTTTACAGCTCCATCATCACTGATCAATACATCAGAATTATTCACTTTAACTAAACTTTGAAAAAATTTTCCTTGCTAAGAAACAACTGACCGCTGTGTAAAAAATGCTGCACTTTATCAATGACCAGAGAAATTTTCTCACTCGAAAAATTCTGCCTTAGTTTGCCTTACAAGGCTAAAAGAAATCCATCAATTCTGTTATCTTCATTACAATCATGTAGTAAAACTGTTAGAGACTACTGGCATTTCTCGGACAGAGTTTCTCTCAGTGTTCTCACAGTTAAGTTTTCTATACTTAACAGTATTTACATTACACAAAATGCACACAAAAAATGTAATCTTATACAGAATGAACTGTTTTACTTTTTCAATATTTTTCCCCCAAGGTTCTGACAAAAGAAAACGGACAATACCCATGTCATTATACAACTAAGCATCGATCCACCTTAATGTATACTCAATGAATAAAATGAAACAGACCCAGATATTGATATATATATATATATAACTAACACATACATAGTAAAATATACATCTAATTTTCTCATAAACACTTCCACCTGCCATTTTCACAATTTTTACAAGTGAGTCTTTCATACACAGCAAAGTAGAGGGGTAACTGTGCATGCTTGTATGCCAAAATCAAAGAAAATGAGCCATTAAAGTTTTGGGAAACAACAGGGAGGTTGACAGATTAGATAGAAAGCTAAGACATGCTCCAGTATATAGTGGTTTCACTGACTGTACTATCTGTATGTTAGCAATGACCATAGCTTGAAGCAAAAGGTTAAAATACCTGCTGTCAGGACAGAGAGTCAGACTAACATTTTTTCAATCTGGGCAAGTACTTACCAGTCTACATACCTGTACAAAGTCAGTTTTGCTTAACACTGGAGTATATACTATATGAAGAAATAGAAGTTACAGAAAGTGAGCAAATAGGCAACAGTTAATTCCCCTGCTGCAGTACTTACACACGTCATTAACAGTTTTTCCATTAAGCAATATACATAGTGAATTCCTAAACTCAGATTTTGATACAGAAATATCTAGTACTAACATACCTTGAATTTCAGAGTCTTTTGTAACAATTTTTGTAACTGTTTAGCTTCCACAGTTTTTCTTCTTCTTACACAATATTACAGAATTTGTAAGTAACTTACTAAGATTCTATTGAAAGGATCAAATACATGGACTGATACTTAGTAACAAATGAAAATTTTCCAATATACATCCACAGTTATGTGATACTTTTGGAAAAACTGTTAAGACCTGCATAAAACAGAGACAGGACTTAATGAATACAGGGATATATGGGTACATAATCTAAAGCTCGGGTATTTTTCCATCTATTGAAAGACTGATTAACAACACATTTATCACATAAAACAGTTTCTCTTTTGCTCAGAGTTAACATTTTTGATGGACTAATTTTATTGCCTTCCAACACAAGTTTTGTCAGCCAATAAAATTAGATGTAATAAATTACTTTCTGATGGACTAATTTCACTGGCTCATAATACAGCCTTGTCAGCCAATGGAATTAGATGTAACAAATTACTTATTTAGAGGTAGTTTGCAATCTTTTTCACTCCTACCAGATTTTCAAACTTGGGTAGCAATTTCGAAATAATCTTATGCAGACTTCTATCTTTTAAATAAATAAAAGCCTGCAAGTATTTCAGTAGAATCGTTTCTAATCAAATAATTTCTACCAAAAAATGTACCTACATTTTATTCTCAATGAGCAAAAGTTAATAATAAATTATGTGTATCTTTCCATACTGGTAGTGTCTATACAAGGAGACAAGGGCCTTATGCAAAGCCAAGCTTATTCATTACTACTCTCCTTTTTAACCCTATCCTGAACACTTGCTCTGCCTCAGTTTTTTTGTGACTAGCTGGAATATTGCATCAAAGACAGAACAAGTTTTCCCACAACCTTTCCAGGTGATATTTGAAAAGAAAATGACCACAAAAGCTTCTAAAATGTTTTTGACAAGTGAAAGTAAAATGAATAAGAGATGTCATTAACTGGTTCTGTGTTACTGCAATGCCATGACCATTCCAACAAAGATGTATGTCATCAACCAACAACAAAGTACTATGTCAGTAAGACAGAAAAAATAGCCAAATCATAGCGAAAAGAACCTTTAGAACTACACCAATATCAACCTTTTGTTTGAACTGTTTACACATATAAGTATGTATTGAAGTTTTTCACATTTCAGTATAGAAGAATTCTTGGATCTAAAGAGTGGAAGTTATGTAAGCCTTTTCTCAACAACGTAGGAATATAAGGAAGATAAATAAAGTTCCATGCTGAACTGTTCTTCTAAACCTCTTCAAATACCACCAGTGACTGCCAGATTCGCAGCAATCATTCCAAGCAAGGCTCTCCTTACAATGACATGCTGCATTCAGCAATCATGGAAATAAGCATACTTTCACTTCCAAACCAATCCCCGAAGTTCCAGGCACGATTGCTACCTCTTTAATCAGGAAACCTCACACTTTTTTTTTAAAGTAAGGTTTTTCTTACTCTCTTATGGCCTCTGGCAGTTTCAATCCACCTTAATTAGAAAAAAAAATTCTTGTTATTCTTAATTCAGAATCCAACTTAAACCATCCAAAACTGAACGAAATGCAATTTGATTGCCAAGTTCAGCTATACAACAAGCTCCAAGTATGATTTATGTCCTCTCTTCCGTAACTGTCATAAAATCGAAAATCTGGAATCTTCCTTTCTGACAAATGTATCATTCAACACATTTGTTATTAAACAAAGAGCCCAAATCCATAAAGAAATGCTGATTTGTCAATAGAAATGCAATTATTTCCTTTTATTGTCATCCAGAAAGTGGCGACAATTGACCTATTCACTTGGCAGCAGCTGCAGCAGGCCTTGCATTTTCTCTTTCTCGCATTGGAGGTCCATCTCTTATACGTCGATCACGATGAGCGAAATCACGATCTCTATCTGCATATCTACGCTCACGATTTTCTTTCAGTCTTCTGCTATTCATTCTCTGCTCACGAGGCTCGTCTCTGCGATAGTCATTCTCTTTTCTGAACTCTCTTTCATCACGTCGCGAGTCACCATCATTTTCTCGGCTGTCTTTACGCGAGAAATCTTTCGTGGAACTACGAGCTGAAGGCTTTGAGCTAGACTGTGTTGGGTGCTGACCTTGTTCTTTTAGCGCTCTGTTTGGGGCTTGTGATGTGTCATTGCCTTCGCTCTCTGAATCGTCAGACAGGTCAGCGAGCGAATTGGCAGAGACTTCAGCAACTTTTATCTTTTGCACCATTTGAGCGTAGGAAAGTTTGACTGAGTTGGCACGAAGTGAGGCAGTGTTGTCATCCTGAAACATGCATTGAATTAATAATCATAAATCAATAAATGACTTGTGATCTATGACAAACAAACAACTTTTCAATATTAAATTTACAACTAAGTAACAGTTATTACTGGATTTAGAGCCAGTTTTGTTATCTATTCTCAAAAACCAAGCTATCAAGGCACGTCTGACCTTAAATATATGTAAATACTACAACTACATGGCATATCTTCTGTCTCAACTTATATAAACTCTGAATGCACAAACACAGCATGTTACTGAACCGATCTTAAATTCTGGTATTCCAACACTAAGGCCTTCCCCTAACACACATTAAGATAATAAATTAAGTGAAAAACCAACTGTATTTGATTGTTGTTGCTGTCTTTCCCTAGCTTGTCGGCTTTCTGACTCGGTACGTGTATCTGTCTCTTTACTGAGCCTTGTATCCGGATCTTTGCCGGCCCGACAATCAGGCACTGTTTGAACGGTACTTGCTGAAGATCTGAAAGTTTGTGAAAATAAGAAGCATGACATTTCTTGTTAATATCAACAACAAAACTAAACAATGCTACCTTATTAATGAATCAAATAAGTTTATTTTTCCATTTTATCAACTAATATAATTTCTTTCTATCAATGTTTTGTGAGTAAATTTTTGTTTTATTCTAATTTATGTAAAAATAGGAGAAGTTTGTTTCTGTCATGTTAAAAAAAACCTACAGCTATCACTTAATATGATGAGTAACCATGCAATACCGGGAAACACAGAATGTGTTATGCACATCTACACTTATTGGTGATCTTGCTTATCAAATTTCAAATCAATAGTCCTAGAGATATGGAAGTAGTTTGTGTCAAAAGATTTTGCTATGATGAGCCCTAAAACCACAGAGCACACATTGGGGCACATGAAAATTGCATCAGGCACATCTACACTAATTGGTGAACATGCACATGAAGTTTCAAACTGATAGTCCTAGAAATGTGTCACAAGTTTTCTGCAACGGACGGACCAAACAACCGACCGTAGATGACAATTATACATGTATAACCCCAAAAAACAAGTTCTGAGTAAAAAATTTAGCAAATCAATTTTAAATATATTGACAAGCATCCCTACATATTTTAAATTCTTGGGTCTTCAAAGACAGAAAAATGTCTACCTGGTTTGCTGAGAGACAGTAGGTTGTTGTGATGTCGTTCCTGTCGACGTTTTGGCAGCTGGTGTTGACGACTGGGAACTATTCTGATGACTTATACTGCTTGGTGTGGTGTCATCATCACGACTAGATGACAGAAGCGGTTTTGTTGTCGTGACAGTCGTGGTTGCCGTGGAAATTGGCAGCCCAGAACTGACAGTTTTTGGAACATCTTTGACTTGAGGTTTGGCTGTACCCTTTACAACATCGGAAAGCTTGCTCTCAAAAACATCCCCCGATGAGGCGTTATTCTGGCAAAAAGAAAACACACAATATACAGTCCAAACTGTCTGACTATTTCTGATGAGTTACACAAAAGCAGACATTTACATGAGATGGCCTATTTGACATGAACCTCTGAACTGTTCATCATGTCTGATACAAACCTTGTTATAAAATAAACCTCTCAAGCTATTTTATATCTGCATAAGTGAACATTCTTCTAATGCAGAGATGTACCAAAGAGTGCTTCCAATCTCAAGATAAACTATACCTGCATACAACTACACCTGCATACAAACAAGTACACCTGCATACAACTACACCTAAACAAGTACACCTGCATACAAACAACTATACCTGCATACAAACACGTACACCTGCATACAACTACACCTGCATACAAACAACTACACCTGCATACAACTATACCTGTCAGATAAGAGACAAAACTTACCCCAGATCCAGGCAGTGGTGGGAAACTGGTTGGTTCATAATCAAATTTATCTACCGATGCTGGCCGAGCCTGGTTCACTGCCTGACCATCACGCGTGGGGAGCTGGGAAGAATTTGACCTCTAGAAGAAAAACGTCATATACATTGAAAAATGACAAGTCTCCTGGTAACAAAACAAATTCAGGATAGGACATTTTATGTCCCCACAATAATCATTTGTCAGAAAACAGGAATGTCAAATAAGCAATCAAGTAAAGGAAAGCTTTACTTTTCATGGTTTGGTCACCTGAACTTGTATTGCATTTATCTGCCACTGGTTCTGAATTTACATGGGCTTAATTATGGATTTTTTTAATCAAATCAGACTAGACTTACTGGAGTGAACTCATTGATTTCAGTCAATGGTATGGGACTATTCTGTAAAATACTTAAACAAATCTTAATAGTAAAGTCAATGTTAAAAGCAGTCAATTTAAATATGAAAGAAATATTTTGAGAAACACAATCAGAGTCATATTGGAGCTCTGTATGTAGACAGCAGGGCAACAGTGTTATAAATCTAAACTGACGACTAATCAAACCCGCACAGAAATTATATACCCTTAAAAATTCAAATCTTGCAGTGATTCAGGACAACTTAGTTTTGTTAAGTTAGCTGGGCTCCGACGCATGTCCTTCAGTCTAGTGATTAAGTTAAAAACCTTGACCACTTAACCACGAAGGCCACTTAACCATTAAGGAAGTACTCTGTGCAACAGACTGATAGCATCAATTTCAAACATTCTATTTTTATCAATCAAGCTTACCAGGTAGTATATAGGTTTGGTTCTTTAAGAAGGGCGTTTCAACAAGAAATTAATCATATCCTTTTTTATTTATATCAATACTGAACTTTTCAAGGTTTTGCTATTTTTAGTTTAACAGTCTAAAAAACAACAGTTTGACAAAAAAAGCAAAAAGAATGAATTACCTCCCTTGGAACATTCTTAAGATTTTGTTCATTCATGTATTACTTCCTTATTATACAAGGAATTTGATTAAGCCAATCTATGAATATCCTCTCCCTGAACATTGAATGAACTACTTCCCTTTGAACACTGCAAAAATTTGGTAAGACTAAGTCCCTATATGATTTACCTCCCTTCATACATAAAAGAAGCACACTTACATTAGGTCTAGCACCATCTTCTTCCCTCCTCCTCCGGCTCTTATAACTTTTGCTGTAAACATGAAAATTATACATCTGTTAGTGCCATTAGTGTTTTCTATCTATCTATCTGAGTTTATTTACTGTCAGTACCAGATTCCTGCATTACCGATTCCCTCCTGAAAAGTTAAGTTATATGAGGCTTGTTGTGGTGGATAGTGCAAGATACAGAAAGCATTCCATTCCAGAAACACTTCTGATTGTTTTACACACTCAGTGAAGCATCAATACATGTGATCTTGGTAAAATGTCTCATCTGAAAAACACATGGGAGTGTGGGACCTGTATCAAGACCCTAGATTACTAATCCACAGTGGTACTACCACTCAACACTAATCCATTTCTCAAAATGTTAATGTTTATTAAATATTTAGTCAAAATTGGATCCAAGAATACTCAGAAACAGTTGAAACGAGGCTCTTCAGATCAGCAACAGTCCTAATTTGTTCCACAGAATCACATTTTTTGATCTACTTAGATATAAGTTTGGGAGGGACCAGATAATGTTTTTTATAGTACACCAGAATTTCGTTCTATTGCAAATTCTTACACCAGAATTTTTGTTTTATTGCAAATTCTT
This sequence comes from Cyclina sinensis, assembly GCA_012932295.1. NCBI lineage: Eukaryota > Metazoa > Mollusca > Bivalvia > Venerida > Veneridae > Cyclina > Cyclina sinensis. The sequence continues at coordinate 15,164,500 of JAAONU010000009.1, forward strand.
ACACTAGAATTTTGTTCTATTACAAATTCTTACACCAGAATTTTGATTACAAATTCGATGCCAGAATTTCCTTCTTCTGTAAATTAGAGAGAGAGCGAGACAGAGAGAGAGAGCTCTTTCAACATCTGTTAACTTCTCTCCATGATTGCTTCATGGAGTTCTGACCAGTACTACAGCCCAAACAAAAACTGTAAAAGTTTCTGTCAAGTAATTCTGATTGAGAGATTAACATTTCTAAAAGCACAACTCACCCTGCATATCTTTGTGAAAGATCTACGCCTTGCGAGTTTCTACTATTCGCCATGACACCATTGCTACCATTACTCGTGTTGTTGTTGCCATCTAAATGCTGCGACTGCTGGTGAAAATGGTGACCCTAGAATATATACAGGATGTATAAACTGCAATTTCGTATCATACAAATGACATCTATTATTCCACTGCAAGAGATGAGACATATCTAGATCATTTTATTTTTACTTTTCCTGGATACATCTATCATTCTTACTCTCACCAATAGTATTGCATGGTTTATCAATGTCATATACAAAGTATCAGTCTACTTAGAGACAAGTGGTGTCCTTCACTATTTGACCCCTTTGTTTCCTGCAGTGGTGTATTTTACTACCAACTCACACCTAATCACCTATGCCTCCCTTAAGATCTCCCTTAGGCAATAAGTTTCCATCTAAGCTGTTGCCAAGTATTTTAGTTTCCAAATTTCATCTTTAACAAACACAAATGAGTAATTTTTATAGTGAAATGAAACATACAGACTTCTTAATTACCTGGTGATGCTGTTGTGGTGGATGCTGATGATGAGGCATCCCTGATGAATGCCCCAGATGTGAGTGGTTGCCATGGTGACTATGATGGCTGTGGTTACTATGGTTACTATGCCCCTGTCCAGGTCCGTCTCCACGGCGACCCTGGTAGGTTGGCGCATGGTTTGAGATCGATTGACTGGTTTTGTGCATGTTGTTGTTGGCATTCAGCTGTCTCTCCTGCTGTTGGTGCTGGAGACGTGGCGGCAGGGAGTCATTGGAATTTATTCTATCACGTCCCATTGACTGCCCACCACCATGCTGCTTTTGATTTCTATAAAAACAGTGACAAATTAAGCATGTGCATACATTTTTTTTCTTGCAGACATGTATGAAAATACATAAGTAAGGCAAAACAACCAAAAATCCAACATGAGAGTTTACAAGTCTAACATGCACATCCAACTTCAACGCTCTTTAAGTTTTGGATAAGAACAACAGCAAAAAAATCCATTCACAAAAGGTATTTCACAAGTTATTTTCAAATTAAGCCATGATGGCTAACAAGTCATTATAAAAACACCAATAAACACAATATGTCAAGGTCAACCTGAACCAAAGTATATAAAGCTAATTAACTCCACTCACCTGGTATTATTACTGGTCGTTCTGTTTACAGTGTTAAACATGTTTCTATTGTTTACTTGTGAGTTCATGTTCACACTAGTCGCCTGGTAACCATTCATTGCTAAAACCTGAAAAATTAAGAAGATCATTTAATAACCATTTCGTTAATTATATTATAATTCATGTCACTACAAGGGTAGAGAAGTTCTTGAAGCTCCTTAAAACAAACATTAATGACAGCTTCAAAAGTTGAAAGCAATATATGTGCACAGATGAGTAATACAGGTCTTGGTCTAACTTTACATTACCTTGTATAAGGCATTGTAAGCCCTGGCCTACACTTCAGTTTTCCAAACAATCACTGACACACAATAAAAGCTGCAGTAAAAGCAGTAAAGTGAAAAAGGTAAATTAAAAGACTTGAAAAGGTCAAAAGCTCTAGAAAAGATCACTTTATACTTTCAATATCTTTTTTCTTGGTAGGGCATAATTATACAGATTAGACTAACAAAAAAATGGGTCTTTGTTTCTATCCAGGCCTAGCCATGCACATATTTTGTTATAAACACTGTAACATCAAACTGAATAAAATACCTCCTGTTTAAACATTCTTAATATGAGCTGAATATAGCAACATTAAGCCCCATCCTCCTGTAGACAATTCATTTAATACCACAGATGTGACTGACATCGGTGACATAATGTCATTTGAATGACTACATTATTATCAACTTCAACATGTCCAAATGTTATCCTTTGGTGTTCAAATAAACTAGTCATGTATTTTTTCCCTCCTTTTTTGTTTTTTTAACATTAACCATAACACTTAAGGCAAGACAAACAATTATTCCAATTTTATAACATTTCCTAACGTTTGTCCAATCTTCAGAATGTGGCTCACTGCAAGCTCAGCTCAAAAACAGAACAAAACTTACCAGGCTAGGATCCATCATAGGTGGATAAGGCTGTAGTAACTGACTTGGAGGGGGGTAAAATGGCATTGGCTGAAATAAAAACATACACAAAACAATACAGACCGTTCCATCACTGATAAATTGACCACCACCATTATGAAGGTCACATGACTGTCCACCACTAAAGAACTGCTAATACCTCACTACAATGTTAAGTTTAAGCACATTTTAAGATTACATCCTGCTTTTTATCACATGAATTATGTTGCAAAATTAGCATCACTCTATTTCATTATTATTACTGCCTGGTAAGTTTTATTCCTGACTTGAACATAATATTAACTTTGTATTAATACATATTTTCTGCACCTGGTAGTCATAGACAAATTCAAAATTAAAGGACTAAGGGAAATCAGTAAAACTCATTAAACTAGAAATGTGTCCACAGGACACAGATGCCCCCACTCAACCTAGCTACTCATATAGCTAGCAATATGGCCACGGGATAGTTATACACGCTGAATCATTAATAAGATTGGTTTAACAAAATGACAACTATAAGAAACCTGTTGTGGTGTGAAGACTCAAAATACTGTCTCCAACACTGTGACCAATGGATGAATATTATCCTTCACAATTCTGTATGCAGAGTTGGACACTCTTGGAGTTTGCAGATGGTAAACAGGTGTTTTCATGTCTAATTTGTACTAAGTTCCTAAGTAATATGTTCTGTAAGTCAGGCTGTTTAAAAAATGTCCATTGTCATCTAAATAGCCAACAATTTTAAGCAATTGTTGGAACAAAATTTCACCATTTCCATACTTAAATGTTGAATTCTGCTTAAGCTGGTGCATATGAGATTGATGTGAAAAACTGGAAGTTGTCACTTGCAACTTATCTCGTGTGTAGAACAACAAACCATGGCAGTTGTCTCCCCGTGATATAGGCAAACATGTCAAGCTCCATGCAACATAGACATTTGCTTCAGTCAGACACAGTATGTCAACCCTGCTCAGAACTGGGTGACTCTAGCTCCAGCGCTTTTGCAATTACAGGCAAAACAAGTTGAAAATTGCAAATTTTGAGTATGTAAGGGGCCATAACTCTAACAGTTCCAAATAAATCTATCCAGGTGCACAACTTCACAAGCTGATCAACATTCCTGTAAAGTTTCTTGACTGTAGGTGCAGCCCTTTTGCAGGTACAGGCGACACAAGTTGAAAATTACTATTTTTGACTAAGTAAGGGGCCATAACTCTAACAGTTCCAAATAAATCTATACAGGAAACCCCTAGTGAACAACTTCACATGCTGATTGACATTCCTGTAAAGTTTCTTGACTCTAGCTCCAGGGCTTTTTGAGCTACAGGCGACACAACTTTTTGGGATGGACAAGGGCAAATCAAATCCCCCCCCCCCCTTCCCCCCCCACCCCCAAATGGGGGCATACATAAAAAGACCATGGTCTGTTCTCCTTTTCTAAAGCTGAAATTATGATTTTAATTCTTTGAACAACTCTAAAAACTAAAAAAATTAAACATCACACTCAAAAACTGTATGTCACTCTATTTTAACTTAAACCTGTTTTATTTTTTGAAAAAGTTTCAAAGAATACTTGATGATGATGTATTATTTAGCAAAAAAAAAAAAAAAAAAAAAAATGGGGGGGCCCCGGGGTCGTGGGGGAAAGTCAAGTACCTATGTAATTAAAAAAAAAAAAAAAAAAAAAAAAAAAAAAAAAAAAAATGGGGGGGGGGGGGGGGGGGGGGCGGCGGAGTCAAGTACCTATGTATTAAAATTTAAAAAAAAAGGCCCGGGGGGGGGGGGGGGGTTACTTACCCATCTCATGTAAGTTAATATTTTATTTCTAGGTTTAAGAAGTTTTTTTCCTATAAATAAGTATAAGCAAAATCAAGTGACCCCTGGGGGTGGGGCTAACTGTGACCCCAGGGAGATGGGTACCAACAATCTTTGCAGGGGTCTTGCTGGTGATCAAGTATTCCAAGTTTGAATGGAATATCTTTGACACTTTTTGAGGCATGGACATAAAGAAAAGGTTAACCAAAAAATTTTGACTTGAAAAAGGGGCAAACATTGCAAAAATAAATTTGAGGGTTATCTGCCCTTGAGAAATGGTGTTGTCTTAAGTGATACAATTGTAAGCAGTACAATTTGAAAGTTTGATAAGATAATATTTAGAAATGGTAAAGTTATAGCCAACGTTAAGTTTTCGTGACGGACCGACGGACAAAGCGATCCCTATGTACCGCCTTTTCTTCGAAAGGGCGACACAAAAACTACACCAATACGCAGAGCACTCCAACCCCATGACCACAGCTCCTCTCCATGAGTTCATATAAAGGCTGGTTACATAAAGATAATCTCGTAAAGGTAATTCAACATGTTACTTGAAGGCAGCTTCTGTAGTAGTTGCTTAACAGCCAATGTCTTTATCATGCGGAAAACAATGTCCTATAACCAGTAAGTTCATGAAACCCTTACACAATAAAGATAATGTCACAGCTGGTTAGATGTTATCTTACCTGGTTTACTACTCTAGATCCAGTTTAAAGATACCTATAACCTTTTCGAACTATTGTTGACGACTGCCTCTCAATAGTTCTACTGCTTACAGGACAGACAGGAATTTTCAAATGGAGAGTAAATTCCACTTTACAGGGATTCAAACCCACAACCTCCAGGTTAAAGTAGAACACTTCAGCCCATAAACCATGGCTTTTCCTCAAGGGGCTGGGGAATAAACTGAAAATTACATAAAGTTCCCCTGTAAACAGAACACAGATATACCTGATACTGTGACACATTTGGCATCAATGTGAACGGCTGTGTGGCGGTGAACTGTGGCTGTGGTGTCGATGACACAACTTCAGGTATCTGTGATGTGACTGGTGCTTGCTGATACCTCTTGTTCATGTTCCGTGGTTGATATGTACGTATTAATGGCTTTGCCTTTATTCTTGCCTGTAAACAAGTTGAAAATGTTCTTAAATAAACACATGACACATTTAACATATTTTATGGAAGGTGACAAAATGTCTTATAAATACTTGTGGTGACTATTTTGTGTGACCTGCAACTATTGCTCACAAAGGGAAAAATCTTGTTCATTCAAGAATCTACAAGCAAGATCAATATTAAATACTCTTCACATAAAAGCTACATTTAAATTTAATATCAACAAGATGCAAATGTTCAGGTCAATGAAATAAAATAATTATCTGAAATTAACTCTGCTAAAAATATGGAATCATTTGTTTTTTGTATCTTAAAAAACTCAGTTTAGATAGTTGTCTGTATGTGGAATAATCTACTTACAGCACAGCCTTGTCATTCTAACCCTACCACCAATTTTCTAAAATGCAAAGTCAATGTGAAATATACAAAATATCACAATGAAGGGAGTATTTACAACTTTACAGATAGAGGAAGCTTTTATATTTTGCCGCTGACAATGAATGGAAGAAATATCTTACCATAATTGGTTTGCCAAGAAATGTGCGAACTTCTTCTCGTAAATACTGGTAGGCCCTCTGTGCATCAGCGTCTGAGTCAAATGTGACATACCAGTTGCTATTATGTGCAAATTCACAACTCACAAACTTCGGGCAGTTGGCACCAGAAAACAGGTTTTGTACATCCTGCGGAAGGGTAAGAACCAGTGATCAGGTTTACATATAAAATCTTGATTTCAAAACACCATCATATTCGTACCGTAATTACCAAAGTAAGGAAGCCAGAAGCATACATAACTCTTGCCCCCTGCATAGAAGGGTGAACAGAGGAACTCTTAACATCAGAAGCCCCTGCTTACCAACACAACCCGTCCTGTGATATCATTCCAGAACCTTCATGTTACAAGTTTACAGGCAAACAAACAACAATATTAATTAGCATTATAGAAATAATTGATTTCTCACATTTTAGCCTTTTTGAAGGAAAATGTTTTTTTCTTCCAGACATTAATTTGGGTGTTTTTCGAGAGAATTTTAAGTATCACTCAGTCCACTCAGATACCTATCTGCAAAGGGCCGTAACTCAGTAAAACTATACATCATCAGTATAGTTACAAAACAATCTCGAGGACTGATAAGACTCTTAGGTTTGATAAATGTATTTGTAACAATGACTGTGGACTGTGTAAAGGACAATTATTGATACAGGGAGTCAAGTTTTTTTTGTCTATGACATGACTAAGGTCGATCAAACTTGGATTTCCTGTTTTGTAGTCAGGTGTGCTAACCAGAAGTCTGCAACGATATTACCCTGCATCATGTAAGAAAACAACTCATACTACACCCTCTAGACAACAAGAAACACTGACGGCCAGCACTTCTTGGATATTCCTTCCTATTTGATGTTAACAAGAGCCAAAACTGGCTTAAACCCAAAAGTAAGAGACCACTCCTGATGTAAACCAGACCAAGAAAAATTTCTTATCCTTACACTGGCTTTTTTAGCTAAAGGTTATCCTAGGTGTAAAGATTTACCTGTACAGGTGTGGATTCTGGTATCTCCCTTAATATCACAATACATCTGTTATGGTTTGGGCGTACCTTCTCGCCTTTCTCGTCCACTTGAACAAATGTTGACTCTGAAACACAAACAAAAAACCTCTGTCTTAGTCTAAAGCTGTTATATTTTTTCATCTGTTTTGCAAAAAATTAATGAAACAGTAATTGAGTTTCATGTCTGCAGACACCGGGAGACCCAGTCTACTGTTTTTACATATGCAACTATCTACTGACTCTGTCTACTGATATTTTTTTCTATTCAGACATAAACTGACCCAGTCTATTGCAAAATTTGCAAATATCTGTTGACCCAGTCTTACGTTGTCACATTTGGAGGTATTTGGTGAACCAGTCTAAAAGTATCCTCATAAATAGTAAGTGTCCTAGTCTAGTATTTTCACAACTGTAGCAATCAGATGAATTGTGGCCCCAAGTTAAAAAAAACATCTCATAATCCACTTCAGGTGACCTCACAACTTGAAGCAGGCTTTCAAGAAACTGAGAGAGCAGACTGGAAAACATTTTTTTAAAAATGTTCCCTATTAAGTGTTCAACAATTCTTGGAACCACATGCCATGCAAGCATGCATTCTATTACTTCATTACTCTTCACTAATAGGTTTTAACTTAATGTTCTGACTAGATGAAAATGAATATGAACAATTTCATATTATACTATATCAATACAAATAAAAAAAAATTCCTTGAACAGAAATAAAACGATGTGATTGAACATAATTCTACCACATTCTGTCAGTTCTACACTGTAATAAAGAAATTATAAATCCCAGGGGCCACACAACTTGTTCCATGCTTGAATTAACACTGCTTTTCATAATATCGAGAATGAAATATTAAAATATTGCATGACATAAAATCTCTATTGTCTGCCTGATCATGTACAATCAAACTTTACCAGAAAGGATCTGAAATAATTAACACTCATACACCCCCACCCTAGAATGAACTGACAGATACACATGAAAAGTATGTCTTTCAGATCTACCCTACATTGGAAACATCTACAAAGTTTGACTTCTGTCCATTAAAAACTGAAAGACTAGGTCCCGGCACAAACTTTGTACGTCAAACATGACAGATGGACCGACCAACAGATAGACCAACCCACACGGTGATTCCACTTTGTCTGAGGGGTATAATTAAACCTGTGGCAGACAAATGATAGTAAGTCAAGCTATGGTTAAAATTTATCTTTCAATCTTCTAAAACCGTCTTCCTCCCTTGGAAATATAAGGACCTAACAAACCAACTTACCAGGTGACTAATCCTATTACAATACCCTACTGCAACACAATAAATGCAATGCAACCTTTGTATGTTAGAGACAAAATACAAGCAAAGCCTTAAGCCCACTTAGTGATGTAATGCTTAAAAGCCTATCTTCAAAGAATGCTTCATTCAAAGAGAAAAAAGACCTACCACGTAACAACTGAACTATAAGATCTGTGTCATTACTGAGCTTCTGTATTTGGTCGAGATTGGCAACTGTTGCTATGGGAACATACTGGTCTGCATCCATCTGTGACTGCAGGTACGAGTCGTTTGACAGATTCTCTCTGAAAATTTAAGATATGAAAATGTGACTTTCCTCTTACACAATGTTTTTTTTAAATATAACTAAATATATTTCAATCTTCTTTAAGACGAAGTGGGCCAATTGTTCCAATATAATTTTGCTTAATAAAAAATGTACAGTGGTCGAAATAGTGACATCTGTCAAAAGAACCATTTTTTTTTTCAAATATTTTCATGGTTTAAAATGACTCTCAGTAATTTCTGGTACATTTGGAAATTCAATGGTGCAAAATTTTTCCACAAATACAGCAAGGTAGCCTGGGAGTTTTCCTATTGTCAGTTGTTGTTGTTTACAAATTTCAATCATCAGGCATGCTGGTCAGGTGTAACGAAGCACTTCCTCTTTATTTCTTCTATAGGTTTTGCCCATTTGCTTAACAATTCTTGGTCTAGTTTGTCAAAAATTCTTGTTCTCTCAAATTTAAACCATGAAAACTAAGAACAGATTGCTAGACTCTGTGTTATCAATATTAACTTACCAAATACTGCTTGTGCATAGCTCGAGAAAACAAAGACTTACTTTCAATTTGTACTTTCATTTACTTCCGAACATAAAATAGTCAAAACTGAAAAATGCAGTTGTGACTAGAGACTCCTCTCTCTGTACTGTCACCAAGGCATTGAATTTAATATCAACTACCTGACAATCTTTGAGACTATCAGCAAAACGTTGTGTTCAATATTCACTTAATCCTTGTCATACCAAGACTTTCCCACACATTATTTCTTCTTTCCCTCCTATTCTATCAGTTGAATTACAAGCATTGAAAACATAATTCTTTTATCCCTGTGTTACTTTCCTATTCTATTTGACCTTACCAAATTTCAACAGTACTGATGCAAAGAAATATGAATGAATTTCTGAAGTGTTTGTCTGGATTTCTGGCAAATCCCATACTTTTTTGTGTCCAGATTTTTATGTAAGTGTCGCTTTCAGTCTTTGTCTGATGTTGTTTTCCCCAGTGACATCCACCATAACTATTACATCCATTTAGAATACTTTGTGAATGTCAGCCATATAAATCATATTTCCTGACTTCAGCCAGCTCTCAGACGCGGATCAAATTTCAATTGCATTTCAGAGTTTATAATGGTCCCACAAGGGAACTATCAGAATAATACAGCTTCCATGACTACAAGCTGTTATCCATACATTTCTTAAGGTGTACTTTTTCAACCAACAGTACCTATACGTAAATCTCCCAACCTGAATGAAATCACTTTACAGGAAAGGTTTGCAAGATCTTGGCAACCAGAGGGAGACTAGACAACTATGTCTGACCTAGTTTTATTCATTTAACAGCATCAGTCATTTTGTCACCTTTGCATTGCAAACACCTTTCAAGGTTTTGCAACACTTTTGAGTGTTAAGTCAATAGGATTATTGTAATATTACAATGTTACAATAAACAGGTTTCATGATAAAGAATTTCTGACCTAGAGAAGTAGGACTCCAGCTGTGATTTGAGTACCAGTCTGAGCTGATCATCTGTCACATTTCCCTCTGTCTCTCCATCTGAATCATAAACATACACAATTTACATTTTTTTCACCTTTTTTTTTTTTTTTTAAAACAACTTTTTATACGTTTTTGCAACTTATGTTTATGACTGGCTCAAGTTTTCAGACAAGTAAGATGTCAAGAAAACAGTCAAATTCTGCTTAAAGGATCTGACCCCCTGAATCTCGTGTTTGGTGACCAATTAACATGGCTCATCATACATTAACACACATAATTTAAACCAACATCAAAGGGCAATAACTATGCCAAAATAATCAAATTGAAAAAGCCATTGTAAATGCGCTGCGAAACTTGATAAAGATAATTCTATGAAAGTTTGGTGAAAATGGCATGGGAAATGACTTGAGCACAAAAGAAATATAAGTAAATGAATATTAAGGCCAATAATTCTGCTAAAAATACTCAAATCGCTAAGGTCAGAGTATACACACTGTGGCCCTTGATATTGATCATTCTGAGAAAGTTTTGTAAAAATCAGAAGGGAAATGTAAGAGTTGCCCACACAAGAAATATAAAGTAAAATTAAACACAGGCCAGTAACTCCACCAAAAATATTCTAATCACAAAGCCTGAAAATATGCACGCTGGCACTTGATAAGGACCATTGTGTGAAAGTTTGGTGATAATCAAATGAGAATTTAGTTGCTTTGCATGGAAGATGGGACTGACAGATGGACAGTGCAACTACTATACGCCATCCTTTGGGGGCACAAAAATGATAAAATTTAACCCCGAAAGGACATAAACTATGCTAAACTCCGCAGCTTCTAACTTTTACATGTGCCTATCTTCATCTTCTTAAAATGTTCTTTTTGCAGTGTATAAAGAATGGCTTTGGATTAGACCTTGAATAGACCAAGATTTCAATGATAATGTTCAAGTCTGACAATGCAGAGGGTGTAGGTTCAATCCCCCAACGCTGAAGAAATAACTACTGGTCTCACTTATCCAGCGCACTATTATTACCTGTGACACTACCATTTTCACTACTGTACTGTAGCCCTGTCATAGGTACACCCCTGTCCCCGCTATAATTGGTAGCAGGTGCTTGTGTATCTATCCCACCATACAATCCCCCGTCCAGTATCTGGTTACCCATTGACTCTTCCAGCTTCATGGCAACACTGTTGTTTTCACTGAAACAAACATGATCACAAACATGTCTTCATTACCATACTAATGAAAATTTCTTTCATTTTATGCTTTTATATATATATATATATATATATATATATATATATATATATATATATATATATATATATATATATATATATAAATGTATAAAAAAATGCAAAAAGACAGCATGCAAAAACAGCAATCTTTCGGAGCATATAATGGATGGCTGCAAAGCACTCTTCGAAGAATCATTTTTCAAAGTATCTGAAGCAAAAAACACCATTTTGAGAATATTTAGATGAAGGCTGAATAGAAAATTATTCTCCCATCCCCAATGGACAGCAATGAACTGGACAAGGTCTTAATGAATCCTTTTGTGTTTTACATTAAGTCGTTCTGTGACTCTGTCCAGTTATTTCAGTACTGATTTAGTTTTCCCCTGCACACCATCTTTGCAACTAAAGTGCCTCAGCCTACCCTATCAGACATTTTGCTAATAAATGCCAGCCTGATGAGAATAAACAGGTAACAAATAGGTATTTTAAATCAAGCTTCATAACTGGTGAAAAACCTACTAAAAAGTCTACTTCACATTACAAGCAGCTTTAATAAACCACTAACTCATCTTTGCACAGTAAGTCATTATTTAAAAAATTTGTTCAAATTAAACTCGAACCACAACACTGCAAAGTTTCCCTGGACTGACAAAGCACATTTTTATTTTGTTTTGAGGAAATCATGCGAAGTTTTTCTTTTTTTTGGAAGTCATTTGTCACAGATCTTGTTGTGATGATGTCAGAAAGCCATAAAATTTTAAGTGCTATAGAATCAAGAAGCATATAAACCCCTTTCTACCTCTTCAGTAAACACTGATCATGCATTAATTTCACAGATTATACTTACTTAAAGTTACTGCTGTCTGAATATGGCGAGAATTCTGACTGGAATGGCGAGTCGGAAGTAGGGGAGAAAATTACGGTATCAGCTTTGTCTGTACTGATGTCCCCATTGATATACGAATAGTCAGACGCTGAAATATACAAATAACCATCATTGGTAAATTTATTTAGTCACATGCGAAGATTAAACTATAACGCACAGCACTGGACACCTTGCTGCAGTCAAGAATACCTTACTTATTGTCTTATTTAGATAAATAAAAGTTCTGCCTCTCATTATTGCGCTAGTGAATCAGATCATTCGCTCCATGGTCAAGAGCTTTTATTTTAAAGCTGGCCTTAGTTTGAATCCTACACCATGTCAGATCTTTTTTTGAAACAATGCATCAGCTTTTCTATTTCCAACAGAAGTTCATAATGAAATGGATAATTAAATACAATGTTATAATAAAACAATTATACTGCAAGAATGGTAACATATCAATTATACCATTATACAACATTTTTCTTCACTACTAACCCTTTTTTTTGGTCTCTCGGGAATCTGCTTCAGTACTTTTCAATGCATGTCAGTTAGAACTAACAAAAACTATTTCCTACATGAAATAAAAAAAAAAAAAAAAAAAAAAAAAAAAAAAAAATGTCTGAGAGAAGAGCCGAGCATTTCTTTCCTTGTCAAAATTCTTAGTGTATGGGAAAATCAAAACCACCCACATACGCTATAAAATTTGTACTGCTACCATAAAAGGTCACATTTTCAATCTAACAACAGAAACAGGTGCAATTTTCTTCCTCGAGTGGGGCAGGAATGATTTCCGATCAAGTCTTGTGGCAAATTTCATAAAAGCCTCTCATCCACGTTTTCTTGTACCAGTCCGAACTTTAAACCTAACAACTAGGCCATGGATAAAACCGGACCACCCACACTGTAATCCAACCTGTTAACCACTGCACAACTGGAAATTCCCTACCTTTCTTGTGCAGTGACAATAATTCTACAATATTTTTTTACTGAAACAATAAAGAGAAACCTACATGTAACTGAACTCCATAAATCAGAACATCATCACCCCTTAACTAAAAACCTGCCTGGTCCTGTATATAACTATACACTGTACTGCATCAACATGGCTACTCGCTATCACCTCATGTACACAATCTGTATCCTGATTAAACCAGATAACGACATTTGGAGAGGATAGCTAAACAACATCTGCTTACACCACTTAATGCAATACATAATGTTTCAGATTTGAGGAACCAGTCATTCCATTACTTAAAAGAAATGCAATCCAGTCATGCATGCCAATAAAAATGCAACACATTAAACTCAGATCAGTTGAATTTAATTCATGAGGCCTAAATACAATTCATTTTGTATGGTTTCATGAGTAACGGTATTTAACCTTGAAATACAATGCCATTTATATATAGACTACTGCCTACTATTTTTGTACTATCTTTACACTTATTTCTCAAGGTTACAGTAATGAATGTAACTGTTTCAACACTGAACCATTATAATATGTCAGTTTCTCTATCACAAAAATGACTAATCAATCACCTTCTTTTACAATCTTTCCTCAACATTCTGTATCTTTCCTTTTAACCTATTGCTTTCAAATATTTTGTGGTTGTAAAACTAATCATTGTGTTATCAAATGACCAATAGATATAACAAAAATGAGAATCAAGTACTGAAAACACACACAAGAGTGAAATAAAAGTCCTTGTTCATGTTAATTCATCAAGATTGGCCACTTACTGCAAAAGAAGTGTCCATTAATTGATTTAATGTGAATAAACAAAAGAGGGTGACTTGGAGGCAAAAACAAAAACTCTTCTAGAAAGTACAGTTCATGCATTATCAAATGAAATCATACATGGTTGCTTTTAAAGCCTTTACTGGTACCCAAACCCTCAAAGGCGTTTTTAGAGTCCAAATATTTTACTTTGCATATTAGTACAGGGCCTTAACTTTGTCAACCCTACCATAAAAACTAAATGGAAATTTTCTTTAGACATTCCCCCCCCCCCCCCCACCCCCAACCCCAGATTTATAAAAAAAGAAAAAGAAACAACAAAACACCAAAACTGTTGCAAATTTAAGAATCATTATTTTTTCAGATAATATCTTTTATTCACAACTAGAGAGCACTTTTGAGGGAGCGTGGGTGGCGGGTTCAGAGAAAGCAATGTGTGTGATTTGCATGTAATATTTCTCATGAATGAAGCGAGCTGCCAAACAAGTGACATGTCAATTTTAAAACAATCTTAGAAGAGGCACTCCTCCGATCTTGCAATTTTATACAATTATCTTGCCTTCTGTTGGGAAGGATAAGGACAGTACTGACGTTTTTCATGCAGTTCTATCTTGAAACAAAGTTCTATCTGGAAACAAAGACAGTTCCATCTATTAAAGACAGTTCAAGCTGGAAATAAAGACAGTTCTAACTGGAAAAAACAACCAGCCCTGAAAAAATAGCCCCCCCCCACCCCCCCAAAAAAAAACCTATATTTATAGCTCTGTTGTACGTAATTCATTTTTAACCTATGTTGAACTAACAGACCTGTTTACCTATTTTCAAGACTTGTCAGTAGGCTGGCAGTGTTTGATTAGTAGTTTATGATGCTTGATCAACGCCCGGTTTACAAAATAAATATATTATTCTTTTATGAAATGATTTGTCTGCACTCCATAATCAACTTTATACATTAACACATTCAACCGATGATATTCTTCGAACGAAAATATTTATTAACGGCAACAAGGGTTGAAACTTTTCAAATTAATAAAACCTAATTCTGCTTCCTTGAAATCCATGTAGTATGAGTTTCCATAAATAAACTACCAGTAAGTGTTGCCAGTTAGTTATGAGACAAAACTTAGACAGAAGTTATGTCCTTTGCAAAAGCTAAATCACAATATCACTAATTCTTTTAAACCAGAACTTAGTTCTTAACAAGAGGACCATGATGGCCCTATATCGCTCACCTGAATATGACTGCTTTTAACAAAGTTGCTATGGACCTGGTTAATTGACCCCAGATGACCCATATTCAAACTTGGCCTAGAAATTATTGAAACAATCTTTCTGACAAATTTCAAGGTTATTTGAACTGAAAGCGTAGCCTCTAGAGTGTTAACAAGGTTTTTCCATATTTGGGCTCTGTGACCTAGTTTTTGACCACAGATGATCCATATCCAAACCTGAGCTAGAAACCATCAAAACAACCTTTCTGACAAATTTCCAGGACATTTGGACTGAAAATGTAGCCTCTAGAGTGTTTACAAAGTTTTTCGATATTTAGGCTCTGTGACCTAGTTTTTTAATCCAGATGACCCATATTCAAAGTTGAGCTGGAAATCATAGAAGCAACTTTTCTGACAAATTTTCAGGTTATTTGGAATTAAAATCTTAACTCTAGATTGTTAACAAGGTTTTTCCATATTTGGTCTCTGTGACCTAGTTTTTGACCAAAGATGACCCATATTAGTACTTGAGCTAGAAATCATCAAAACAACCTGTCTGACAAATTTCCAGGATATTTGGACTGAAAATGTAACCTCTGGAGTGTTAAAATGGTTTTTACATTTTAGGGCTCTGTGACCTTGTTTTTGATCCCAGATGACCCATATCCTAATCTGGGCTAGAAAACATTGAAACAACCTTTCTGACAAATTTCAAGGACATTTGGACTGAAAATGTAACCTCTAGAGCATTAACAAGGATTTTCTACTTTTTGGCCCTGTGTCCTAGTTTTTGACCCCACATAACCCATATTCAAAACTGAGCTAGAAATCATTAAAACAATCTTTCTGACAAATTTCAAGGTTATTTGAACTGAAAATGTTAACTCAATGCGTGTTAACACCCTTTTTCCATATTTGGGGTCTGTGACTTAGTTTTTGACCCCAGATGACCTTTGTTCGAATCTGAGCTAGAAATCATTAAAACATTTTTTCTAACAAATTTCGAGAATATTTGGACTGAAAAGTAGCTTCTAGAGTGTTAACAAGTTTTTTTTCTATTTTTGGGCTCTGTGACCTAGTTTTTGATTTCAGATGACACATATTCAAATTTAACCTAGAAATCATTGAAACAACCTTTCTGACAAATTTCCAGGATATTTGGACTGAAAATGTTACCTCTAGAGTGTTAACAAGGTTTTTCCATATTTGGGCTCTGTGACATAGTTTTTGACCCTAGATGACCCAATTTTGAACTTGAGCTAAAAATCATCAAAACAACCTTTTTGACTAATTTCCAGGATATTTGGACTGAAAATGTAACCTCTAGAGTGTTAACAAGGTTTTTCTATTTTTGGGCTCTGTGACCTAGTTTTTGAACCCAGATGACACATATTCGAACTTGAGCTAGAAATCATAGAAACAACCTGTCTGACAAATTTCCAGATTATTTGGACTGAAAATGTTACTTCTCCTTCTACAAGAAGATTTTCAAAGTTTTCACTATATAAGCCTATGTAAAACCAATGACCCCGGGTTGGGGCCAAATTTGACCCCAGGGGTATAATTGGAACAAACTTGGTAGAGGTCCACTAGACAATGCTACATACCAAATCTTAAGGCTCAGGGCCTTGTGGTTTCAGACAAGAAGATTTTTTAAGATTTTCCTATATAAGCCTATGTAAAACCAATGACCCCCAGGGTGGGGCAAAATTTGACCCCAGAGGTATAATTTGAACAAACTTGGTAGAAGTCCACTAGACAATGCTACATACCAAATATCTAAGCTCTATTCCTTACGGTTTCTGACAAGAAGATTTTTAAAGTTTTTCCTATATAACTCTATGTAAAACAAGTTACCCCTGGGGCGGGGCCATTTTTGACCCAGAGGCCATGATTTGAACAAACTTGGTAGAGGTCCACTAGATGATGCTTTATACCAAATATCTTAGCTCTATGCCTTACGGTTTCTGACAAGAAGATTTTTAAATTTTTTCCTATATAACTCTATGTAAAACAAGTTACCCCTGGGGCGGGGCCATTTTTGACCCAGAGGCCAAGATTTGAACAAACTTGGTAGAGGTCCATTAGATGATGCTTTATACCAAATATCTAAGCTCTATGCCTTACAGTTTCTGACAAGAAGATTTTTAAAGTTTTTCCTATATAACTCTATGTAAAACAAGTTACCCCTGGGGCGGGGCCATTTTTGACCCAGAGGCCATGATTTGAACAAACTTGGTAGAGGTTCATTAGATGATGCTTTATACCAAATATCTAAGCTCTATATCTTACAGTTTCTGACAAGAAGATTTTTAAAGTTTTTCCTATATAACTCTATGTAAAACAAGTTATCCCTGGGGCGGGGCCATTTTTGAACCCAGGATCATAATTTGAACAAACTTGGTAGAGATCCACTAGATGATGCTTTATACCAAATATCAAAGCTCCAGGCATTGTGGTTTCTGACAAGAAGATTTTTAAAGATCCAACTTGTAAAATCTGTTTTTAGCTCCTGTGACCCAGAAATGCAATGAACCGGAACCATTTGAACAAACTTGGTAGAGCTTCATGCAGGGAACATTCTAGGCAAGTTTCATTAAATTTTGCCCAGTGGTTTCAGAGGAGATGTCGTTTGAATGAATTGTGGACGACGGACGGACGGACGGACGCCGGACAATCAAGGATCCTAAAAGCTCACATGAGCATGCTCAGGTGAGCTAAAAATGGAATCCATTCTCAGTCACGCTCATTATTCTGAATTAAAGAAGTCAAATTTCAATCACTGCCACTTTAGTGATAAAAGCCTCTTAGAGTATTATTGTTTGTAGAAACAGTTTGGCTTGAGGCAAAGCTATTTAATGAAATGATAAATTTATCTGTGAAGATTGTCTGCAGCAGGTAAAGCCACTTGGAAATCTAAGTCCACTGTATTCACTCAAGTACTCAGACATGCACAGATGGAAACTGTTCTCTAACGTCAAAGCAGTAGTGTCGTATCGATATTAAGTTTTATTAATCATTGACAAATAAGCTTTTGATTGTCAATGTCAGATTATTTTAAACACCCCATCGGAGCATGAAGATTTTGTAGTGGAGGACCTATTTCAAAATGGATGCTAACACCGTCAAACTGCAGTCTAGTAGTGATGATACTGACATGGTGGACAGACTTACTGACCTACATCTATGGTCGGATACATCTTTTATTATTATCATCCCACTATCTAGCATTTGTTGCAGGGATGTGAAAACATAAAGAGACCTACCACTGTTGGAGGTGCTGCCTATTCCACTGTCATTGGGTTCAAACTGCCCCGTGTCTGTTGGCCCAGCACTAGGTGTGGACGACTTGACACTAAGGAACACAGACGCATTAGGATTCAGAGCTGGTGACTTTGGTGTGACCTGCAAATACACGATTACAAATATAACTAAACTTTCACATTTATATTTACCTGTCTCTTCTACAAATAACTGAAACCAGTCTTCATTTAAAATTGGTTGCCAGATGCCTGAGACAACCTCATATGGGCTACAACTTGGGTATCCTAAAACACCAATCAGCTAGGAAAACGTGATAAGTGACCATACACCACTGTTAAAAATGAGCTCACCTGAGTATGGTGTATATTCACTTAATAATGCTAAAAATGAGAGCCAAGGGTTATACACTGTAGCTAACCTAACATGGAGTCAAGTAAGCATTTTATTCAGCTTTTAGTAAAACTTGTTTTCAACAACTGCTGACCTACCTATTAGCCACTTAAGCAGTTAAGATTCAATCAAAGTGAGACAAAGCTAATATGAGCTCAAATTAAGCTTGGCTGAGCATAAACTTTGCCAAGTCTATTCTTATTTGTTGAAAATCATCCTTTGCAAAGATTATTTGTCTAACCAAATACATGCAGTCTATCTTATAAGCCCTGTAAAGAAAACTAGCCAAAAAATCTCAGTTGAGCAGAATGTGAGCTCAGGTGATTATCAATTTTGTGTCTGCTAGGTCTATTTTAAACGACTGAAACTGTATATGGTATGCAAAAACTGCTGATCTAACTATAGAATCTGTGTAAGGAGTCCTTATAACGTCTACTTCTGCCCATCCCAAAGCAATACCTCAGAATGCCACAATCTTGAAATATGCATTTTGCAGCAACAACAGGAAATTGTCCTCAAATATCTTCTCCCTGATTTTATCAATGAGCTTTCTGAACGGTGCAATTTTTTTTTCCTGGTGCAATTTTTCTCTAACAGTGGGAAAATAATGAAGTAATGTGAGAGCTTTCCATTCACAACCTCTTTTAGACACAATGCATTTCAGAAAAAGACGTAATGAAAAGAGAGAAAAAAACCCTGCTTCATTCATAAATCTAAATGTAATCAATTCTTTCTATTTTTATATTATTATTTAAAATCTTGTTTCGAACAAATGAAATTTGCCTTAAGGTTTCGAACTTTTAATCTAATGATATATCTGCACCCCCCCCACCAAATTTTTAAAGATTTTAAAAGTATGTTGTTAAAGCGATAACACTGGTGCAACACAAGTTTTTAAGTTGTATTTTCTGAGTATTTTCCTACCTTGTTACACACTTAACAAGAAGATGAATTATTTTAAAAATCAAACTGGCAGCTAATTGTTTAAGTATAGTGCTACAGTGTTTCAACTGCCAAACATAACTACCTTCCCTCAATTTGAAAACACAGAAAAAAATCCAACATCTTCATATTCTCTGGGACTAAATCATATTAACGCTCCAAACAACGATGACAAAAATCGTTGCTAATATTTTTCACGACACCTTAAAGTTTTCTCTGGTGTGAGATCAATATGGCACTATCCACCCCCACACCACCCAGATTCACCAACTGTGGATATTGATCCATCGGCCACAATACTAGCTTACAATACTTAAATATAATTACAGGCACCATCAATAAAGAGGTACCATTGGCATATAATTCAATCAGCTTACACTCTTCACTTATCTATAGAAGTTAGTGTATTGCTGGTACAACTTGCCAATAAATTCAATTAGGGTTTATAAACCTTAGTTATATTTTGTATTTATAGATCTTACAATATTATTATTTATAGCCCTAAGTCATATAAATGGCATAACTCAAATTAACACTACTTATATAAATAAAGAGGAGACATGTTTAACACTTCCCAAAACAATCTTAAATACAGTTAAAAAGATAAAATACTCCAGTGATAAACCTTTGGATAAAACCTGACACATTCGAGTTCTGTAAGAAATGTTCACATATTTTTTGTAAACAATCTTTTTCCAAGCCTGTTAGGCAGCTTCAGCAGCTCTGTCTATGGTATCAATCGCAGCTTGCAAAATTCAAAATTGGTTCCACTGGTATCTATTGAGCAAGCGCTGTATCAATCATTCATATACGTAACAACCAATCGAAAAACCTCGGTCATTATGGTTATGCCACAAGAGCCCTCAAATATATTAAGCGGACGAGTATGTATAAATCTGTTACAATTTGTTTGCCAGAGAAAAAGTATGCTTAAAAAAACAACTCTTAAAATGTTGTCGGAAGTTTGGAACTGTGCAAAAAGACTCCTCTCAAGTTTTTTTAAAGCTAATGAACACAAAATTTACTTTACTTCTTTCTCTTCAATGGAGCTGTTTTTTGGTTGCGGCCACCACGTTGTTATGTAGTTTGTGTTCCGAAAGTCGTTAAAATGGCAGCTTATGTCATACACCCAAGAGGACTGACCTAACAGCATGTTTCCTTTATTCCAAGTTTCTTTACATCCAGACAGATGCACTCTTTGTGCTTTTTTTTTGGAGTTCATAGTAATATGAGATAAATGTAACACAAGGATAATAAGCAACTGGTATTATTTCCTTTAAAATTCTTTACAAGGGTTGATAAAAATATACATGGATTACAATAAATGTATATAATTTATTATTTTTTTAATTATCTATTCACCTTTTTTTATGAGTATTCCAAATATGACAAATGATACTGCTGTAACAACTGATATATTTTTTGTGACCTACGCAATTTACAACAAAAAAGATTTGAAATTTGAGCAAACAGAAAATTTTGCCAAGAACCAAGAAGTTACTGACAAACACAAACTGCTGAAAATGGTCGGCAGAGAAAGTTTCATTAAGGGCTCAAGTTGTATAAGCAGCTTACTGATGGTCAGCAATATTTTACAAAGGAAACTGTGTGTAGAAAGAAGAAGAAATTCCATGGCCATATGCAACATCATCTTACAACCAAACACTTGCCAATCATCATAATATGCATCTTGGGCCAGCTGAATGTACACTGGTCAGCACTCTGACCTGGGATTTGAACAAGGGTGGAAATGCATTGTGATGTAAAGAAATTACTACACTTGTCTTTCATGAACACATCTCTGATAGTTCAGCTTTAGTAAATACCATGTCATACATAAATTCTGATCAACCCTCTTATCCTACAAGAAGATGATGTAAAAAGAAAGACTTCACCCAGACAATGCTGACAAGATTATACATATTGGGTTGCTATTAACTTTGTTTGGTTTACTGTAGTCATCTATTAAAGGAAAGTCTGCTTGTGAGATAATAGTTTTACAATGCTTCTAGTAAACTTTAGGGTCACTGAGGTACAACATGATTAAGATATCAAATTTATAGAAAATACAAGAAGCGCCGCAAATTGCGACAAAACCAGGTTTTCAACGACCAAGTATTGATGTGACAGGAATTAGGAAGAAATATGGCAGTGAAGTAAAAATGGTGCTGTTATTTTGGTACCAACACAGAAAGTTGGTTTCAATAGTTCAAAATAAAAATAAATCAGATACCTAAGTTGCAATGCCAGGCTGTATTTTCATGTAAGCTACACACATGCCAAGTTGAGTATCAATAGGTCAAAGTGTGCTGAAGTTATTGAGTAGAAGCTGAAAATTCTCTTGTAAGCAAGTGACCTTGATCACAGACACCTGGGTAGCAATCCCAAGCTACCCATACACCAAGTTTGGGGTCAATAGGTCAAAGCAAATTCAAGTTATTGAGCGGAAACAGAATTTCTATTTTTAGCAACAGTGACCTTGACCTTGATCACAGACACCTGGGTACCAATCCCAATCTGCCCCTTGATATAAGCTACCCATATACCAAGTTTGGCGTCAATAGACCAAAGCAAACTCAAGTTATTGAGCGGAAACTGAATTTCTATTTTTAGCAACAGTGACCTTGACCCTGACCACAGACACCTGGGTAGCAATCCCAAGCTGCCTCTTAATATAAGTTACCCATATACCAAGTTTAGCATCAATAGACCAAAGCAAACAAGTTATTGAACAGAAACTGAATTTCTATTTTTAGCAACAGTGACCTTGACCTTGATCACAGACACCTGGGTAGCAATCCCAAGCTGCCCCTTGATATAAGCTACCCATACACCAAGTTTGGGGTCAATAGGTCAAAGCAAACTCGAGTTATTGAGCGGAAACTGAATTTCTATTTTTAGCAACAGTGACCTTGACCTTGATCACAGACACCTGTGTAGCAATCCCAAGCTGCCCCTTGATATAAGCTACTCATATACCAAGTTTGGGGTCAATAGGTCAAAGCAAACTCAAGTTATTGAGCGGAAACTGAATTTCTGTTTTTAGCAACAGTGACCTTGACCTTGATCACAGACACCTGGGTAGCAATCCCAAGCTGCCTCTTGATATAAGCTACCCATACACCAAGTTTGGCATCAATAGGCCAAAGTAAACTCAAGTTATTGAGTGGAAACCAAAAGTTGACGCCCACCCACCAGACTGCCGACTTCAGCATTACAATAACCAGTTTTCGTTGAAAACCTGGTTAAAAAAAAGTATAGAAAAGAACAATACTGAAACTTTTTTTGTCTACGTTACTAAACTTTACTTGCAGAGCAACTGGGGTGAATGTGAGGCTGAGACTGGGACGTGTGTGGGCTGGAACCTCTTATATTAACAGTTTATGTGCTATCTAGCAATCATTAAGATTTTCTAAATTGTCTGGCTTATCTGACAAGTTCTATTTGCTATTTTCCCCAACTGTTTCTTGGAGTCTTGTCCAGAATTATGGATTAAATTCAAATGGTATTTACATTTGTTTTCAATTTGCACATAATTCTTAAACTTGCACATAAATCTGTTTCTTAGAATATAGGAAAATTAATGTAATCTAGTTCCTCTCTACCAAGTACTGGAATAATAGTCTGCAAGTCTACAATTATTTTCAAATTGTTGATGAAATTGTATGCATAGACTTATCTATTTTCCAGACATCATAAACGTTTTAATCTTATAGTGAACATATTTTGATTTTAAGCTTTACCTTTACCTGCTAGTGACAAGAATGGAGCAGTGTTGAGCAGTAGAAAGCTTGAATAGCTATTATGGCGGTCGCTGGTTTGAAACCTACCAAGCATGATTCTCTATCCTACCTTTGGCAGAAGTACTGGTTTAAGAAGCATTACTAAATGGAATTAAATGACGTAAAATAAATATGCTCAAAACTAAGTAGCAAATGTAGGGGTTTTTTTTTATTTTGCTTTTGGGACACCTTGTTTACTAGTAACCTGCATCTTGATGCAATCTAATCAAGGTCTTCAATGTTTTAATCAGCACATTTTCAACTATAATATCAAAAGTAAAAGATAGACAAGAACATTTAAGAACTCTAAAAGGTTAAAATAATAAGGGCAATTATATGTATATGTCTGCATACAGGTGTTCTGAGTGCTAATTACTTGATGTCTATTGCACATTTCTTCTTGATAATTATTTTTGACTGAAGGGCCAATTGCTCCTTAGAAGATCAATTACTCTTTATGGCCTTGTAAGAAAAGTACTTCATATTCACAGGTCTACAATGTGGAACATACAAGTTTGTAAAATAATGAAAATCTGTTGTTACACATTTTTATTAAGATTCTGAAGTCACTTCACAAAGCACCATTGCAAATTAAGTGAAGCATGCTCTATCCAGTCAGGGCAATGTCTATTACTGCAGCTGGAATTATCAGAGACAGCATGGATAGAAAGCTAATTTTTCCAGGCCAGTAACCAGCTGGACTCACAAAACACAGCAGAAGCAACACTAGCCCAACATTACAGTAATTCTCAGTAAATGTTGTATTTTTCTTTTTAAACAATATACAAACTGGAAAATTTAGCTTCTTAGTTTCTATTTCTCAGCACAAACCCATGAACAAAATCAACTCCAACTCTAGATATCTTTCTCACACAAAACCAATAGTGAAACTATAAGAATAAAAGCGCTCAAAGCACTGAATGGGCCATGTGTTCATACTTGCAATGTAGGCAGGTAAGCCTGCACTTCATTTGGAACAAGACAATGAAATGAGTGAAGTTCTGTAACTCTACTAGGCAAGCGTATATTATTTAAGATCATTACAAAGTAAATTAGACATGCGTCCATCCATAAGACAAGCATGCCCCCGCAACATTATTTTTTTTTCAATGGTTTATATCTGTAAGTAAATATAAGGCAATGTTATCCTGGACAAAATATGAATGTGTTGGGTACTGAAAAGATAATCATGTTAGTAATGTTATGGGTTTTGATTTAAGAGAAATATACTTAATTAAATCCCCTTCTGTGAAACTGAACTTAGACCTAGGCACCTGGGTCTTGCACATGACACATCATCTACTTCCGTAGGTCATGAGTACCAATTTATTTTGAAATCCCATCATGCATGCAGAAGTTATGGACAGGACACAAACTCAAACTGAACTTAAGCCTAAATAACAAATACACAAAGTTTAATGCCCTACTGTGACCTTGATCTTTGACCTAGGGACCTGTGTCTTGCACACAAAACATCGTCTCCTGTTTCCAAATGAATAGTCTCGCCAGACCCAGCTGATCAGTCACCATTTCTTAAGTATGGTATATTAATACATGCCAGCATAATGCACAACACCTTTTCAAGACACCGTGCTAAAGAACGCATGTGCAAGATTCTTCTTCGGTTTGCTTTTTATTATTAATTTAAACTGTCTTCAAACATTATCTGCGATCAAATTCATTGTGCACTTCCTTCTGAGTTTGCGCCTCACCCCAAAGTCAGTTCAGAATTCAGTCTGTCTATGATGATGGTCAGTGTTGTTCTGACACCGACATTTAAATATTCAAAATACCGTTTTACCTATACAGATTGATTAGATTTAGCTAACACTAGATACTTTACCTTACCAAACATAATACTTTTAACAAAAACAAAACAAAACCATGCAGGAACATTCAAAATCTGAAAATTACTTTAAGTTCAAAAACCAGAAGTGTTGAAACAATTTCAGGAATGGTAAAACAAATGCTTCTTTTCTTGAAATATAATCTCAGGATTAAAACAACAACAACAACAATCATTTAGCAGTACTTATCTCACCTGCTTTGGTCGTTCCCGTTGCCTATTCTGTTTTACACACAAAACTATCGAGTTGGAAGAATAATAGAACACATCTCCTGGAAGCATTGGTTCTTGGGGACACCCCTCGTACTCTGAACATGCACAATATCTACAGTAATCACAATTTATCTCCCCTGTACCATCAGACATAGGGTCAGAATAGTTCCCATAACTTTCATAATCAATGACTGCCACACCACCATTGTCATTATAAATATTAACAGTTGGAAATGCACTATTATTTTGTATTGCACCATTTGAATAGCCGTTACTATAACAAAATTTATGTCCTGGAAAGAAAGTCCGAATTTGAACATATTTTCCTTCACCTTGTTGCTGCAAGTCTATATGAAATCTCTGATTATTTGTGTTATCAAAGTAGCTACAGTCTTCCCCACTCACATCACTCGTATCACTATAGATTCCCCCCGTGCTGGTACCAAGACTCACACCAGAGTCAATGTAAGAGTTCCACTGGCTTGGACTTGGATCAAGGCTGCTACTAGTGTCATTCTCACTTGTCCAAGAACTGGCACTGTACTGGCTACAGTTTGAATCACTACTTACTCCAGCCTGGTAACTTGTGTCAACCTGAAGAGCAGTTCTATATTCTGGCTTGCAAGTCAATTCTGGATGTAGCCGTGACACCCTTACTTCTGACACCTCTCTCTGTTCTAATTTTGTTTCAAATTTATCACAAACAGTGACTGAGCAATCAATCTGTGCTACACCCACTTCAGTGTTTTTTTCAGCACCATTTTCCTTATGTGATTCAGTTACCCTTTCCCTTATAATTTCACTTTTTCTATTATTGCTATTCTCTTCCATACATTCTTTTACAACATCCTCATTCACAGTGAGCTTCTCATCTCTTTTTAAATGTTTATTTTTTCTTTTTTGCTCCAGTTTTTTCAGTTTCTTTATTTTTAGGCCACCCTTAATGTTAGGCTCATGTGATTCATTATGTAAGTCAGTCCTCCCAATATCCTCTTCCAATCTCTCATCATCAGCAGTGTCTGATATCTCATCAGTTAATGGAATTTTTTTGGTTTCAGCAGTTTTCGTCTCACCATCATGTACATTATCAGCGGTTACATTCTCTTCCAAATGCCTTTTCTCTCTTACAGTCTCTTCCACCCTCTTTTCCTTATCTAATTCATTATCTTTGCCAGCTGTGTGCTCCACAATATCACTGGAAGAGCCTTGACTTTCTTCAACCACATTTTCATCTACTTTCCCATTCTCTTGGACATCTGAAGGGTTTACATAATCAAAGTAATCAATCACGGGCGTCCCTTTCTGGTTAGCATCATGGCAGCTGGTAGAAGGGAAGAACCGTCTCCCAAGAAATGCCGCCGTCTCTATCTGAGAGTTTAACCGCAGTGTCTCGTAATTCGACTCCACTTTGAAAATATAAATTTTCTCTACTTTCTACTAAAACAATAAACGGTAGATACTGGGCAACAAAATCCTAAAGAAACAGTTTTTCCAATAAAATCATTCCGTGTGTTTTTCAAGTGACTACTATTTAAAAATTCTTTAGTACTTCAGTAGTATGTAGACAGAAATGAACTGAGCTTGCTGTATTAAGTCCTAGAATTATGAAATTCCTTGTCTTCCATCTGTCTCACAAATTTTCCAGTTTATTTTTAAACCAATGTTTAATATTTCATTGAATTTCCTTCCTTGTTTACATCAAAACCCTTCTGTGGGAAAATCCGCTCACTTTACTAATCGCCAACACCTAAAACATAGTTTCATAGTTTCCTATTTTAAACCCAAGGTATGTGGTTAAATAGCCGGCTTTTCCTTTCCTAGCACATTTTTGTTTTGTCACCTTGTATTGATTAAATGAGTATAAACAGGACAGCCAATTCAGGCCACAGTACACTAAAATCAATCTCACTTACAGTCTTATTGTATATAGATAGCCAGTTTTAAAACTTAACTAACACCATAAAAATAAATTAAATTCCTTATAGAATTAAGGTCAATTCAGAATATATTTTGTCTCCAAGTTCTTGACTGTCCAATGAATGACTGTAACAACATTAGGTAGTTTCCAAGATCCAATACAGACCATTATCATGAAAAGGTTATAATACTTGTAATGTTATATTTGTAGTACATGAAACCAACAGTGGATAATCCGTGAAAAATTTGGAAAAAAACACTTATAACATACCCACTTTAAAAAATGACATGCTATAATTAATTATAGAATTGTTATGAGTCAATTATATTACATCAAGATAAAATTATGACTTTTGAAGATAAAATCTCATTATGAATACAGGTTTGTTTGTCTTGTTTTTCTTTCCAGCAAAGAATATCAATTAACAATCTGTGTTTCAAATGCTGGAGTAAATATTCTGATAGCTTGAAATGAAGTATATCAGTCAATTCTCAAAAATTCACTTAAGATTAGCAATTTACAAAAAGAGACAGATTAATATGCAGAAAACTGGCTCACAATGTCTGAACATATTCCAATATTTCAACTTAACATCATAAATCAAGCACAGATTCTTGATCAGGGCTTTTTCTCACCATTTTGGGAGTATGACCCATACTCTTGACAAAGGAACTGAAATATTTTGGGGATTTTTCTGCAGCTTTCAGGACTAAACAAAATCAACCTTTTCATAATAAATTATCTTTGATACACATTTTTATTCAGAGATTGTATGTGTGAGAGGAGAGTTATAATCAATTATATTAATCCAACTGCAGTCTTTCATTCAAAGAAATGACATTCAGTTAATAAAAGTAATTAGCTTGGGATAGCCTTAATAAGAAAACAAAAATCAAAGAAAAATCACCAAAAAATATCCCAAGACATCTGTATTTTCTTAAATCAATATGGAATAATAAGTGCTTCGGTACAAAGTAAACAGTATTTACTAGAGGACAAAAACAACATGTTGCAAAATCAATTCAAACATTTAAATCCAAATACGAATCAAAACATTCATTTTGTACTTTATTTTTTGTTTCAAAAATAAAATTTACAGATTTTTTGCCGGATTTTTTTATTGCTTGCAGTTGGGAATTTTTTTCTGACTGATTGGGGAAAAAAAAGGAAGATACTTTCTGTTATTGGGAATATGACTGAATACTGACTACTGTGAAATCATTTTTGTTCGCGTAGGACGAATTTTCGCGTATTTCGCGCTAGAAACAATGCGCGAATTTAAGACCGCGCTTTTATTAAACTAATAAAAACATTAACGTTAACCGAATCTTGATCCTGTCCGAAATACCTGCATATATTTTTCCACTCACTTTTGACCATTAGTTATTGTTTTTAGCCAATATAACTTTAATAATCGGATGTTTTGGCAAATTCTAAATATCTAGCAAAATTAAAATGAAACTTATTTTGTTTTCTTTTTAAGTATGTTTCGTTTACATTTTCTTGAATTGTTGAACGCTTGTCTGTTCAAAGCGTTTACTAATAATTATTATATCGTTGTCATAATTCGTTAATTGTTTTTTTTTTTGTGTGTGTGTGTAATTGATTAGGGACCGGTTACAAAAGACCTGTCGGTATCGATCTTTTAATCTGTGCACACTTAACCTGTGTCAATCAACGTCAATTAACAGTTGGACCTGTCAGTTTGTATATTCGAAAGCGGACCGCGGTAATTGACACGTATACACTCGTCAGTTGTGATCCAGCGTCATGCAGCTGTCGTCTGCTTTTATGCTGATAAAAAAAGTTGAATCTGAAATTGAAAATGCGCGAATTTAGGACCGCGCGAACGTACTTTTTTGCCGTTTGCGCGAAAGTTCATCCCAGCGAATTTAAATGATTTCACAGTAAATAAAATTTACAAAAAGGAAAGAAAACAATGTGAATATTTACTGCCTTCAGTCAATACTAAATCAAAAATTCATTCTGGCCTTACATGTGCATGTAGTACATGCATTTCATATCAAGGCAAAGTGAACTTAAATGTCTTAGTAAATAAACATCCTTACGTGATATTCAAACTATCAACAAACTTTAAATTAACGCCAAAATTCCAAAATCACTAAGGCGGCTGGAATGTAAATTCAAACCAACTACAAACATTTCAGATTAAGCTAGCTGTTCATTAAAATTAAGTACTCAACAAAGTGATAAGACACTTAACTTTTCAAAGTGCTTCCTTATTTCATAGTTCCTACTTTACTTTTTTGTGTTTTTGTTTTTCTATTACTTGTTTTATTTTACAAAAATAACAGTAAGTCATCAGTACTGTAATCTTTTAAGAAATCTGTATACTTTAGAATATGTAATAGATAAAGAAATGTATCACACCCCAGGAAACTTAGGTCCTTCCTTTTTCTGGTTTGATTGTTACTGTAATTAAGATGACCTAACAGGAACAGTCCACTTACTCAATGTCCAAAACCTTCTGAAAACTGACCAACAAACAGGAAAACCTGACTGTGACCTCTTATTGCCTTTGAAATATAGAAACACCTTTTTCTCGCTCATTTTAACAAGTTTGTTTCCAACTATTTCTAACACAAGACTTTTTTTTAATTATGAAGGAAATCCCAATTGAACTATTAAAATCATTTCTCTACCTTTACAGAATTCAGCACTTAAATTAATGGATATCAATATCAAATTATATCAATCAGTGAAATCTGGTGCATGCAATGAATAACAATCTAAATACTGCAAAATGAATTAACACTGCTAAATGTCAATCAAACTATCATCTATAGTTCTGTACAATATCACACGTATATAGTTTGAATCCTAATATGAACAGAAGCTAGTCAGACCCAGTGTTCCAACATACTGATGTATTTCACCTCAAAGTTGGTCCTTATCGCATTCAATTTTGTAGAATATTGCTATAAATCCTTCATAAAACTTAAAGGAAGCCCAGAAGTTCTACAAACCCCTACTTTTCAACCCAATCTGTAAAAGCATGTAGGAATACAGACAATATAATCTTATCCCTGTCAAAAATCATGTTTGCATCACCACAACTTGATTAGAAACAAACAAAAGAAAAACTTGGTGAATGGAAAAAAGATGCAGCATATAACTATGATAACCTTATAATAACTAGTTTATAAGAACACCATATGGTATAGTACTGGAGCATTGTATATACAGTATCCCAAATATCCAATGGTTCAAAACACTGTGACAAGGTACTTATTCTATCTGATAATCTTGTTAGATTTTAATAATCATTAAATTATTAATTTGTGACATCAATTGTGCTACATAAATCCAATATTGTACAATTCCATGATAATAATATTTAATGACAAAATCTCAACTGTTGATGTGGACAGGTTGACAGAAATCCTGCTGTCCATATGGCTGATAATTACTGCTACAATAATCACTGAATCTTTTTGTCTCCTGAATAATACGCCAACCAAAAGCATACATTGACGATTTTTTAAAGAAAAAGCCAGCTATTTAACACATAATTTATCCAATCACAAAAAATCTAAACGATACCACATTAATTTCATACATAGACGAGTAACCATATGTTACAAGCTACACACACTGCCACCTATAGAAGACGACAAGAAATTTTCACTGTGAACCATGTGCTTGGAAAATCAATTTTCCCGAGAATGGCTAGATTCAATCGCTTACGTGTGCTCTGACTGCAGAGCTGAATCTAGCTGTATCAGACTTGTGTGGAAGCGGGACTGTCATAATGAGACTCTCTGAAAAAAACTGTCACATCTATTAACTCAAACGGTGAATGTCAACTGTATTCTATTACATTAATAACCCACCATTCAATTATTTTGTCCCTTTCTTTCACACCTTATCCTCCCTTTTTTGACCACTTTTTCTAGGTGTGGGAATAACAATGTTAAATCTTTTTTTTCAATATGAAAGGGAAAAAAACAAATCTCTTGGATTTTTTATTTACAGTACACAACACTTATAATCAGAACATTTTTTAAATAATGGGTCATAGTGAAGAAAATTGCTCAAAATCTAACAGATATAAATGATATACAAACATGTACTTCTACAACTCAAACTGCAGTGTTGTCTTATGAAACAACCCTAGCTTAGTTTAGTTTACACAGAAACCTTTGCCACTGAAAGATAAAAAAAAATATGTCAATGGTGACAAATTTGTGCGACTAATAAAATTCTTCCAAACCATAGTAAAAAACCTTTTCTTGAAAATTTCTACTTAAACAAGACAAATAACTACTTCATACAATAAGAACCCATTCCAAAGTGACAAGACCTTTATAAAGATACAGCAACTGATTCTAAAGTGACAAGACCTTTATAAAGATACAGCAACTGATTCCAAAGTGACAAGACCTTTATAAAGATACAGCAACTGATTCCAAAGAGACAAGACCTTTATAAAGATATAGCAACTGATTCCCAAGTGACAAGACCTTTATAAAGATATAGCAAATGATTCCAAAGTGACAAGACCTTTATAAAGATACAGCTATTAATTATTTCAGGATCAATCTCAAAGTGATTATTGTATTATTAATATCAGCAGTCAATTGCAACAGGCTGGTTCTTTATCAACATGATTTATGAAACCACAATAATTTATAGCCTTTGGTGTGTGCAATTAATTCCCTACAATTAAACAAAACAAACATTCTACAGGCATATAAAAATGAACTTTGCTGCCAATGATATATTTCCATTTTTTATGAATTGTTTCCTTAGGTTATGTTTTTTCACTGAGAGCATTCAAACAGGGTATATGGTATGATACAAGTGAAGGATTTGTCAGTTTGTAGTTTAGTGCAGACTCCCTAAGAATTCAGCAAACTGTGACAACAGCTTTGTTATAACAGAGCAGATACACATAGAATAGAAAATTATTCCTTAGAAGCTAAAATATTAGTACACTATAACTGATTTTTCTGTAAGTCCAAATTTGTAAAACCTGAGTGGTAGTTCATAGAAAGTCTGTGATAAGGTAGGACTTTCAATCTTTTTTAGCACATATTTTCGTCTGACTTAATTCTTTTAATGCAAAAAAATGGGGTGGGGGCGGGGTGTTATATTAATACTGGGGTGTACAGTAACTTACTTTGGCAGATGCATGTAATCCTTTCTTTATCAGTATTTATAGGAAAACCAGCTAGTGTTGATTTGGAGTCAATCAAATGCTGTACACATGCTTTCCTGAGAGAGTCTTATACAAAAAAAAAATAGCACTTTCAAACCTCCATTCTACAGGGATATTTTTCAATACGGATGAATGTAAGAGATAGGCTGTCAACAGACCACTACAGACATTGTAGCATTTACAATGGAATCAGATAATCATATAAAATCTTCACTGATCACCAATATTTGTCATGTTGCCATGGTAACAATAGCTAGTAACCACAGAATGATAGCTGGACAACCTTCCCCATCAGTGTAATGCATTTTTATCTGGAGACATCAGCAAATGATTAGTAACAGCTAATTAAGAGAGTTTATAACAGACCAGTTACTGTAAGCAATACAGAGGCATACTGGTCTGCAATATCAGTAATTGCATGCTTCAAAACAGAAATGGGTTTCTGCTCTGGTACTCAAAATGTGTCTTGTGGACACGTGCCCCCAGGTCCGATCAGTTCCCAAAATAGGTGGGGCATGGGTTGTCAAGGTATCTAAATTAATTGAAAAACCCCAGGTGCACAACCTTACTTGCAGGTATATAGTCCTGTACAGTTTTATGACCCTGAGTGCAATATAGTGTTGGTAG
Source organism: Cyclina sinensis (assembly GCA_012932295.1). Classification (NCBI taxonomy): domain Eukaryota; kingdom Metazoa; phylum Mollusca; class Bivalvia; order Venerida; family Veneridae; genus Cyclina; species Cyclina sinensis. Next base: position 15,197,610 of record JAAONU010000009.1, read on the forward strand.
TGTGACACAAAGTTTTGGGTAGCAATTTTCACTAAATCAAGGGCCATAACTCTGCTCAACCTAGATTAATGGAAGCAAAACACCAAGGTGCACAACTTCACTTGCTGAAATATATCCCTGAAAAGTTTTATGACCCTGGGTTATACAGTGTTGGCTGAGCAAATGACACAAACTTTTTGTTAACTATTTTTCATTACATGAAGGTCCATAACTCTGCTCTCCCTGCTCCCAGGGAGAGGTGCACAACTTTATTTGCTGATCTATATCCCTGTGAAGTTTCAAAAGCATAATTCTAAAAGTGTTGACTTAGCACATGAAACAAACTTTTGGGCAGCTATTCTGACTAAACAAGAGATGTTTGTAAAACACTTATGCCCACCCCCCCTCCCCCAGCAGTATACATTATGGGCAGTGTACATGGAAATGAAATTTACCTTTTGAACTTAAAATCAATAGGGGTTATCTACAGGTACTATCTCAGATGCATCAACCTATCAAGTATGACATGTCTAAGCTAAAACCAGACCTAGATATTCTTATGATAAATCCGTATAACAAATTTTATTTCAGTATGTGCAACCTCTGCAAAGAAACTGCAAATAATTGGAATTTTTCTAAGTCCAAGGGGCATAACTCTGTCAAAAATTGCTTGATCATATCTAAAACAGAACTTGACCTAGATATTCTTATGATAAATCTGTATACTAAATTTCATTTCGGTATGTGCAATCTCTGTGAAGAAAATGAACGGAAACTGCAAATAATTGGAATTTTTCTAACTCAAAGGGGCATAACCCTGTCAAAAATTGCTCGATCAAACCCAAAACAAAACTTGACCTAGATATTCTTTTGATTAATCTGTATACCAAATTTTATTTCAGTATGTGCAACTTCTGCGAAAAAAATGAATGGAAACTGTTGGTGGACATACAGACAGACTGACCGACAGACAGCACCAAAGCAATATGCCCTCCCTTTTTCAAAGGCGGGCATAATAAGGGGCCATAACTCTTTTTTTCCAAGATAGAGACAAAGTGTAAAAGTGTTGGCTGAGAGTGTGACACAAACTTTTGGACAGACAGACTGACAGGAGCAAATCTAAGTGCCCCCCTAATGGGGGCACAGTTACACAACAATCACATCAACAATACATACGAAGCATCTTGGTGGTGGATTAAATCACTGGAGTCAACTTCAAATGAATATTCATCTCATACAAATGTAAGACTTCACAAAAGCATGTTTTTCCTAATTACAGGTACATTTACACTTTTTCTGCATATACACTGTACCACTTCTACACTGACAAACAGCAGTGTCTATTTTGGAAAAAGCCTCTGGAACCATTTGATTTCTCTTCATGTTTAGCTTCTGTGACATGAAAAAGATTTGTATGAAAATGTTTTTCATTCAATATAAATACTTAGTTTACAATTACTTTCTCATTCCTAATTAATATCCCACTTAAAAGTACTGGTTACAGAAGCCGGCTGGCAAGACTGTAAATCATCCGAAACTGCAAATTAATACCTTTGCCGCAGCATCCTACTGTACTAACAAACCTGCAGTGTAAATTATAAATCGAGGTATGGATCCACTGATCGAACCTTTTCCCTAGCAGTCAAAGGTCTTACCAAGTGGGTAGTTTACAAACCAGTGTTCCTGGGAAGGACCAGTACTGGGGTCCCATTTTACATAAGAAACTGCAGGCTTTTTCACAAACATGGTTTAATGAGGCGGGTTGTCTTATACTGACAGTACAACAAAAACAAGCATAGGAGAACAGTGACAGAAAGCATCACAGAATCTACTTGTTGGCCTTAAGCAAAAACATCTAAAAGCACTAAAGTCCAACTCTAGTCTTAAGGTCTGTTTATTCTGTACCTCTAATTATTAATAAATATTCCCTAACAGTTGTCTGGAGACTAACTTACTGTGCACTGAAAAAGGCAATCTGATTGACTTATCACCTGCCCAAAGCCTATTTCTTACCACTAAAACAATCCCAGACCTGCAAAAACTGAACGACAAGCATTGATCAGCTTTCTTCTTGACAAAATTTACCTGACTTTAACTGTTTGCTAAGAAAAAAAGGAATATTTCAGACTGCCACATAGCGCTATAAACAATTGTTTCCTTTTTTTTTGTCTTCCTGTCTCAAAATATAAGAGACTAATTAACAAAGCAATAACGATCTATATAAGGAAACTTTGACATTACTGTGACATTAATGTGAACACTCCTATTTCCTATATTTACAAGCTGATTGATGTCAGAAAATATTGATCTCTCTCGCCCACAAGGGAGGTAATCAAGTCAGATACTGCCAATTATCCAATACAGAGTTACAGAGCATTATTTTTCCCTCAGATTTTGTTAGCAAAGATTTTTTACAATTTTACCATTAAATATTTAATTGTTATATTTTATTTCAACAATCATTTCATATCCAGATATTGTTAAGGTGGTATTTCTGTAATGTATGAACCCGCAAAACCATATTCGCGTAACTTAGTTCATGAAGAACTGCGCTAACATGGGTGAAGAATTCATCACAGTTACTGTAGGATGATCTAAAACCTGTAATGCCTACACCTCAGGCAGACAGGGGAACTACATCCATACTGTACATACATTCCATCTGACAAATGTATATACCTCTTCTTTCATTTAGTTTAACTTTATTCACTGTTCGTCAGTGTGTTAAGTTAAAATTTGTTTGTCACTATGTTTAGTAAAATTGCAGACTGACTAACCATACATAGATAAGTTAACAGGATACCACCAATATGTCAGCTATAACATGAACACTCAACTCAAAATTTGTTAAATATGTAATCTTTTATTTCATTAATCCAGTTTGAAAAACTACTGTTCAAGGGATTCAGCATTATACCAAAACAGAATACCTAAGTAACCTGGGTCAGTTGATAGTGACAGAAACTTTAACAGTGCTATATAATACTCAGAGCTAGAGTGCACATTCATAGTTACATTATAGTCCTGCATAATATACCTCTACACTGTATTTCCATGTACTTCAGACCTTCAATGCAATGAATGGTAAGCATGCTGTTACACACTGACAAGCTAATTTTGAACAGGACAACAGATGTTATAGATGTCTAACACATTTCAAGTATTTCTAACAGGCTGGTGTATGGTCCATGATTAACAATTTTGCAGGGTGCTGTACCATGTCTAGATCTACTGACCTTTTCCCTTTTCTTGACGCAATAAGCCCTTTTTCTAGTCCTGATACAAAATGTCCAAGTAATTTTACGCAACATCACGATTTTTTTTTTTTTAACTCTTCCTATTTAATGACATTCACCCTAACCCCACTGAATTTCTAAAATGGACAAGCTTTCAATCTAGACTGTGTGATTTCTAGTTCAGAGTTTTCACTGAGAACTGATGGATTAACGAGGAAACAGTAGAGAACATGATCAGACTGCAGGGGGCATGGCTGACCGTGTGCAGGGTCATCATGACCTGTACTAGTCGTGAAGTCAGAAATCATTCCACTGGTCAGAGAGAGTCAAAGAGAAACTTACCGGTGTGTTTTTCAGTTCCAACTCAGCTCCCCCGCTGGTTCCCCGGTCTGACGTCATGAGGGTAGCCGAGTTTTCTCCGTTGTAAAGCCTCAGGGCCACCTGCAAGCAAAAATCAAAATCTTAAAATAGAGTTAGGCATGGGAGTATGAATCACAAACCTGGTATGGTTGGCCAAATAATGATTTCACAGGAAAGTTTTGTTATGCTTTTGTTAAAGGGGCTGTGCTCCAGATGACAAAAAAAAGAAAGTTTTCTTGTATTATAAATTTCTTGTAATATTTATGATTAATGCTTAAAAAATAACCTACTGACAAAAAATAAGTCAAATAATTACATTATAAATTGATTTTTTTCCCTTTCAAAGTGCTATACCGTAACGCGACGGTATAACTATATGTATAAGATTTAAAGTAAATATCTGTAATATCACATGCGGCGATGGTGGTGACAGTAAAAGCATTGGAGATATTTTGTTCACATGAGGGTCCAGAGTTCAAATCAGGCTGGAGCGAAAATATTTTTTTTATTCTATTTTGACTTTTATAATCAGTTTTGAAGTAAAATATTATGTTGTTATAATCTCACGGCATCTAAATATATAATTTATGAAAACAAATTTTTTATGTCAAATCTGGAGTACAAGTACAGCCTCTTTAATAATGTAAATTTAAAATTGATCCCTAGTGTCAAACAGTGCCAGTGGTCATTCATTACCAACATCAGTACTCTTGCAAAGTAACAATCAGCTTTCAAAGACTTTTAATCTTAATTTCTGAAATCTGCAATGTGAAAATGAAAAAAATACACTGCAAATACGGATATAAAATTATATAAACACACAATGCCTTTGGAAGCAGTATGCTACTGCATAAGGTAAAAGCTCTTATAGAATACATCTGAATACTTCTTGTAATGAGAGTATTTCATCACTGTACTTCAAATTACAAATAGCTATTCATGAAAATAATTCAGATGAAAACTGCACCATGAAAAGAAAAGAAATGAGGTTATACTATCTTAAAGCATGCAGTGTAACCTTGGCATTGAAAAGTTAAAACCCGAGTCAATGTTACCATGTGACCTTGACCTTCAAAACTATGTGTGTATGGTACAGTGTAGACAAGTTGTGTGAGCTTAAACTAAGAACTAAAGTGAGCTTAACAATGCAAAAGCAGTTGTGGAAAATGAAACAGGTGATGAAATGAAATTACTCCAAGGGTTCAATATTTCTGACAACTCTGGAAGGTCAATTTGCAAGAATGTTTGCTTCTGTTCTGTATCAGTAAATCTGTAAACCTGTATATTTCATCTACCAATTTCAGACTTGAAAAAGAAAAAAAAACTTGTTCTTTTGATATTTTTGGGAAAAAAAGATTACTAAAGGTTATACATGGTTTTAGGAAAATGTGGTTGGTGCTTTAAAAAGCACAATTACTGGCCCAAAAACTACTAAAATAATGGACAAAAAGAATTTATTTTGTCCTCATATAAACAGAAAATACAGAAGAAGTTCATTCAGTGCAAAAAAAAAAAATCTTTTTCATCAGACAACAATTCATGTAAGCTTGCCAATCATGTCAATTTGACATTAAAGTGATCATGACAGCTCACACAGGTCATAATAAACTCTTAATTGAAATTTACACCGAAGCAATGTTACTTTCCCCTGGGGCTGTTACAGGCTCAATGCAATTAAACCTGTGTTAAAGGCAGTATTAAAATTAATTGACAACTAATACGACCTACAATCATTAACTGACCAGTTGGTAGCCGTAAGAATATACAGAATAAGTGGGTTAACAATGTTATAATTCTCAAACACTGATTCGAGTATGACCTCCCCCCGACCCCCCACCCCCTTCTTTCCCTTAATACAAACTGTATAAGTACGATTCCCTTGAACTGCAACATTCATCACAATGGTTTCCCTTGAAAAACAGGGTGTTCAAAGAAACCACAAAAGAAGCCAAAAAGCATCATATTTGATGTTTCATTTAAAGTTGAACATCGAAAAAGGGATTATTGCATTTAATATAATATTCTACAACTCAATACCAGAACTTTCTCTTATTGCAGTTCTAGTCAGCTTTAAACGATCTTTAGTTGTTTTCATCTGGATTAAAATGTATATTAACGTATCAATATGTGTCACGACCAGGGCTCCTAAAATTTTGAAATCTCAATCGGTCCGAGACCTCGACCCCCCCCCCACGAGACCAAGAACCAACAAAATAAATAGAAACCATTTAAGGGCAAAGAACAATTTGAGTTATGATAGTGTTGACGTCGCGAAAATATGTGTTTTTCAAAGCGAAAGTAGAATTAGAGCTCAATTTACGACGTCAAACTAGTCACTGATATTTTTAAGTGTGATTTGTGCTGCAGCTAGCCACTACAATAACTACTGTAAGCCCTTAATGAAATTAAGCAGACGACAGTTATCGCCTATTTCGATGCACACTCCTCGCACCGGTTGCGTCACACTTTTCTACTAACTGTTTTCTGTACTGATCAGGGGAAGTAACCGCTGCGGGGAGTATGATTTCGATGAAATTATATTTCACAGTTTGAGCCGGTCAATTTTAATCGATTGGCTGGCTGCTAATCAAGCACACTTTTACTTGTTTACAAGTTAATTGGCGATAATTGCCGCAGGCAACATTGACAGTTTTATGGTTTTATGATAGGTGTGAAGTACGGATTAGCGATCAATTGAGGTTTTGGTGTGAGATTTTGACTGTTTTTTTGAAAAGTTAGATTTTTTTTTTTTGGAAATTATCTGGACCGATTTTTTAAGGACTTTTGGACATCGAAATCGGTCCATAGAGATAAAATTCGGTCAAAACCGGCAAATTTTCGGTTTTCGGGATCCCTGGTCACGACATAACTGGTAGCATATTGTGATACATCATAGACCATCTGAAATTTAGACTTATACCAGTAACGCCTGAACAGAATAAATGCTTTAAAATACAGTACACGCAAGTAGGAACTTCCATTTTCCTGTGGACATCACGAACTACACATTCCATGAAACGCTACCAAGTCCACCTCGTATCAAGGATCCCCACCGCGGACATGGTCACCAAATATTGCGGCGGACATCTGCGAAATGGTTTTTGTGCCAAATATGTGATATCAAAGCTCACGTAGTTCCTGATAACATGCATTTCGGCCAATTTATTCTTTAAAAATATCAAATAAATGAATTAGGTTCTCATTCTGATGCATTATTTGTTTACAAACGCTCCTATCTGCTTATGCAAAGAATGACAATTCAAAGCAATTGCTTTATGAAACAGCTGATCATATTTTCAGAAAATGGACTGACTGGTTTCCGATCGACACTGCTTTCCTATATTAAGAAACCATTAACTCTGCTGCGACATCTGTATCGTCTAGGCGCTTGCCCAAAGTTATTGATCGATTCTGCTATTTATTAACAAGCGTTTTCAAAAATTCAAAATGGAAGTACACAATAATATATTTGAAAATAGTTTTAATTTTACCAAAAGTCATGCGAGTTCCTCCTGGCACGTATTGCAAAACTACCATTCACCCGAAACTCAAAATCTGAGTAGAAGATGGCTTGCTTTATATGGAAATTTGTTTCCAAGGCAACTAAAAAAGTGACATTCAAAATAAGGGCTGTCACTGATAGAAAATTTTGTATCAAATGATACAGAAAGGCAAATATCGACGATATATCGAGTCAAATAGCAAATAAAATAAAAGGCGCTAGAATATATGATAAATGCTGTTATCATGAGGTTGGTTATGCTTGTTTTAGATATAAAAATACAATAGACTACAAGAAATAATATTTTCTTGACATTATCAGACAGAAAACATGGAACTCTGAGACAAACAAGAGGGCCATGATGGCCCTAAATTGCTCACCCAAGTCTCATTGCTCATGTTACAAGTATTATTATTGGTTGTTATCGGTGTTCGTTGTTCGCAAGTTTGAATAAGTTTGCAATAAGTTTGAAGACTCTGGGTGTAATGGTACTCAAATTTTTGAGCAGAAATAGTTTTACTCTACAGGTCCCAGTGAACCTGAGCTTAGACCTACAGACCCCAAACACAATAGGGTTCTTCTAATACAATTATCCTATAAAGTTTGACCACTCTGGGTAAAATGGTACTCCAGTTACTGAGCAGAAACAGTTTTCACTCTAGAGGTCCCTGTGAACTTAACCTTTGATGTATGGACCCTAAAAACAATAGGGTTCTTCTAATAAAATTATCCTATGAAGTGTGAAGGCTCTGGGTGTAATGGTACTACAATTACTCTGCAGAAATACTTTTCACTCTACAGGTCCCTGTGACCCTGACCTTTGACATACTAGCCCCAAAAACAATATGGTTCTTCTATTTAGTAAAAGCAATCATCCAATGAAGTTTGAAGGCTCTGGGTGAAATGGTACTCCTTTTATTAAGTGGAAACCATTTTCACTCTAGAGGCCCCTCTGACCTTGACGTTTGACCTACTGGCCAAAAAAACAGAAGGGTTTTTTCTACTCAATAAGGGCAATATTTCTGTGAAGTTTGAAGGCTTTGAGTCAACTGGTACTCAAGTTATTGAAAGGAAACAAAGTGTCACAGACAGACAGACATCCATGGACAGGGCAAAAACAATATGTCTCCATCAGAAGGGCGGGTTTGGGGGGAGACTTAACAACAATAATTGAAAGTCTACCCCTCGGTGTTTCAGAGCAGCAGATATTTTAAGATTTCGCTATACAAGTCCTTTTGTAAAATCAAATGATGACCCCCCCCCCACCCCACCCTGCGTGAGGCCAGTTTTGACTTGAACAAACTTGGTAATGGTCCACTAGACAATGCTGCACACCAAATATCTTAACTCTAGGCCTTGTGGTTTCTGAAAAGAAGATTTTTAAAGTTTTTCCTATATAACTCTATGTAAAACATGTGACCCCTGGGGCGGGGCCATTTTTGACCCAGGGGCCATGATTTGAACAAATTAGGTAGAGGTCCACTGGACATTTGCACACCAAATAACTAATCTCTAAGCCTTGTGGTTTCTGACAAGAAGATTTTTAAGTTTTCCCTATATAAATTTATGTGAAATCAACTGACACCTGGGGTGGGGTCAGTTTGGACTCCAGGGTCATAATTTGAACAAACTTGGTAGAGGTCGACTAGATGATACTTCATACCAAATATCTAAGCTCCAGGTCTTGAGGTTTCGGAGAAGAAGATTTTTAAAGATCCAACATTTAAAATATTTTTTTAGCTCCAGTGAACAAGAAATGCAATGGACCAGAACCATTTGAACAATCTTGGTAGAGCTTCATGCAAGGAACGTCCCAGACAAGTTTCATTGAATTTGGCCACCTGGTTTCAGAGGAGATGTCATTTGAATGAAAAGTTGCCGATAGACGGACCACGGACAAAGACTAATCAGAAAAGCTCACCCTGAGCACTTTGTGCTCAGATGAGCTGACAATAAAGGACATCATGTATCACTGTCTGACTAAAGTAAGTCGTTGATACCACCATGTTACTAGGCCAGGTAAAAGTCATTCAAACTATATTGTCGTCATCTACAGGTTAAAAAGCACTTTATTTCTGAAAACCAGCCTCGGTTCCAAAAACGGATTATGGGTAAATTGCAGGCACTGTTTTTTTTTTTTAATTTAATGCACATTTTAATGAATTTTTACCACCCATTCAGTAATTCATATTATAGTTATTCTTAGATATATCACTTAGCCTATGTTGTCATAATTTTTTTATATCGTGCCTTCAAGTGTTCTTCCCTAGAGAGGGTTTTCAAAGAATTGGTCCATTCTGCATTTACCTAGACATTGTGACACATGTGCTACCAATGTTATCAGTAATGGCTGCCTCCATTGCTCGTAAGGAAGATTTTCAGTGGCAAACAACATGCAGAGATGTTTACTTAGAATTAGCATTTTTACTGTATGTCATGTATTGCTTTGTGACATTCTAGATTGTATCGATATTCAGAACTGTGAATCGATATCAGATCGACTGAAGAAAATAGATGATACATCGGTATTGCTATTTTCAATGACAGCCCCATTTGAATGGCCTTTTGACAACATCCTTAAGATTTATACTAAGTGCTCTAGTGGAGGAAGCCCCTGGTCAGGGGATCCTGGGACAAATCCAAAAATGCTTATCATCTCGACTTGTATCTGGCTCAAAAAGGGCAATAATATATATACCATCACATGACCTCAAACAGTTGACCTTGAATGAAACAATTTTTGTTAGTTTATCCTTTCATAAACCAATCAGCAACTATTTTTACTGAATGCGCACATAAACATTTCCCTATGAGAAATTACTTATCTTACCAGAATTTTTTTTATACTTTACCAAATAAGCTGAGATACTGACATTGCTTAAAATGCAAAGTTCTAATAATGTTTGAGAATTGCCAGACAGCCATGATGTACATAATGTAACCACTTCAGACTTCTTTGAACCCTGAGTTTTATGGCAGGCCTCCATCACATTATTAGAAGGCTATAGACTATCAGACACTGTATCACTGTCCTACCAAAAACTTGGGGAAAAGTTCACCTTTTGCAACTGACAAGACTTCTTACCTAGATCTGAAAGAGTTGTTGAACAGTTCTTTTGACAAATACTTCACTTGTCATCAAGATGAGAAGCTACAAAACTAGCCACTGACATGAGGGACAAGGGTACAAATAAAATAAGTAAGGTACCCACTTTCTATACTTGACTGTTTATTATAATTATTGTTTAAGCCTCAATCAGGAAGTACCTGCAAACTTACGTCCAAACTTTCTAAAGGCTTAAATACTGGGAGGCTTTTCAAACAAGACTTCCATTAAAATCTTCAACTGATAATTATTTCAAAATTTCTAGTAAGGACTTCATAAAAAACAAACTTCTTAGAGAACAAAAAGTCATCTGCTTTGCAGTCTTGCCAAATGATTATCAAGACCAGTTGTTTGGCCAGACAACCCAGGCAGACCTGCCAGTCAGAATGGAATCTAGTCTGACTGAAAAAAGTTAACAAAAGTAAAAAATGCTGACCTTCCATGTACAGTACACGCAGCAAGGAATTTGACAACGAACACCCGTCCCCGCGATCTTACTGTCCGCGTTGAAGACCAAAATGACCACCACGTCAAGTGTTCATTCGTATGAAACGCGGTGGTCAGCGCCGCCGTCCGCAGTGATCAGTACCGCGCCATCGGGTCTCGGGGGTTTGCGGTGTCCGAAAAAACAAAGTCGAAACACAATTTTACTTTCCCCCAATTTTTTTTTCAAATAAGTTACAAAAAACACGTAATTATTACCAGTTGAAGTTGTTTCTTTTTCTTTTTAATACCCCATCCAGTTTAACTTTTATTTGTTGACGTTCGATGTTTGGTTGTATGATTGAGGGTAACACAGCCGATTATGAATAGATTTACACACCTACATGCCATCTTGTTAATTAACTTTAATTGCTGCAATTAATTTATTTTCAAGTCTTCAATCGGTGCAGCGCTTGCGTTAATCCACTCGCAAATAAATTACACGCAAATAAATAACTAATGATAATCAAAATGCATAAAGTTAATAGATCTAATTAAAACAGTCAAATATAATGCATTTGTGTACGAACGCTCCATTTTGTTTACGCAAAGAATGACCATTCAAAGCAGTTGCTTCCGGAAAAAGCTGATCATATTTTCAGAAAATGAATTGTCTGGGGTTTTTAGGTCAACACGTGTTTAACTGATTTCGACATCTGTATCGTTTAGGCGCTTGGCAAAAATTATTGAACGATTTTGCTGTATAATAACAAGCGTTTTTCAAAAATTCCAAAAATGAAAGTACACAATAAACCTACACCGCAAATGTATTTGAAATTTGACCAACTGAAGTTAGCCACAAAATACATGTAAGTAAAATAAGAATGAGTAAAAAGAAAACCACGTACATGTGCTGTACCCTGAGTATGTTTAAATGCAGTTATCTCCAAGTCAAAATATCGCGGGGAGGCGCAGCGTTCTGTCACCGTGACACGCGGTGATCATACCCCTCGGCGGTAGTCGCGGTGGTCATTTTAGCGGACACCCGAATTTCGGGTGTTCAGTCCACCGTGACTGGCCACCAAGAGACCATACTGCCCCTCGCGACAATCTTAACAACGTCAAAGTCCGCGCTGCGTGTACTGTATTATCAATTTATTAGAAATAGCCTCTATTCTGTACCTGTTTTCTTTACCTGAACTAAGAAAATAATTAAACAAGGTGCCTTCTAGTGTCTGTGACTGATTTTGAATGATTGTAACCATCAAGACTGGAAAGAACAGAGTTGTTTTTATTCTCTAATTAGAACTCATAAAAAATTCATTTAATAAATATTGTCATCATAAAGCAACTAGAGTCTATTTCCTGTTCCTTGTTGCTGAAATGCCCAGTCATATTCCATTATTCTCATACTGAAATTGTTCTGGACAAGCAGTTCAGTAAGTGTTGGGGACATGTACTTCTTGCCAGGCTGCGTCCCTCTAACAAACTTCAACTCGAAAAAATACCACATTTCTTTGCAACTTTCTGTTTAGAATATACAGGAAGTAAACACTTAAATCTGTGTTGGGAAAAGCAAAATCAAGAAAATTGCATCTGTGGCAAACTCCCGGACATTCTGTCCGGAAAAAGGATTGTCTATACCTGACAATGCAAAATTCTGTCATCAGTCTAACAGTGTATCGCATTCCAACCTTGCTTGTAGTTTATATGAAACAGACAAGAACTGTCACTGTAATATGACAATGCCCCCGAAGTGGTGCTTTGACTTTGAGCTGAGGACCAGTCATTAAGGGTCAAGGTCAAATTAATATAGGTCAATGGGATGGTCTTGTCCAAAGGGGTGTTATGTCTAAGTATGAAATAAATCGACTTTCTAATAAGGAGGTTATGGCCAATGTTAAAGTTTTTGGACAACTGGATCTTCAAAGTAAAGGTCATTCAGGGGTCAAGGTCAGATAAATATAGGTCAATGGGAAGGTCTTGTCCAAAGTGTTGTTGTGTCAAAGTATGAAGTAAATCCAGTCACTAATAAAGAAGTTATGGTCAATGTTAAAGTTTTTGGACAACTGGATCTTCAATGCAGGGCATTTTTTGTCAAAATTGTGAAGGGGCCTGGGCCTGTTCATTTTGTGAAAAAAGCGTGACATGTTGTGATATTGTAAAAAAATTATGCGCAAGTGTTGTCTTTTCGCGACATATTGAAACTGGAAACGGTGTGCGATGAACGCTTGTTTATAATTTTTGACCTGTGTAAATTCTGTTTCAAGTCGGTACTTTAACCCGGTAAACATGCGCAAATACCATTTAACTCGATTAAAACTATTTATGTGTTTGCAATTGGCGAAAATCAAGTTTTACCAGAAGGTAAAACATCGAAGTCCCCGATATTTTGTGAAATCTCTTTTGAAATTGTGAATTTTTTTCTGCCGCTGTATGAAAAAAAGTGCAATTTTGAATTGTGAAGGGGTCGAACATCGGCCCCTGTTATAGAAGGAAAAAATGCCCTGTAATGTGAAGGTCATTCAGGGGTCAAGGTCCAATAAATATAGGTCAGTGGAAAGGTTTTGTCAAAAGAGGTGTTGTGTCCAAGTATGAATTAAATCCACTTACAACAAAGGAAGTTATGGCCAATATTAAAGTTTTCGGACGGACTGACGGAAGGAGTGATGGATGGACAGTTCAAAAACTATATGCCTCCTTTCGGGGGCATAAAAAAAAGATTCACTGAAGGTTGAAAGAACTATTCAGACAAGCTTCAGCTGTATATTCTTGAAAAACTTTCAACCATGCATTCTCAAATTAAGTGCAACTGCAACCAGAATCATGGTTTACCCAACTGTGCCGAGTGTTATCAACTTAGTCGTAAGGTTTTAACTAAGAGTGCAATCATGTAAGACAAACATGATCAAAGGAATGCTTACATCACAAACATTATAGTGACCAAACTGTAGACATATCTCATTATTTTGTTGTATGGTACTGCAACCAACTGAGCATAGCAGTAAACAAAGCTTACAACTGCTATGTTTTAAATAAATCAAAATTATAATGCAATGAAATCATTTCAGTTGTAGTTATAATGGTGAGATTTTCTTTCCATGAGAATTGCCTGCCAGTATCAGTCAGAATTTGGAAATTTAATTTCAGTAGTATTAAAGTTGTTTTATAATCCCTGTCAATCAAACTAAAACTCATATAACATGCAAGACTACTGCCATAGCTAACAAATATCAGAAGTTTTGAAAATTGCATTAGACGCTGATAAGCCTAGGGGCTGACATAAAGAAAACAGTAAGATTGAGCCAATTATTGGCAATACGAAGCATAGACGATGCTGTCATTAAATGCCCGTGATTCAATTTGAAATTGAGTTTATGATGCTAATTAATTAATGGTGCAGTTATTATTTTATGATTACTGCTACACAATTACTATGCTCTTGCAACTAAAATAAAAGGTACGAAACTGATGGTACTGATGTGTATTTGAAACACGTGCTCGGCTCTTCCCGCCAAAAACGGAATCCCGTCCAATTTTGTGTACTGCCAACAGTAGGGCATTGAAAGTATATGAATAGTTGTATGTCCCGGAAAATCGGCTCAAATCCTGGAAATTCTATATCAAAATCCCGGAAATGGCCAGAAAAATTTTGGCAGGTATGCTTTTGTTTGATAAAATTTTCACTTATCAGATTAAAGAAGATTAGCTGTTGTGGTCATGTGAAGAAAAACAAAAACAGTTGTTTTCACCTCAGCCGTGTTGCTTTGCACTAACAGGTCAATACTCAGATGTCCACCCTGATCTGCATATTTGAATATTGCAACAAATAAGTATTTAACTATTTGTCCCTTTAGCCTCTGATTTAAAAAGTTCCTGGCTGGAAATGAAGCCAGAGCACAAGGTCTGTACTTGGGCAAAGAAAACTTATGCATATATTATATGCCTCATTTCACTGAAAAGTTAAAGGATTTCAGTTATGAATATTACTGGTTTTCTTTCTCATCTTCATCCACCCTTGGGGTTTGACATTAAGCACAGAAGGAAAGACGGAAACCACTTTATTCCACCTTTATTCTGGATTGTTTCTACTACATGCAACTGTATAAACATACCCTTCAAATCTAATTCAAATTACGAGAAGTGTACAAAGGAAAAACCTTAGTTTCCTTCAAACAGCAGGATCAAATCACTTAAGTTTCAATAAGAATGTGGTTGTATTTCTATAATAATGACATATGTCATAAAGAACCGTCTTTAAACTTAAGCAAAAGCTCGGTATCTTTTTATGATAAAATAATTCATGGGCGCCGCCATCTTGTAATGGCTGCTAACCCTTTTCCGCTTTCCCTAATAATTGACATGTGCAGCCGAATTACAAGAAATACGCAGGCAAAACTTTATAAGGCATGGTAAATTCAACTCATATTTGTCACATAATTGAGAAACATGATTTCATTGTCTCTAAATATGCAAAAATTACAAAGGAAACAGCCTCGGTATTTCAACACTCATCAACTGAACTGGAGGTCACAACTTCGACACAAGGAAATTGGCATTTTACACAATATTTACTTGAATGACAAGTGTAAAGGTGTTTTACAGAGTCTTAAGGCTACTCATTCCAGTGGTATATTATCCTAACACGAACCCTGGTTACGAATAATAACACGTATTAACATGCGTGTTTTCTTGTGGTTGGATTGATGCAACACTCAATATGGAGTCCGATACAAGCACAGTGGATACGAAACTGTTTAGGGCTTATTTTACCTACCTTTAGCTGTTATTCCAACGTAAAAAATAAAAGGTTCAAGCAGAAAATAAAGTTATCTGCAACATTAAATCCAAAACTAGTAGCTTTTAAACCGAAAAGCTAGGGAAAAAGGGAAATTTCTTGCCACAAGTCGTGACACTGTTACTATTTTTGCCCTGATACTCCAGTCACATGGTCCGCCTATTTCCAACATGGCAACCGACATGTACAATTTTATTCTGACTGCGAATATTTTTATTGGACGATAAAATGTCGAAGGACATGTGATGATTTTAACTAATATTTTGTCTTAGATTTATTTTACAATATGTTTACTTGTAATTATTACTTTTGTTTGTTTATTTTGTTTTTTTTGCATTGTCTGCATTGCGACAACTTGATTGGCGCGTGTTAGAAATGTAGCGCAGTGCGTAGGGGCACCCTCAAAGGGAATTTGTGTGTAAATTTTATTTACTTTCCGGTTGTTCAGGAGAATGAATCCTGTTATGCTACATGGAGTCTTTATAAGGCTATTATGATTGTTATTCTACGTTTCATGGAAATAATATGAAATTTCAATATATTAGCAATATCCTTAAATAACCTCTAATTTATTTCCGTGATTATTGGTGCGTAACTTCGACTGTACTCGGACATGTTTTGGATACAAGAGGTTAAAGACATTTGAATTGAATCTCTGAAACAGACTTGCGATCTCGCCATTTCTATAATGTGTCTTATTTCGGTCATTTTAATCCAGTATAATGAATAAAAGGCAGAGAAAACATTCAGCGTTTCATCTCCTTTTTTGGCGTCGGTTTTCCGAAAATATGCCAAGGGAGAAACACCTCGTTACAAATAGTTTCTTTTTATATGAAGACTTATCTCTCTTTGAATTTTCGTGCACAGCCCAGTAAACTATTTTCATGCTCACACTTTTTGGATGGTATATGAATAATAAGTCCCAGGTTTGCGCATGAATCCGAGCATCGTTCATTTGGTTGGCAATAGTCATTTTTGTGTCGCCGTTTCTTTCGAAGAAACGTCGATAGATGTGGATCGCTTTGTCCGTCGGTACGTCCGTCCGTCACGAAAACTTAACGTTGGCTATAACTTTGCCATTTCTTAACATTTTCTCATCAAACTTTCAAATTATATTGCTTACGACAACAGGGTCGTGATGATGCCAAAATCTTTAGGTCAAGTCACATTTGACAGAGTTATGCCCGCTTTTTGAACTTGGATTTTGTCACGAAAACTTAACGGTAGCAATAACTTTGCCATTTCATAACATTTCCTCATCAAACTTTCAAATTATATTACTTATGACAACAGGGTCGTGATGATGCAAAAAAATTAGGTCAAGATAACATTTAGTGGAGTTATGTCCCTTTTAGTACTTGGACTAGCATGATTTCTTTTTCAGCAGGTTCGTGTTTACCTTTTTAGCTCACCTGAGCACGTAGTGCTCATGTGAGCTTTTAGGATCGGTGGTTGTCCGTCCGTCCGTCGTCCACAATTCATTCAAACGACATCTCTCCTGAAACCACTGGGCCAAATTTGATGAAACTTGCCTGGGATGTTCCTTGCATGAAGCTCTACCAAGATTGTTCAAATGGTTCTGGTCCATTGCATTTCTGGGTCACAGGAGCTAAAAATAGATTTAAAAAGTCGGATCTTTAAAAACCATTTTCTTCCAAACCACAAGGCCTGGAGCTTTGATATTTGGGATGAAACATCATCTAGTGGACCTTTACCAATTTTGTTCAAATCATGACCCTGGGGTCAAAACCGGCCATGCCCCAGGGGGCACTTGATTTACAAAGCCTTACATAGGAAAAACCTTAAAAATCTTCTTGTCAGAAACAACAATCCCTAGAGTTAAGATAGTTGGTATGCAGCATTGTCTAGTAAACCTCTACCAAGTTCGTTTAAATCATTGCCCCTGGGTCAAAAATGGCCCCGCCACAGTGGTCACATGTTTCACATAGAGTTATATAGGGAAAACTTTAAAAACCTTCTTTTCAGATACCACAAGGCCTAGAGTTAAGATATTTGGTGTACAATATTGTCTAGTGGACCTTTACCAAGTTGGTTCAAATCATAACCCCTGGGTCAAAAAAGGCCCCGCCCCAGGGGTCACATGTTTTACATAGAGTTATATAGGAAAAACTTTAAAAATCTTCTTGTCAGAAACCACAAGGCCTAGAGTTTAGATATTTGGTGTGCAGCATTGTCTAGTAGACCTTTACCAAGTTTGTTCAAATGATGACCTTTGGGTCAAAACTGGCCCCACCCGGTGGCAGGTGGGGGGGGGGGGGTGTCATTTGATTTTACACAAGGACTTATATAGGGAAAACTTAAAAAATCTGCTTCTCTGAAACACCAAAGGACTAGACCTTCAATTGTGCATTGTTATGTCCCCCAAACCCGCCCTTCTGATGGAGACAGATTGTTTTTGCCCTGTCCATGGGTGTCTGTTTGTCTGTCTGTCTGTCTGTCTGTCACACTTTGTTTCCTTTTAATAACTCTAGTACCAGTTGACCTAGGCTTTTAAACTTCACAGGGTTATTGTCCTTATTGAGTAGTTGTTTTTTGGGTCAGTAGTTCAAAGGTCAAGGTCAGAGGGACATCTAGAGTGAAAACCGCTTCCACTCAATAACAGGAGTACCATTTCACGTAGATCCTTCAAACTTCACAAGATGATTGCTTTTACTAAATAGAAGAACCATATTGTTTTTTTGGGCTAGTATTTCAAAGGTCAAGGTCACAGGGACCTGTATAGTGAAAAGTTTTTCTGCAGAGTAACTGTAGTACCATTACACCCAGAGCCTTCAAACTTTATAGGATAATTGTATTAGAAGAACTCATTGTTTCTAGGGTCCATAGGTCAAAGGTCAAGTTCACAGGGACTTCTAAAATGAAAACTGTTTCTACTCAGTAACTGGAGTACCATTTTACCCAGAGCCTTCAAACTTCATAGGATGATTGTCTGTACTCAGTAAAAGAACCCTGTCATTTTTGGGGTCAGTAGGTCAAAAGTCAAGGTCACAGGGACCTGTATGGTGAAAACTGTTTCTGCTCAGTAACTGGAGTACCATTACACCCAGAACCTTCAAACTTCATAGGGTAATTATATTACAAGAACCCTATTGTTTTTGGGGTCTGTAGGTCAAAGGTCAAGTTCACTGGACCTGAAGAAAGAAACTATTTCTGCAAAAAATGTTTGAGTTCCATTACACCCAGAGTCTTCAAACTTATTGCAAACTAATTCAAATTTGTGAACAACGAACACCCATAACAACCAGTAATGATACTTGTAACATGAACATAAGACTCAGATGAGCGATTTAGGGCTATCATGGCCCTCTTGTTAATTATTCTAACAAAGTATCCAAGGGTCACTCAAGAAAACCCATCTAGTCTTTAAGACACAGAGTCATAATTGTTGAATAAATTTGTTCTCCGAGTTTACCAGTTATAACACCTATCGAGGGTTTCAGCGTAAATACTAAATACATTGTTTTGGCATTGGCATTATATACCACATGTCTATTCGGAGCCAAACTACGAAGTGGGTGGGGGTTGGGTTATGATGCACGTAAGATGTAATTGCAATCCTACGGTGACTGATTAAGAAATTTCATTCTTTCGTATAAGCGCACGCGACAGAACGAAAGGACCACATTAGGTGAAACCGCGCGCACAACAAGACGATATTATAAAGAGTCGTTGTTTCGTTCTGTCGCGCGCAGGAATATAAAACTTCGAAATTTTAAAATGTCGTTGTTTTGTTATGTCGCGGGAACCATGGCGATCGAACTCATGACCCCTAATTTACACTTGGCACCCAACGTAAATAACTCACGAAATTAGACTTGAGTGTCTTTCGATTTCAGTTAGTTATACAATGAGTTATCAACAAAAGAACTTTGAAAAAGACGTATATGAAATATTTTAATATCAGAGATAAGTAATTACCTGTAAAATTGCTGTTGCCTATTGAGAACATAAATTTATTTGTTTCTAATGAAATCTCTATATTACATTCTTTTTTAACCAGTTTTGCATGTTGTAAAAAATTGTCAGATATATTCACATTCTATTTGAGCTTATTTATCGTCAGTACCGGTTGTCCATATGAACGACGCCCCCGGTAGAGATTAGTTATTTTATGTTGTGGGAGTAGTGAAAGATACAGAAAGCATCACATTCCAGAGACACCCCTGGTTCTTTTGCATGCTCAGTGTACAGCACTGATACATGGGACTTCGGTTTAACGTCTCATCCGAAAGACTATTAGTAATGTTTGTGGAGGAGCGGGGGATCGATCTCGGGGACCCTTGTATTTCCAGTCCAGCGTGTTACCACTGGACCACTGATTTTTCTTTGTTTATTTGTCCAAATATACGGAACCAAGAAATTGGCGGTTTCTATTTCGCTAAAATGTCATTATAAAGTTCAAAACCTTTTGATCTGTTTTAAAATAGTGCATGTAGATATTGAGAGATAAATTTGTTTTATACAACTCTATTTTTATTTTTATTTCCTCTTAGTATTTTCCAAGCCGCAGGAATATTCGTTATAACTGAGATAAGTTCCCCGATTCCATATTTTTTTTTAATTTGTTCAAATGAATAAAAGTTACCGTTGTTATAAACTAGAACTATTGCGTTACATTGTTCTTTGAAAGTCAGTTTCGTATAAATAATGATGTTTCGGTAAAGACTGTGTTATACCACAGTCGGAATAACAGTATTTCGTGTAAATCATTAGGGTCAAGGTTAAGACAAAATTTATAACAACTATTAATTACATCTCTCCAATAAATCAAAGCACAGAGAGTACTATCAGAAGCGAAAGTTAAAATGCGTGAAGATTGTTCTTTGTCACTGCCCCCATGTGATAAGAATTATATCAATTCCTTCAATTGCTTTTTTAGATATGCTCTAGAAAAACATAATTTCAACATAAAAGTAACGGAGATAAACCAAAAAAATGAACCAAGGTATAGTCATTGTTCAGACTTCCTTGTCACTAAAGTGTGACCATTATATAAAAAATATCTACTCAATCCCTCCAGTATTTTCTGAGTTGCGACGTACAGATGTGACGGGAGGCACTATGGTCATTTGAGACTCTTATATGAACATCGCATGCGATACCAACACTCGTGTTTAAAGAGCAACGACTTAATAAAATTAATTTCAAGAGTGTTATGGTGCAATTCAATAATTGCTGTTATGCGCTTAACTTAAGATGAATAACTTTGTGATTGTGAATGTTCAAGATATTAGTATTTATAAAAAACTTTAATTATTTTCCATGGTAAAAAGGGGCATAGCTCTAAAAACACTCTTCACTTAGTAATGTCTCATGTTGTTCAGATGTGCCTTGTCCCCAGTAGCAAGTATTCTGGCCAAAGCAGCAAGCATGTCAAGAATGAGTACAATATTTTTGTTAGTTTTCAACACTTTCTATACGAGAAACCAATTTCTACAAAAAAATCAAGTTGGAATTGGGAAGAACTCTAAAAACAATGCCAGTAAACTGTTCATAAAGAAGTACAAAATCATGTGAGCAAATAATTAAGATGAGAAAACAGTAGATAAATAACCTGAAATGTATAAAAATAATACCGCAAAATATATATTGCAGCCTCAAATACAGTTACACTGACAACACAGAAGTTAACAGAAACTAATTTCTTGACTCCATGACCATGTTCTAAACATTCAGTGCTGTTTTACTAGATGCAATTTGGATGTCAATCTACTCAGATTTGTCCTAGACCTACATAATGACTATGTAGAATAACCTCTTGTGACAAGTTTAAAATGTGACATATACATGTTACCTTACATGAAGTAAACTTGCATAAAGTGTCCTATTCTATCAGATACTTGAAAGAAACTTTTTTAAGGTATTAATAGGTTCAGACTGATTCTTTTTTTGGATAGGAAATGTGGCATGAAATTAATTTAAGGCAAAATATGATCATGATGAAACCCCAAATATTTTCAATGAAATGTTTTAATCCTTACATTCTTTATGACCAAGATATTTGGAGATCAGATAGAATCAAAAGCTTGTTGGAAGTCACCCGAAAGTAGTAAACTGGAATGTTCGATCAGAATTCTCAAATAAGACATCGTAAATAACTCTTAATTTTCCTGCTATACATTTACTGGCAATAAACCCATTTTGATCAGCATAAATCATTTTCCCTAAGAGTTTTATTAATCTGTTGGCAATTACAGTTGACGCTTACTTATATATTACATTTAAAAGTGTTATTGGCCTCCAGTTCTTTAGCAATGTTCTATCTTTGTTTGGTTTTGGTATACATATAATTACTCCTTGTTTTTGAGTAACCGACAGATTATTTGATCGATAACCGTATCTTAATATAAATACTTACAGCTCTTTCCAAAAATACTTAAAAAATTCTACTGTATATCCATCTAGACCTCAGCGTTTATTATTTTTCATAATTTTTAAGGCTATATTTAATTCGTCTAAACACATCTCTCCTTCTAAGCTCAGTATATCATCACCCGTTAGATAATTTGATTGACAACCTATGTAATTTTCTATTTCGATATCTCCTCCTTCTGTATTTTCTGTATATAGTTTTTCATAATATTGTTTTAAACGCTTCATAATTAGTTTCATGTCACTGATTTCCTTTCTTTCCTCGTCTTTTATTTTTTGTGTTGTGTAATTTCTTTTTTCCATGTTTAAAAACGTATTTAGTCGGGTTTTCACCTAAAAGGTCATATCTACATTTTGAACGTATCATAGTTCCTTCTACTTTCATTTTACGTATATTTTCTAATTCCGTATTTTTACTTGACAGTTCCGAGAGTGTTTCATCATCTATGTGTTGAAAATTGTTCAGTTTTGTTTTGTAATTCCTTTCCAAGTTTATGCTCTTTTTTCTTTTTCTCTGCAGAAAATTTTATTGTTTTCCCCCATCAGAATAACTAAAAAGGTTTCCAAAACTAGTTTATATTTAAAGCAAAATTATGTTCTAAATTATTATGTAAAACTTCGGAACGTAATTCTGTCTTATGTAAATCGATTAAACTTTTTAACGTGTTTCTTACCAAAATTATATAATCGTCATCTTTTAACAATGAATTGTTGAACTTCCAATATCCCATACCTCTTTTGTTTTCTGAATTTATTATTTTTAAGCTGATACCAGAATGGTCTGTTCTATAGCCTGGAATAATATTAGTATCCCTGACTTATAATGAAGTTGAAAAACTTACAATGAAAAAGTCGAGGCGTGCTTGTTTTCTAACGGGATTGTTTCTTCTCCAAGTAAATTTAATAGTGTTTTCATGGTTAGCTTTCAAATATCAATAAAATTTTCAGTTTCGATGAAGTCTAAAACTGTTTTTCTAGCTCTTCGATTATTAACATTGGCATAATTATCTTTGTCTTTGTCTGGGTTTAAAACTAAGTTCCAGTCACCACAAATAATTACATTCTCATTTTCTAAATCCCTTACTTTGTCAAAAAGTTTATTATAAAAACAGAACATTATCTTCATTTGGCCCATATATATTCAATAAAGTTGTACGTTTACTGTTAATATGTACATCAAGAATATATATTAATATAATTTCCATTTGAGTCGACGTCAGCATTTTCAATTTTCCTTTCGAAAGTGTTTTGGTGTTTTGAAAAGGAATTACCACTCCACGACTATTACTAGTGAGCTAATAAAAATATCGTTTCCCCATTCCGCCTTTACATATGAACTTAATTTTCTAGAAATATGTGCATCTTGTAAGCAGATTATGTCGTAGTTTTTTGTCTTACAAAATGAAATACATCTCTTCTTTCCAGAGTGTTACCAAGACCCTGACAATTCTGAGAGTAAATTGTTATAACGTCATCCATATTGAATTATAAAATAACAATTTGTACAAAAGGGTAAGACAATTTTATCTGGCCGACAGGACCTTACAGTTTGCTCAAGTATCAGGTAAAAAAAAGGAAACTTCGTTAGCCCCTGTCGAAAAATAAAAGGCAGTGACACAACTCCACTTCGTTAGCCTCTGTCGAAAAGTTAAGAATACTAACACAACTCCTGCAAAACGCAAACCACAATTTGATTGCTATTGAACCAGAGAACTAGGAAAGACACCCGTCTACTCAGCAAGATGAAATAATATGTTCGTTCAGAAATTTGTTTAATTAATACCTTAACTTGAAGCAACAAAACTGCGGAATATATTACATTATTAGCGTAGACTATATGTGAAAAGAACGACAATCTATTATACTTAAAACCGGAAGGAAAACCAGAGTTGTTTCTCTTAGTGTATGCTGCTTCTAGTTCATGAGATAAATGTTGATATGATCTACCAAAAACCTCTTTAATTTCTAGGATAAATGTAAATTATAAAAATTGTCTACCATTACCTGAGTTTCGATTGGGTCAGTTGATCAAAAACATTTTGCCACATTCAATTTGACTCACTTTGAGTAAGGACTGTTTCCACAATGAATATTTCTAGGTACAAAGATTGAAAATGTTTGATTTTATTTTCTAAGAGTACACAGTGCAAATGGAAATTTTAAATTTTCAAGGCCAGTTTGATCACATTTTGTATGTCTAAAACGACCCCTAAAATAAAGATCAACAAGTTGGAGAAGACAATTAATTAATTAATTAATTAATAAGACTAGAGCTTACTATTGATATGTTTTGATGGGTAATAATGACAAGTTTTCAAGATCGAGATGTTGCGTTCATGTTGACGCATTCACGCGTTTGCGAAATAAGTTGCTGTAGATGATCCAATACTTATTTTGTTTTGATTGCGAGCTTGTTTAGATAATTCTCGGGACACCGGCCCCGATGGAATCAGCCGTTGGAGTAAAGAACCAGTCACAGGCATTATTTGGTACTCATTCGCAGCTGGGTTAACTTGTGCATGCATGTGTAGTTTTGAAGACTTTGCTCAAAAGACACACCCGAGCATTGGCTTGATATCGGTTCACGGACCTTCCGATCGCCACTGTTACAACCAAGCTATCCATGGAGGTCCCAGTAAATCGTGTATTTCGCCGACTCTCTCTCCCCGTTGTTGCCTGCAAATGAATATATGGAGTAATAAAACTGATTTAAACTGAGAATTGAATAAGTAATCTGCGCCCAAGAAATATACATTTGGCTGTCATTTTTATACATTCAGGCGCATTTAACGTAAACGCGTAGCCATGTTTAAAAGCCGTAGCAATTACGTACGGTAGGGGGTGTCAACAGAGAAGGACCATTTGACCGGACGAAAGTCATGTCTAAGGTATGGTCATTTCGAAATAAAAAGATGTCTCTTTCGCACTTAGTTAAAAACAGTGAAATGCCACGGAATGAAGAAATTTGTTGCTTGACCCCTTATTGTTCGTTCTCGGCCCCTTTTCAGGGACTCCATCGCTTATGTGCTCACCTCTTTTGCAGATTTTATGGCTAGGACCCCCAAAACTGACACGAAAATGAGTGGTTAGGGGCGCTGAATTATGGATAGGGTAGAAATTTAATCTTGATAAACTGAAGAGGGTGGGGTAAGGCGCAGGTGAAACAAGTCATACTATTGAAATTCAGTTTAAGATTGATGGAGTAAATGTCTTGATGTTAATTCTTGTTTGTTTAAGAGTTTATTACAACAAGACGTCGGGGTCATTTTATAAACTAGCATGAAGTCATTAGGGCGATCTTAGCAGAAGTGAATGCAGGAGCATTTCTAGCTGTCGAACATGAACCGTGGAACGTTTGCACGTGCAAGAAAAAAAATGGCGAAAAACAAGTATAGTATGGGTAAGAATGTAATATGCATTCTTATGTCTTTTTCAAATAACGCTACTCGTTTTTTTTTGCCAAAATGCACGTAAAAGGTCTTAAGGTGTTTAATGCATGTATTCATATTACCCTTTATTTCGTTTTTATGCAGAATAAAATTTAGAAGAGTTGTTCCGCGACGGATGGTCAACTTGTTATTAAACGGAAAGTAACAGCATAAACTCGATGTCTATGATAAATATACAAAAAAGTTGTTTAATATTTATTTTCTTTTGACTGACCACTT
Source organism: Cyclina sinensis (assembly GCA_012932295.1). NCBI lineage: Eukaryota > Metazoa > Mollusca > Bivalvia > Venerida > Veneridae > Cyclina > Cyclina sinensis. The sequence goes on from JAAONU010000009.1 coordinate 15,223,075, forward strand.
GCATAGCGAAAATAATTAGCAAAAATTGACGTTAACCAAAATGATGTCTGTCAGTGACTTATGGTACCTTTTCTCCATACTGAAATAATTTTCCCGCCGGACAAGATATTGTATCAATATGTTGGGGCCATCAATTTCGGCTGTAGAGTAAACTGATTAACCAGTAGTGTGTAATTGGTAATGATATCACCGTGCTTTATGATCAAAATTCACTGATTTATGCTGGTGGGGGTCAAATAATTACCCCACCCACCGCAAATTAGAGGAACGCAGACGGTGTCACGAATTTTCCATTATTCTTCATTTTTCCGTCATGATAATTATAAGATGCATGGACAGTCTGGCCACGTGTCACAGATTTATAATTAAATACTTTTGTATTGAAATGTCGTGTGATGAACTTAAAAGAAAAAGGCAATCAGTTTATTAAATTGTATAAAATAATGCCCCAAACCGTCCGAAAGCGTGCCCCTATTTACCTCCCAAAATAAATCGTTCATTGTTTCCCCATGGTCATGTTTTTCGAGACCTTTGTGTAAGTATGTGTTTTCTTTATTGAATTAAAAAGAAACAGCCATCAGTAATATACTCAAACGTTTGAAGTGGGTTTAAAGCGATTTCACGAATGAAATATATAACTCGAATAAAATAGTGTTAAACATGGCTGTTTTAGTAAAACCTATCAAAGGTCTAATGTACTAACTCTTGATTTTTTCCGCTGAATTTAGCAAAATTTGTGAAGTTAAAGAAATGAGTTCTCTTTGATTTGACAAAATATTAAGACAGTTCACCAGGACTTTCTAATGAGCCAGAAACACGTGTCATTAATGCTTGTAAAGACACTTCAGTGTAGGAAAATCACATGGAAATATTTTTTATGACATTAAAGAAATACTCCATAAATAAATCATGCTTAAATCCGATCTGAAATTCCCATGGAAAAAAAGCCTTCCCTTTTAGGTCAGAAATTTCTGTCAACAATGTATTCTTCGAAATTTTCTAGTTACAAGTGTGTTTCTCCGATAATAGTATTTTGTTTCTTTCTAAACCTCTCAGTTACCATCCTACAGAATTTTGCAAGTAAACCGTTTTCTCCCCCGAATCTAACCTGAACACGCATTTACAAGTTTTAGTGTTTGGCTAAATATTGCTACAATTTTCTTCATAATTTTCGAAGTCTTCGAGATAAAATTGAAAGAAATTTTATATAAAGTTTAATGATTTATTTATAAAAAGAGATTTAGCCCACGTTATGCATGAGCAGTTTCATTTTGTCAGGTAACTGGTATATTCATCGTGCCAACACGACAATCTTCGAAATCTTCCGTGAGAGTAACAGCGAATCCTAGGTCACCATCATATTTCACAATAGTTATGACAATCTCTTCATCCTTTAAAATCGTCACTTAACAACAGACCCAAGTTCATATCTGTATGCGTTAATTGCCTTGGTTTTTATCATTTAATCACTAAGACCAAAGTCTTCTTTAACAGTACAAGAGCAAACGTTTTTTTCTATACTAGAATTCCACGGTACAGTGATAACTAGTATGGCATGAGTCATTTTTAAGACTTTCATCAGACAACGATCTCTTGTTTTCTATTCTGTATACAAAAAGTATGTGACTTTGTTCAATATAAGAAACATTTGGTGTAAAAGCTTCATAATGTTTCATTAAATGACGTTTGATATCTATTTATGAGCTATAAAGTAAACACGTACGGCGTTAGGCAAGGCGGTATCCTATTGACCGATTCGTTCATGTTGAATATTGATAGCATATTTCTACTCACTATTACAAATTTGCATTCCATAAAAAGCCTAATGTGCAAATCGTAGCTGTAATGAATTTGAATATCAATACTGTTGCTGGTACATCAAACAGCATAAATGAAATAAACAGGAAAAGAATTGCTTTGGTAAAGCTATATGCAACTTATAAAGATAGGACCACTAGAAGTTAAAGCTGAAATGATTGTTACCTGTCATATTATTAGTTTCAAGTTATCACTTGTTTTCTTGTGTGTAGTCTTAAACAAAAATATAAAATAGGTTTTTATATCTTTGAAACACTATGTACTGAATATTTTACTGTGTTGGTCTCACTGTTTTCTTAAACCTAAAGTGTCTTATTCTGATTAATATTATTTTCCTACGTTAATTCTTCCTCTTCTAGGCACTTAGTTTAAATTTTCGTTTTTTTACATTATATTAAGAGTACCAAGACATGACTTCTGGAAATGTATTTTAAACTGTTTTATTCATTGCTATGTTATATTTTTTTTTCAAGTGCACAGTGTTTCAAAGCACAGCGTGTTTTTATTATTACACGGTTGCGACGTAATTCTTAAAATTCTTTCTTTTAGATATGAAACACTGCTTAAATTGACCAGACTTTCACGCTGAAAACTGCTTTAAAACTATTAACGGACTGACGATTAATGCTTTAATGTTAGACATAATGTATCTCCCATGTCTTTTAATATTTCAACTCCCTACTTTTCTCGGTAAGTCATGAGGAAAACAAACATAGATTATCCTTCGGGACCTGATTTGTAACTGTCACCTGATAGTTCCGTACCCGCTATAACGGACCGGGTGCTAATAATTTTCACTTGACCGTCTGTCTTATTTTATCTTATAACCTCATCTTTCACGCACGAATATCTTGATATAACTTCACACATTTGTTCTCAGTAGCACGAAGGCGTGTAGCGTGCAAAAGCAGACATATGCTCTCAAAGTCAAGGTAGATGTTGCCATTATGTAGAATCATAGTGTATGTCGTAACTTAAACATTCTTAAATTATTACTTCACACATTTCTTCAACATAACAGCATGGTATTTAATAATTGCTTCCACATTGGAAGTGGGCTTTACATTGAATGGCAAGGGCTAACTGTTAAAAGAGTTATAGGACTTTAAAAGTGGAAACAAATTGTTAAGGCAATCAAGACAGTTTTAATATATTAATTGCCAGTTCATCATTCAGCGGAGTTCTGAAAATACAAGAAGAGTTGAAGAAAGCTTGGATTCGGCGTTTAGTTTGGTCTTTCCTCAGTCAGGAGTTGCTAGGAAAAATCTAAAAAAAAAATGTTTCAAATTAAAAAAAATGGCATGTCTTTTTTACCGTTTCTAATTTCATTTGGAAGCTAATGGTCTGTGCACTAAACTTCTTTACCGAAATTTATAGTGCCCCCACTTGGTTAAGTGCCGACAATTGCTCACTTGGTCTGCACCCTCGTAAACATTAGGGTTCTACTTAAACATGCAACAATGCACATGTAAGTATTGATAATCGATAGAAAGAATCCATTTTGTATTACTTTATTACCCATTTGGTTGTTGAATTGTATATTTAATGTCAATATTATTTTTTTGGTATACACGTTGTAAGATTTTACATGTACAAATGTTTTCAATATCTTAAAAAGGACATTTGATTTTGCAATTCTTTAAATACCGAATGTTGAGTATTTGTTTTGGAAGGGCAAGAAAATGGTTACGAAAATGGGCGTAACGAATAGAAAATAATCTTTTCAAGTCGCACCTGTAGCGCCCAATAAGTTATTGACAGTGTTTTTGAAAAACTGAAACAAGTCCTACTTTGATGCTCGTATTTTATTAAAATAATGTCACTCTAAACAAGACTTGGGCTATTTTAATGGCGCTAATTAATTTTACCAATGGTGCAGTTTTCAGCTTTTGAATATAAACGTGTAACTTAATCAACATCTTTTGTAAATGGCCACCGCCATGTTTGTATTTAATAGGAATGCCTTTGTCGTTTTTCAGTGGCTATATTTGAACAAAATTTGGACAAATGATATTTCATTATGGACATAAAAACTTTGAATTCTCACTAATTGGAAACTGTTCCAATCTTGTATCTTATTGAAAAAATCGAACAAAACACGTGGTACGTTAATGCTTTGAATGTAAGCTGAACATCGATCGCGCTGGAAACCATAAAATATAATAAACTTTTAGGTGAAAATGCATCTTGATCATAAAATTTCGCCACTCGTATAAACGACTAATGTTATAGGCACAAGTTTACATTTTTTCTGCAATATGCTTGGAGATGGGTGCTATAATCGAAGAGCCCGTATTTTCGAATATTGTCAGACATATAGGTCCGCTATTTTTACAATGCCTAATATTAGCGCGAGTACAAATCAGAAGTCAAACCGTCGCCGTGGTAACTTACTTATTTGAAAGTTAAAAGCACTGTAAAGTCTGTTTTCAAAGAAAAAAAAACAAACAAAAAAGGTTTAAGATAGGTATATATATTTCAGATATTCATTCATTCATTCATTCATCTGCAGTATACTAGACCTAATCACTCGCTTAAAAACGCACACTGGTACTTTACAAAAGGCGCACTGACTACTACTTTACCCCAATGATATCTTAATTGTCGAAAAGGTCATAAAACACAATCAGTTAATTAAGACATTTTATGCGCAGCAAAGGGTTTTTCAAATTTTATGATTTGCGATTTTTTGGAGAAGCTAATTGCTTGCTTTTATAGGTGGTATTAAGTATCAAGACTTGTGTGGGAAGCGCATGAAATGTTTACTGTTTCATTTGAGATCGAAATTCTATATTTAAGGCTGAATATATACTTGTTTGTTTATCGTGTTAAGTTTGGAGAGGCTATGGGTTTTTCTAGTAGCATCGTTTAAATAAACGAGAGTAAATTAGACCCAACGTGAGATCTTTTTCATGACGATTATATCATATTCCCGCGAAAGTGCTTCATATTGAGTGACGCACATAATTTGGGCAAACAAAACTGTTCTTACCAAATGTAGTTTAGAGTAAGTAATGGTTTTATCAACAAGCAAGGTCAGACGGGTAGTTCTCAATGTTTTGTAGTGGTGTTATGAGCCAGAGTTTCTTCTTTGCTCAACAGGAAAGTACATAGGGGCCAACCCGTCTTGCAAACTATGATAATTCTATATATCTGCTTGAGTTTATTTATTGTCCGTACCAGTTGCCCATATGACCGATAACCAAGAAGAGTCTAGCTATTGGGTTGTGGGGGAAATTGCAAGATATAGACACTCATGATCGCTTTCTGTGTTCAGTATATAGAACAGATACTTAGGACCTTTGTTTAACTTCTCATCCAAAAGACAATAAGAACTGTTTTGTGGAGAAGCGGGGGAATCGAAGTTGCGACCCCTGGATTACAAATTCTGTGAGTTACCACCCGATTCGTCCAGTATGGGTTTTCTCTTTCACACCTATCACCTAACATAACTGAAAAGAGGAAATGGTCAGTGACGTTCCGTCGGCCTGTCTTTTATGTTTTCTTTCTATCATTTTTCCTCAAATAATTCAAATGTGTTTATCTGCCCCGAAAAGATAGTTTAATAATCATTTACCAACATGTTGTATAAACCTTATTTTTCAACAAGACTGTGTTAAGAATGTCATGATCATATTTAGTCTCCATGTATGTCCAGCGTAAGAATTTCATAATTTTTACGGCAAATGATCGCAATTCTTGAAAACGATTTACACAACAGAATTGAAAAAAAGTTGTATTACATTGATCTCTTTAAATGTTCGTATACCTTGGCGAATGTGTAATGTATTCATAGAAATAATATAATATCTTTAAACAATGATGCCAGGCATATATCAAAGACATTTTAGGGCGATAAGGTGACGTTAGTTTTGAATCCCCGTTTCGTTCCATACTGTCAAGAATCAGCTATCAGTCGGATAAAAAATAGTCGCGAATGACAGGAAAACTTAAAAACGCACTATAATGTCATGGCATGCAGAGGAAGTGTCTGCCTTTGCAACAAACTGCATGGTATTAAAAGAGATTTTGTGGTAACTAAATATGGCATTATTTTATTCTTGAAAATCTTCATAACTTAATGTTTACATATCCAGAACGAAATCGAGGATAACGCCAAAGATGAATCTGTTTTGTTAAGGATTAAATGACAGTTTTACATTTAGCCCTATATTTTGTAACATGCGCATCCTGGTATCAGGTGATCGGCCTCAAATAGACTAGTGTGCATGACTGCAAAATTGTTTACAAATTTTAGATCATCTTCCATATTAGCAATTTATACCATATACTCACGGATATCATTGTGACTAATTGTCCTGTCTTCCTCTAAACTAATTTTTCACGACCTTTTACTCTTTTGGAAGAAACTTACACCTCTATGTCGGCACATCAAAAGAAGATCAAAGGGACCGCCTCTAAATTGATAGGTGTGAAGTAATAATTACTCTAACTAACTCCGCGGTGATCTACCCTGAAAAATAGTCTCCCGTAGAAATAATAGGTGTCAGTTATCCGAGATTTCAACATCTTTAAGAATCTTTTTTGGTCCCACAGGTTTAAAATATCTTTTTTTCATTCAACCGACGTTACAAAACCTTCCTTTTTGAATATCTGACGGGTAGATAATTTGTAACACCGCTGATTTTTCCCTGTTACATTACCTGAGACTTTCGGGCAGGTGGTCAATGGTTAGCATTAAGGTAATTTTATCAGCACTGTGATTTCATCTTAAGTTACATGCTAAACACCTTTTTTAGTGCTTGATTATAAGAAATTCGGAGAGAGAAATATGGTAGAATTAAACATCTTAAGATAGTGTTTTCCGAACGGTAGACTGGGAAATTACTGGCGTGACTTCTTATAATTTCTTATAATTAGTAAATCCTCCATAGAATTTTCTTATCAAATGTTTAAATAAAGATGTTCTAATCTACTGTCCAATACTGTATTTTGTTCTCTTTAGAATAATAAGAACAATATTTCTTAAAGTATAAAACAAATTAATTGTCAGTATAGTATATAGAATATAAAAAGACACAGATTTTAAGTATTAAATCTTATAATTCATGTGCTCCAGCGGCATATTTGAAATTCTTCCATGACAGTATATGTAAAATTGAAAAAGTTGTCAATGCTTTATATGTTAAGTCCTTGCCACCGCTGTATATGGACAATAAAGTACTTGCCACCGCCGTTTATGTACAATAAAGAATTTGCCACCACCATATATGTAGAATAAAGAATTTGCTACTGCCTTCTATGTAGAATAAAGTATTTGCCACCACCATATATGTAGAATAAAGAATTTGCTACTGCCTTCTATGTAGAATAAAGAATTTGCCACCGCCGTATATGTAGTATGAAGTATTTGCCACTGCCATTTATGATGTCAAAGTTTGCCAAGTTAATACTTGGCATACCATATATGTATAATATAAATGGTATCTATTGCAGTTGGCGTAAAATTAAAATAATGACATAGAATTTGATAATTTGCCATGAATGTATATGTAGAATGTAAATATTTGATACCGTCGTGTATTTAGAATAAACCCTTTACCACATTCGTTAATTTTTGCCTTTACCGTATTTGTAAAATGTTTAATTAACGTATAAAATTTTATAAAAAGGTGTAGTCCACTGGTATTACAGTCTATGTGATTTTTGCCATTTCATTATATGTAAAAATGTAAAATATGAACTGTTGCCATTGCAAGTTTATGTATATATAAATAAAAAAGAACCATTTCGTCCCCTGTTTATGTGACAGTTGTACCGTATTGACGTATTAACCATTTGCTATTAATGTATTATCTAAAATGACAACTTTTGTGTGAATATTTACCATTGCAAGTTAAAAAAAGAATAAATAAGAATCATTAAATCTCCTGTTTATGAGACAGTATTCACTGTACTGGCGGAAATATGTCAAACCTGCAAGTTTGTAAAAGTTTTAGACTTTGCCACATATGTATACATCGTAAATATAGAAGAAGATGCCGGAGAAAATTTGATGAAATAAAATTGTCCATCGAAAAAAGTAAGTAACTGCGCGTGTAACTAGATAGTTTTGAAGTTGATTTAGTGAACAAATTTCCGAGTTAATTCCGCTAAATGTAACCAAAATGTATATCCAATTTTCTCCAATTTTCGCTCTCTGAAGACTCCATTTTATATCGGCTGCCTCTTTGAAGTCCAATGTTGCAAATTTTATTACCCGTATATCTCTTACCTAAAATAACCTAGCAAGGCTATGTTCCCAATACAATTTTATTTAACTGCCGTAGATTGAGACATTAAGGGATTTATTAGTGTAATAATGCAACATTCAATTATGCCCCCGACTCTCATGGCGGCAGCGTAAAAAACCTAGATAATTATAATGATTGTAACGTCTCAATTAACAAGATAAGGTTAATGATTTATAATGAAGAGCGGATCTAATGATTTATTAGTATGACTTAGTACAAAACTATCTGTCTTATACAAATTGAATAGACCGGCACGCGCTGATTAGCGGAAGTTAAACACCGGATACTCGTGTATGGGATTTATCAAGCGTTCCGCGGTTTCTTACTTATTTGCGCGAAAAGAAATGAGAAGTTGTCTCAAAAGACACAGCTTTTACAGAAAATATTTTATTTTGAACAGATTTATTACATATTAAGATAAGTAATGCTCTTTAAATGATATCTCCTTGTAGGGTTATAATTTGTATGGCAGTGTTACGGTCTATAAATGCTTGTATATTTTTAACCCCGACAAAAGAAATGATACCGTTTAGCATCGCCGAGTTCATAACTAAACAAAGAATTAAGAGCCATTTTTGAAAGATAGCACAGCCGAGTCTTAGAGCAAGAAAAATGAACACAGAAAAGGATAGAGCAAACATCATATAGATGTTCTATATCAAAGAGACGACTTCTGTGTTCAGAATTTCCAACATATTTTATTTGGAAATACTAGCTCGACTTTTTCGAAGAAAAATAGAGCTATTGCTACAGTCATGGTGTCGTTGCCGTTGCCATTCCTATTCGAAAACTTTAACATTGATCATAACATTTTTTTTATTTCTTAATGAATTGCCTCTATATTTGGATACAATAACCCTTTGGATAAGACCTTCAAGTAGACCAGACTGACCTTGACTAATAAATGACCTTCACCTTCAAGCTCAAATTATTCAGTTTGCTAAAATTGGCCATTACTTTATTATTAAAAATTGGATTGTCTTAGAACTTGGACACAACAACCCTTTGGACAAGGCCTTCAAGAAGACCAGACTGAATTTGAACATGGTCACTTTCAAGGTCAATTTTTGAATTTTTTAAAAATTGGCCATAACTTTGTTATTTGTGGTTGGATTTGAAAAGAAAAAAAACAACAGTTACGAAAAAACCGACATGTTGAATAATTAAGGTATGACCTTGATCTTAAAATGACCTTGTATGACTTTGACATTGACCTTCAAGGTCAAATGATTGAATTTTACTTAAATTGTCATAACGTTGTCATTTGTTTATGGATTTGATTAATACTTGGACAAAACAACACTTATGACAAATCTGACATTTCGATTCTTTTAAGTATGACTTTGACCTAAAAAAGTGACCTTGACAGTGAAATTATTGAATTTTGCTAAAATTGGCCATAACTTTGTTATTTATGATTTAACTTTTACTTGGACAAAACAACACTTATTACAAAACTGACACGTTGAGTCATTCAAGTATGACTTTTGCCTTTAAATAACCATGACGTTCAAGGTCAAATTGTTGAACTTTGCTAAAGTTGGCCATAACTTTGTTACTTTTAGTTCTTTTTAATCAATATTTAGATAAAACAACACTTATGGCAAAACCTACATGTTAAGTTATTCAGGTATGACCTTGACCTATAAGTGACCGTGACCATCAAGGTCAAATTATTGAATTTAGCTTAAATTGTAATAACTTTGTCAATTTACGGATTTGATTCATACCTGGACAAAACAACACTTATAACAAAACTGACAGGTTGAATAATTCAAGTTTGACTTTGACTTTAAAATGTCCTTTTATTTTGATTTGATTCATACTTGAAGAAACAACAATTATGACAAAACCTACACGTTAAATTATTCAAGTATAAATTTGACCGTCAAGGTCAAATTATTGAAATTTGCTAAAATAGACAAATCTTTGTTATTTATGGATGGATTTGATTCATACTGGGACAAAACAATGCTGAGAATAAAACGAACATGCTGAATAATTCAAGTTTCACTTTGGCCTATAAATGACATTGACATTGCTTAACTTCGTTATATCTTTGTAATTAATGGATGTAGTGTCATCATGCTTGGACATAACTACCTTTTAGACAATGTCTCCAAAGAAGGTTAAACTGAACTTGACCTTGACCTTAATTTGACTTTGATCTTTAAGGTCAAATTTCTCAGTGTTGCTAAAATTGGCCATAACTGTTATTTATGGATAGGTTTGATAATTATATTTCCAGATGATGTTGCCTTTGAAATCCCTTCACCACAATGTGCTTCCTCTAATGTGTTTGCCTTTGGAAATAGGAAAAAGTCGAGCGTGCTCCCAACCCCGCTTGCAGTGGCTCTTGTTGTCTTGGCGGATGTTTGCAACAGCTTTTTTTCAGTAAAGTTCAAATAGATATCGTAACGGTAAGACCCATTTATGTTTGCTTCGGTCATGTGATAAAATGAATCTGATACTTGTTGGCATTTCATATATACTTTTATTTGACTCGTTCAGGAATAATGTTATTTATCTCTCCCGAGGCTTCATTTTTCTCCATTCGAATAAACGTCTATATGAAATGAAAACTCATGTCAGGTACTATATCTCTCATAGAGCAATGTTCTGGTTGTTTGACCGTTTCGACTGGAATACCATAAAGATTCCAGTTAACATGTATGATCCGGTACGACCTACATGTACTTAGACAAAAAAACAACTGTTTTTTCAGTGTCAAACTTTGTAACTGGCATACTGAAACAGACAAACGATTTCTCGAGTAGGAGAATGATGCTGGCATCCAATTTATTTTTAATTTTCAGCTCAAATTTACACTTGAATTCTTAAACCTTTTTCATTACTGTAAATAATAAAATGTTTGGTAATTTTTTTTCATTTGGACATTCTTCGGCGGCTTTAGTTCTGTGACTTCTATGCAATGGTTCAAACGTATTTTTCCTATTCTCTTTCAATATGTTTCTCGCAGGCAAGTTCTTGCGTAAACTAGTTAGACGTTAACTTCTAAAGCGAGTGATTAAATGTCATATTAGATGACAACTTTGGTTTGAGTCATCATATATTACATAATTTACCTTTACTGTGTACCTCGGCATCGCTGAATTTCTTCTTAGGGCGCTTTCTCTCAGGTACAAAAAGTATTCAATCCAAAATAAAGAAAGGGGAACAGTAATATTTTACTTATTTTATTTTTTTTTCAAAATTATGTCGGACAATCCAGTATTTTGCATATATTTTATACAATAAAACAGTATTTAAACGCAGAAGTGCATGTAAAAATATATACTAAATTATAACTATTACGACTAATAGTTTTGTATTTTACATGTATATGAAATATTCATGTCAGCATTATATCGTTACAATTATCAAATATTTGCATAAAGAGAAATAGTCATATGCCTTAATCATACCCTGCTTAATTTCTATAATAGAATTGCCCATATTTGGAGTTTGGAGTGTACTATTTATCATATATAGGGGTATCAACTGTTAAAAATTCTGACTGAATAATAAACAATGTAGACAATTCTCAAACTGCACGAGTGTTTCGGCTTCGTCGACTGCAATGGTATCAAAGTAAAAAACGGCCAACAGCACGGGGAAAGGATAAAAATCCTACACTAAATGTATAGATGAATTACAATGAATTACATATACTTTCAGTTCCTACTATTCTCTTTCCGTCCTGTTAACAAATTCTGTATAAAGATGCTTATTACTAGTACATGTATTTACGACTTGTACACTGTATACTGATAATATTTAACCTTCTTAGACTTGTTCCGGCAGCAAACAATGCTTAACTAAAATGCTTATAAATCATCATATTCAATATAACAACATATTCCAGCATAAAAAAATGGTCAAATATAAGACATGTATATAATTCATGGGAAAGGCTTAAATGCCCATATCTTTGAAAGAAAGAAAACCAAAGTTTCTCCCCCCCCCCCCCACACACACACAGATAAATGTTTTAAACGTCTCACTTTGTTATAATTAATTTTTTACACACATGGATAGTCATTGGCCACAACTCAGAAGCAATGCAAACTTTTCGTTTGAACATACTTCAAATAATTTGAATGCATCTTTTTTATGACATGTATAATTCTGGACGGAGATTATATCAAAGCACCAATAAGTCTTAATATAAGGCACATTTCAAAACTCGACGAGTCAGGCAATGGTAGATTACTAGTATTACACTTTCCAAAATATTTCAGTTGTTTTACTGACACATCTATGTCCATCTTTGCATCTGTGTTAATAGTTGTCAACCATTTTTATCTAAATATGCACTGCATATGTTCTAGCGACGAAACTGTCCACTCGAGGTTATCTGCCGTTTTCTTGTTTATAAATTTTATATGGCACACATTGGTTGGACTGGTTGCAACTACAGCAGTTTTACATAAAAATACAAATAAGTTGTCTGTCGTAAGACAACATTTATACGTTTATACAACCCATTGCAAAACATTTCATTTGCAATCAAGTTTATTATTTGGTCATATTCTGACGTGACGTCAGAACTTAAATCGCGACCACTTATAATGGTCTGTTAAAAGTATTCGCTGTTTGTCTTTCTAATAAACGTGTTGACTATATGAGCCAAAACAGTTCTATAAATACTGAGCACTTTAAAGGCACTGAAAAATGTTATAATGCGACACAGAACCTGTAACAGTCAAGCAGATAGTGTCCAAAAATCATCCTTTATTTTTCGAAGGAGAGGTTTGGCTACCGCCATTTTTAATCGGTGAATTTGCATTTGTGTCTTGACTATTCTCAGAATCACTTCCGCTAACTGACTTCTTGTTGTCATTGTTGTGAGTTTTCACGTGTTTACTGAGATGATCGCTGCGCATAAAACGCTTATTGCACGTTGGACATGCGAATCTCTTCTCACCTGTGTGAGTTCTTAGATGACGTTGCAATTCATCTGAGCGCGTGAATCTTTTCCCACAGAACAACCAGTTGCATACAAACGGCCTCTCACCTGAAAAACAAGCCAAAAAAAAGGCGCTAATTTATAACCTTTCACTCAGTTGCTATAAAAAGTTTTGCTTTGTAGACACGTGCATGCAACCATTAAGTAACAAAATATTCTTTGAAAATGACGTGTAGAACAAGAGATAAAAATAGAAAGAACAAGATCATTAGCTCTCTAATAACTAGGAATGTAAGAGAACAGTCCAGATTTAGACTAAACTTAGATCAGTATACTAACCTGTATGCCATCGCAAATGAGCTTTCAGATGTGACGTTTTCCCATAAACTTTTCCACATCCGGGTATGTGACAGTTATGAAGATTCTTTTTTCTTAAATTAGCTCCAGCCGGACCGAGGCGTTCTGCTTCCTGGCAGTTCGGGCAGTCACAAGTCGCCCTTCCGGAGTAGCGTCTCTGTGACCTTGTAGGATTCAAGGAAGTCATGGCGGCTGTTCGAGATAATGCGAATGGATTAACAGTAGAAGCAGTCAAATCACCGCTGGACGGAAGAATAGATTTGTATGTATCTTGCAATAAATGAGGAAAAGTAGAACCATTCGAACCCAATGCGTGTCCAAATGCATTCAAGGAGTCAGAATTTGGATAGTTTGTACCTATTTGGGGATGTATGCTGTTTGTTGACCCCGTAATGTCCGATAACCAGTTAGATGGGTTCGAGTGCATATCCCACCAAGACGCTGGTGAATTTACAGGGGTTGAGAAGTCTGTTTTCAAACTATGAGTACTTGCGCTTGGCATATATGAAGACCATGAATCATATATTGGTGCATTTGCAACTCTTGAATACATGTTCCCTAAGTTAGAATTAGAAAAACCACTCTCATTGTACACTTTCTGCGACAATGCAGCTTGGCAGCTCTCTGGTTGTGAATGGGAGTATGAGCTTCCTGTAGTAGAAGGATAAAATAATTCACTTCCGTAAGCACCAGAACAACTTTGCAAAGTATTTGCGCGTGCATAGTTAAATCCTGATGACGTCATTGACATCGACGAATTGAAACCAGCCATTCGTTGTGATGTAAAAGACAATGGACTCGGGGCGTCCATGGCTGTGATTGGCTTTTTCCAGGGATGAAATCCTTTTGTCATGTCTGGGTTGCTTAAAGGAGCTTGGGTCTTTGCTGAGATTTTGTTGCACTGAGCTGCAAGCATTGCAAGAGGGGTTCCACCAAATGGATGAGGGTCCTGAAAAAAAAAACCACTCAGTTACAACACAAACACAGTATCAGTCTCTTTTTTTCCAAATAATTTCGAATTATTTTTTTTAAACATGAACTATAATTTGAGGCTTTTGAAAGCAACATGATAAATGACCAAATTTTCGAACTAAAAACTAAGCTCTTGTCTTTGTTCTTTGACTTGGCAATCGGAGGTCAATCATTGTAAAGTAAAATTCGAACAACAACAACATAAAATAAACATTTGACATAACACATGAAATGTCTTCTTAAATTTTTGGGCATATATTGCCAATGGCAGCTGTATATAAAAAAGGACAAGGACATTATTTTGAACTACACGTATATGTACATGAACTACATGTATATGTACATGAACTACATGTATATGTGGTTGGATATAAGTTTGCAGCAACTGTGTTAATCGATTGTATATATACTATTTTGTATGCTCTAAAACAGTCTTTAAAACGACAGAAAGAAAAATACAGTTTAATCTGCAAAACAAGGAGCAATTGGTTTGACAGATTACCACCAAATATGATCAAAGCTGTGGTTCTCTTTGACAGATTGTTTAACCCCTATTAAAGGTAATCCATGTGACATACATAGATTCAATAAAACCTGAAACATTCAAAAGGAGCTATGCATGTACGAAGGGTTTAGACACGTGTGTGTGCATTACGATCTCCAGTCACGCATTTTCACAGATTAGGTTTCACGTTTTGCCCGAGATCAAACGAGAGTTATCAAATCTATCTTTCTCTGTCATAAAGCTATGGAAAACTGATAGCTCTACGGTGGATTAATAAAGAAAAGGGTTCAATGTTAACAGATTTGTTTCCTTATTAGTAAGAAGTTCCGTAAAGAATTTAAGTAAAGATATCAATTTCGGATTTTAGCTCAAGGGTCAATAAAAACATATGTTGACGGGAAAAAAATGCAGCTTAAGAAATTCGAATCTTCTTCAGCTGTAAGCTTAATACTCAACAACATAGCACAGTATTGCACTAAGCTAACTTTTATCAACATTATATGTGATACAGTCTTAAACAAGGATGGTTTGCATGGAAACAGGCATATAGACAGGAGGCGTCTACAAAGCTCAATGCTTGGCTTCATGTCTCGATAGACCTTAGACCTAAGAAAAACAAGGCGTCTTCTTGATTTTTTGCCATGTCTTATAAGAAAGCAGAAATAGGGTACCGCCAGGGTAGAGGGATATGTCTTGTTTCAACTTTTTGTAGTGGTGCTGTAAAAAGAATCTTACAAAGAATTACATACACATTTGTGAGAATATTCTGTACTATTGAAACCTTTATTGTCTGAAGCTGCAATGGGCTTTGCTTGGAATGAGGGATTATGGGATGTTCAGTGTTTTCTGATCTTACTTAGTAAGATCGTTTACTGACAATTACTGAAATAATTATGTATTATTATGAGTTGTTTTGTAATAAATGAAAGTTACAGGTTATTACACGCATAACAACGCATGCATCATCATTTCAGAAAATACTCCTTTTTTATAATTAGTATTTTCAGTTAAATACAAAACCGTCATAGATTTAGACTTTATTCAGTTTGGTATTAAACAGAATCATCGGGAGATTTTATAAAGTTAGATCCATTTGAGAAATGTCACAAGATTAAAAAGCTATCTTTGAGAGTTTTGCCAAATAGCCTTTGGGCTTCTTAAGTCTCTCAAGTGTTTTTGTCGTCTGCTTCGGCAAATATCGTTGATTTAATCCATTTAATGAAAATGACAGAAGTAATCCGAGAGAGATCATGTGAATTTTTGCCCACAAGTACGTACAAATGAGGAGACATGGCCCATAGATCATTGAAAACCCGAGTGATGTATACCTGGGTATTATCTATTATTCTCACGTCAAATCTCGTTTGGAACGAGACTTGATTAATGGTTTTCGACCACCGTGAACCCAAAAGCGTTCATCTTTATCAAAGATAATCTAATAAGGTTAAAGAAATTGCTTGATATTTTAAACAGTAGCTTGGACAAATATGTTTTTTAACTGGTAATCTCTAATATATTGAATTATTAATCAGAGTAGATGTTATCATAATTACTAATAATACATTCTGTTTCACCGTTCGTCACTTTCTATGAATTTTCGTAGAACTATACATGTAGTTAAATCTTAACTTAATTGTACGGACTTTATTGACGTCAATGTTTTTGATAAGTCTCTCATAGGCTTTTGGTAAGCCCCAATTCTGAAAAGTCACTGATGAATATGTGCTGAACTTTAGCAAGAATAAAAGATTTCACAACTTCTGACTGACGCAAATTCGTCACAGATATTTATTGCTTCTTTTATTGATTAAAACGACAACACAGATGTGACTAAAAAATGAGAATTAAGAGTGATTGCAATTGATTGTACTGTTTGAAATAAGCACAGATTCTAACGGCGCAGAGAAAAAAAAACGGGTTCTGACTTACGTTTTGTTTTGGAAATATTCTCCCCTAAAGTTCTGACTGCCATGTTCTAATATAAGTAAATACAGCCAGAAAATTGCAGTATACACAGTGAGCTCAAATTCAAATACTGGAAAATTATGTCAGTTTCTGAATGACTTTAGAAAACAAATGTTTACTTGAAAATTATCTCAGTTTTTTTCTGATAACAATAGAAAGAGTTCAGTTTCATATACCATAAAAAGTTATAAGCAAGACTCGGGCATAGTTTTTGATTGATCAAGTAGGGCTGTCAATAAATGTTTTACAATTTCCTCACTGTCTGATAAATCAGGAACATACGTATTTCCATAATTAGATGACGTCATTTTAAAAAATGCAATTGTTTAGTGAAATGAATGCATACTGAAGTCATTTTAGTTTTTGGTTGTGTCATGTGTCGTAAATATAATGTCATTATTTTGACCACACATGTTTTAGAACTGTTTCCTGTGAACAATGTCAGTTCTAATCAAGTTTGCCACACAGAAATGCTGATAGTTTTGAAGCTACACTTCACATTTTAAATTACATATTTGACTATGCAAACACAAAATTGACCCGAGACAATTTTCCCCAATCAAATCTACACAAATGCGAATATAAGGCTTGAACATTTCAACGTTATAAGTGGAACCGCATATTCGCAGTCCTGTCAAAAGCTTTTTATGACATTGATTAGAAGTAGAATTGATTGTAAAGAGTTATGTTGAGTAATGTTTACTTTTGAAATAACTATAGATTTTGAAATGAATTGCACCGACATTACCTCAAATTATTTATCATGTTTAATATAGAAATGCTCTGCAGGTAGGAAAATTCATAAAGTTCTGACGATTTCTAATGCACAGCATGTTGTAATGTTGGTTGTAACCACAAACAACGGTGTGTCGATGGTTGATAAAATTCGCTGAAAATTAAAATGGATAAGCCCTTCCTGCTGCCTTTTTTTACAGAAGATTGTTGATTAGAACTGAATATGTAGTATTACGAGAGTACAATGAAAATTCTGACAGTTGTGGAAAAAATTCTTCAAGGCTATATTCCTACTCAAGACGATTGCTTTCTAGACTTCTGGTCAGTAAGTTCGCTAAAAGAAAAGGTTGCTTTCTGTCAAATTCCAGAAAAGAAAGTCAAACGCAGGATCGTACTTTCCTTACAACATAACACGTATCTTGTATGGTGTGGGGACGGAGTGGGTGGGGTGGTAAGGTCGTCATATGGGTTAAAGGTTTCGGCGAAGAATATAATCAAAATAAGGTACTTTTTGTTTATAATTCGCTAATTTGAGCAAGTCCAACACTTGTAAAAAAAAGCATGGTGTTCATGGCAAAGATAATGACAGTCAGTCATACTGAAGCGAGACCAAATATTGTCAGGATAAATATATTTGAATATTTGATTATCCAAATGTATTGAAATATCATATTTCTTGAATTCAGTAAAAATTATGGGATGTGATGGCACAGAAGATGCTTTCCTTGACAGAATTTCGATTACCAGGCCAATGAAGCTTTCTGCAGACGAAAAATTTCAAATCAAATAACTCGTCTTCAATCTGTTTTATTTTCATTCATTTATTTTTTTATGTTCAAAATTCCTGTTTTCTAACTGCCTAGTTGTTCACCTGTGCAAAATCTAGCTGGCGTATTGGTTTATAAATGGCGTTTTTCTTTGGAAGTCGTGACTTATATGCCAGAGCATATATTTATTTTTAGATTTTATAATTACTAGTGTCCATCCGTCTGTAAGTTACAGATTGTCACCCTGTCCTCATTGAGAAGCAATCGCATTACTTCAAATTGACACGTGATTTCTAAAACATTATTATCGCTTATGGAAATGTTAAAACTGAAAATATACACTTCATTCCCTATCGTTGGTAAATTCATTTCATATGAAACAGTTAACTGGTCGTCGAAAATGGCTTTTACAAAAACAGAAACGCATCTGTTATCAACTAATCGCAAAATGTTTCTTATGATGAAATTCAATAATAGCCTTCAAAATTATCAAGACTTGAAATCGTAATCACCCAAACGCTTAGATATCTCAACTTATTATCTCTTTTACATTCAAAAGCAAACAACAAATTAATTCATTCGTTGTTTCATATAGTAACATTCATTATTTTACAAGCCGTAGGAGAAAACCACGTGCAAAAACATCGCAGATATTATATTAAACTATATTTTTCTTAAAATTTACCCTTTTTGTTTCTGAAATATTTATTTATGACTGGGCGACAAAGCATTGGTTCAACTACATGTATATTCTACCCAAAAAAAGGCGGTAATTAAGGCGAGAGGTAATTAATTTTTGCCCGGACAATTCACCCGTGCGGTTATTGCTCACTCATCGTCAGTCATTCGTTCAGTTAATGAACCAGTCAGCGCATAGGGTACTCAGTGCAGAAAAACAGTACGAAAAAGAACGGAACAAAACATAATTTCATAAGGATTAAAAAGCCCCTTATAATAATATTAATAATACATATAAAACAAATAATAATAATAATAAGGATGATGATAATAATAATAATAACAATTATCATCATCATCATCATCATCATTATCATCAACAACAACATCACCATCATCACCAACAACAACAACAAAAACAACAACAAAACAACAACAACATCTTCAACATCATTTCTAATAATAATAATTATTGTCGTTGTAACTCAAAATATCTGTCGTTCGTTTCAAATTATTATTTGTTATTCAATTTAGATCAACGTTATCAGTTTGTCATAAATGATGAATTTATTTACCAAGAGAAACACAACAGAACAAATAAGCACCCTGAATATAGCAATAACGCACGTTTGTGCGTGCAGGATTTCCCGAGGAAGGCATTTAAAACTCAAGAGATGGTTCATTTTTTTCAAATTATTTCCAAATTGACCAATTTTGTAACACCAGTCCAGATGAAAATAGTATAATTAACTCATAATGGTTGTCTTACAACATATTAAAAATAAGAAATAATACTGTTTCGCACGAATCATAATGCAAGCTAAGTATTTCATCAGAAACAGAAAATTGAGAAAATATATTAAATGCTGGATTAAAATCGTGTGAAAATTCACGTCTATAATTAATGATAAATTCCCCTCGACTCATTAAAGTTGTAAAGAGAATTATGGTGCGCCGATATTTTTAAACCGCAATATCACGTGGCTCTAAAATTATTCTAGCCGTTACTTTTCTTTTTTGATGAAGATTTTTTTTTCCCCAAAATTCTAAAAATGAAAGTAGTGCAATTTTCAACAAAACATGTCATAAGTCTCCTTGCATTTTTTAAATAATCTCTTTATCATGTTTCACAAATACTGACAAAATATTTAAGTTTATTCTTGCAGATTAATACAACCGAATCATTCATGATTAAAAAAGTAAATAAAAAAACAATAAAAAGAAAATTAATAAATAAAAATAATAAAGAAACAAGTCAGCGAGTTTTATTCAAACACGCATTTCAAGTTAACCAAAATTTTGTTAAAAAAAAATTGCGATTTTTTTTCCTCTGACGTTAACTTAGCAGATTTATATTAGAAATATAACTACATAACTGTTTCAAGTGAAAAACAAATATAAAAAAAAATTCAGACCATAAAACACATTAATCAGCATGTCATATAATTTATCTATATTTCCATCTTAAGGGGATTTTCATTAAACCTCTTGAAGGGTGAACAGGGAACAATTTAGGGCCACGATTTTTGCAATAAAATGCTGCTTTCCAAGTATCGCTAGAAATTCCATATCTGCGATAAAATATCATCCTGGGAAATAAAATTTTGAGTGTTTTCATTTTTTTTCTCTCTCATTCGTGTATAGAAATTCCATTCTAATTATTAAATGCATTTGAAAGCCTTTATTCACTTGACTTTCTCTTTATTCTGTTTATTTCAGATTTTAAGTTATTTCATTTCAAAGAAAAAACTTCAGTCTGAGAATTACTTTAAACACAAGAGGTTAGTACTTATCAGAGAACAGGTGATTTCATTATTGTTTAAAACTTAGTCTGCTCGTCTAATGTACAATAAACCTCTAATTTGCACCCCACCCCTCCCTCTCAATCACCAATCTCCCCTCCCTCCAACACACAAATGATCGTAACTTTCCCACATTCGGAATAGAGAACAACATCAATAAATACATGAGTTAGGGTTTGAGTTAAATCTTTAATAAAGTTCATTCTCATTACATATATCGTTTCTTGAAAACATATTTTTAGAAAATTATAAAAATATAAATTAAGACATAAGAGAAAGAAGAAGAGAAAAAGTCCTCATTTCCCAAATGTTCTGGGCATCCGAAGTGATGACTAAACTGCTGGTGATTGGTTTCAATAATAAATATATAAAATATAGCTTGATACTAGTATTACCAGAGACATAAAGCTCCCAATGAACTTGTCATATAGTTTCAGTTTTATTATGACCAGGAATATAATAAAAAAAATAAATGATAAAGGAAAATGAATGCAGAGCTTACTTTAATTATCAAGAAGTTGGCTTCATAATCCGTTGACTTTCACATTTTTTCTTTCTTGTTGCTAAATGTTGATTTGCTCATGTAGTTAACATATTTTTTGTTGTTGAACTATTATTAAGAAAAACAATATGAATTTCAGGCAGTATTGAGGTTGCCATGGTATTATTGATTCTAGACATGTCAGGGTTGTTCATTAAAATTTAGACTGCGATATCAGGTGAAATAATTTTATAAAGTCGTGTTCACACATGTAAGCAGGGAGAAAAAAGGTTTGAAAACCAGGAAATCTGACAAGCGAGGCCTATGATGTCTTTCAGCTTGAGATAAATTTCTGATCAAACATTTAAAAGCAAATTTATTTTGTTGCACCGACCTACATTTTTTTCCATTTTCCTTTTTTTTTAAAAATTAAATTATCAGTGAGTTCTATTGGCTTATAAGTTTTCTCTTATTCTGCTTGCATGGTTTCCAAACTATGCAGAAGATCCCAGTAACATATATGTGTTAATATAAAGATTATCTTGACCTTGAATATTACATTCTATTAAGAAAGCGAATTCTAATAAGCAAATAATTATAACATTTTATTCTTTCTCAACTTTAACAACCCGTCCTACGTTTATATTTTTTCACGTTCTGAAGATTTTTTTCCCAAATGATTAAAACAACGTATAATTTTTAGATAATTGAACAAAAATGCTATGGGTAAGTCAACGCCATGTTCTTATATCCTTAAAAACAGGATCCGTCATTCGAAGCCACATTAACCCGCAAATATAAGATTTCTTTGTGCTGATAAACCCTTTTTATTTCGGGATTTCCTTTTAGCATTATTTCAAGGTGAATTGAATGAAACCCGTGGCATTAACATCGACTGATACTGGACGCAAGGCACTTATTAATTGATGCGAAAAAAGGTCTTCATATGTAACCATATATAGAATATATAACCTCCATGAATTCATTTGTATTAGTGCAGAGTCAGTTAAAAAAATAAGCTTACTCATCTTATATGTATTTGTCACGCACATATGATACAAAATAGGCTCGAGTAAGCAACTGTCTCCGCAACTCACACCCCCAGGTGGGCTGCACATCCAATGGTTCTCAAAAATAATGTTTTGAGTCAGACAGTCAAACAGACATGTTACCACTGTTGCCTACTTTGCACTATGCTCATTTAGCCCACCCAAGTTAGTGTTTCTGGGCAAGAAACTTTCTGTTATAATATGAAAGCCCATTTACATATAATGATTAGATTGGACATGGCTGTGGCCAATTTTGAGACAATAGGTTGTGCTGAGAAAGAACCCAGCTTTGATTCTGCCTAAAACTGTATATATGACTGTTTGAGAAAAGTATAAACATGTGAAGAAATTTTACACTTTGAAAATATTATACATTTATCAGGCATCCGTTAAAGATAAATATTTTGCAAAAATTTTGCCCACATCACAATTGAAAGTTATGATAGACATTTCTGTTACCTTAAACGCCCCTTTAGAAAATGTTCCGAGTGAAAGAAAATACTTTAATAATCTTTTTCCTAAGTATTCGAATGAAGAAGCAATGATTATACTGGATTTTAAAAAAAATGAAACATTTTACTTACCGCTATCATTGTTGACATGATATTTGCCTTTATATTATCATATCACCTGACATTTATCATTATCTGATGTCATATCACATATCTATATCACATATAACTACTATATGCTTTGATAATCCCGTCTAATCCAGTACAATATCGACCGACTTATCAGGGCGTGAATGACTGTAAGTTTACCGTCTTTGGGGATTATTTTGCTTTTCCCCTGCACCCCTCCCACTTTTCATGTTCATTTCTCATAAATACACACTTGAACATTTTCTCGCTTAAGGTGTATTGAAGCTGTTATGAATACAAGGGGCGGGGGAACTCTTTTCCGTACTATTTGATTGATCGGAGTAATTGTTGGGTTGTACAAGGTGTCGTGTATAATTATCGGCCAATCAGAGGCGTTTTAGGGCGTTTCTGCGCGTGGTAAGTATTTCAAAACGAGACTCACTTTGCAGCTCCGCGGTTAATGATGGCGTATTATTATCTTATCTTGATCAAAAATGGTGTTGAATGTTTATTTCAAACTCGCTTATATGCTGTTATAATTAATTTGTTCGATATCATGCAGGATAAGGCTGTGGAAGTGTGAGAGACGAAAGACAACATTGAAAGGTTGGGTGCTTTATGGGATACAGGTCTGCGAAATGGCAGATTGGCTGTTGAAATGAAAATTTACGGCAAATATATTGAAGGTTCAACCATCCCTCTTGTAAATTGTTTTTTCATTAAATTTTTGCAGATAGGCTGTACAACTGATAAAACCTTTTTTCTAGCAAATATGTAAGTCAAAGCCTGGGTTGTTTCAGTTCAGATGAATCAATAATTTATAAAAGAATAAAATTGCATAAAGTTGGAAAAACTGTTTTGCCAAAGGCAGTACATATACCAAAATATGTCTTTAAGATTATATATTTAATTAACATGTACACGAACATGAACATGGAAATATTTGTCACATATAGAAATGATAATACCACATCTTTCTATGAATAAATGCAAAAAAGTCTACGGTGTATATATGTATATGTTTTATATATTTTAGGAAACAAACCAGTAAATGGTTGAGCATAAATCTAGCTTCTTCTCACGTGAGGTATTCGTTACAAAAATTGATTGATAAATTATCTTTTAATGTATTAATAATTCATTATTAGTTATTTAGATTTTTTTAATCCTTACACAACTCTTTCATGGAACTCGCTATAAAAATTCACACAAAAAGGGAACGTTATTACTTATTGAAAGATTCTGGGTAATCTATTCTTATATTCTCATACAAATTCTATCACTGCTTCGGAAAATGTCCAAACCTCCAGAAGAAATATGCTATGTAATATTGAATTTATCCTGATGCTATTTTATATTCAATTTATCATACAAAATAAAAAATCCAAATATATATATTTTTCAGTTAAACTGAAAACTCAGTGAAAGAGGAAGAAAATAAACACATTTTATTTCGAGCATTTATACGCCTTTTTTCGAAAGTGTTCTGTAGACTCAAAATGGTGACATAAGGGAGAATCAATTTCTACAATTGCTTTTTTTAATTGCACTCTGTCTTGATATTTGACTTGAAAGAGATAATATAGAACGTGTGATTCTAACATAGGCTTCTTATCAACTGAGTCTGCATAAATAAAACAGGTCGGGACTGAAATCGTTTGAGCTAAATGTTAAAACAAGCTCAAATAAAGAAAACAAAATGACATGAAATTAATTGATGTTTACTAGATCTTATTCTCGGAAAATATGTTGCAAAAAATTGCAAACAAATGTCACGACGTCTACGACAAGAATGAGAGAGAGAGAGAGAGAGAGAGAGAGAGAGAGAGAGAGAGAGAGAGATTTGCAAGCGTTCTTTTTCTGATTCTAACAGACGCAACATTTATATAAATAAATCAAGGACTACATGTAAAAGAATGGTTTGTAAGGTAGCTGTCTGTCCTCCAAGTAAATTGTCTTCAGTTTTGGCGACCATGTATCATTGTTTTGCAGCAAATGACTAGACGGTCTAACGCATGGTCAGTTAAGGTCAACAGAATTCATCAATTCTGTAATTTTGTATATTATAGGGTTCCTGAATTATACCGGCAGATAAAAAACAATCTTTTGCGTCGTGACTACGAGAGGAAGAGAGATGTCGTCTGCTTACTCTTGTAATCACTGTTTTTTATACTTCTTTTGTTGTTGTTGTTCGTAAGCATTATGGCGTCTCTAGCAATAATTCCTCTGAGGAGAATTCTAATAGCCATTTTAAAACTTCAAAGGATAAAAAATGTTAATAATCATAGATACTAGTGGTTGTCTAAACATTGATTAAATATTCTTTTTTATTAAAACGGTTAAAAACATTTAATAATATAAAGAAACATGTTATGGACATGATCACATTTTTATATTTTCTGTTCTTATTTTAAAAGGGCTTATTTTAATCTAATTTTAAATGCAGCCGGTCAAAGAGCTTTAGTATGATTTCTTTCTTAAACGTATGATAAACTCAGGAAAACATACAATCTTACTCGGCTGTGTATTTCCACAGGCCCAGTTCTTGTTTGGGAAGTAAAGCATTTTACGCAAACCAGGGAAATCATGGTCTGAAGAAAATATTAAAAACTTTCTCCCATAGGTTTCTGCAGTTATTAAATAATTTAACTTTCATGTTAACTTGAAAGCAGATTTAATTCTGGGACGTAGTTCTCGAATCCGTCTGCGACCGTCTGTTGTTCTAGTTATACAAATTAGAGAAGTAATTTTCACTTGTTTTGTGACTGCCAACATTATTTTAATAGCTTTCTGCACTCCGCCCAATTCTTGAAGTTACATATTGCTTAACGACCTTTCGAGTTAAACACTTCATCATAACATAAAAACTTGAGAGGTTTTTCATTATGACGGTGAATTCGTAAGAATTTCACTTGCGTTATAACTACAAGAGCACCTGCTTATAATTGGCATCAATTAGAGTAGCTCTGGATGTAATAAGAAACAATTTGTGAGAATTTTATCAACATTTTCATCTACGTACGGTCTTAAATATACCATGATTACAAATAGTGTTTCAAAAGGAAGCACGAATTATGGCAATTCGCTCCCGTACAACATATACAACGTATCCTCGGTTTTATACCACTCCGAATATTTTTTATCATGGCCAAGCTGGAATCATGGAGGAAAACTAGTCTTACTCTAAAGTATGTATTAATATATCATATAAACCTTAAATTCGAACTGTTTTAGCAGTTGGTTTCACGGAAAAGTCCTTGGTTGCTGACCAGGTCACTTGTGTACATGTTCTATTTTTGAAAATGTAGAGGAAGATCTAAGGACATAAATTAGATAAGTTTTACAAGATATCATCAAAACTAATTTTGTATCAAGCCCTAAATTGACTTTCACCCACCCATATTTCGAATTTAAATCTCCAAATAATTTGTTTTCCTTGTTATTTATATAATTTAACACCTGCAAGCTTTTAATGACCATGATCGGTCAAGATGAAAGCGACGATTGGGTTTATCAAATTTAAGAATCATCCCTGGAGAAATGAAACCTTGTATTGACTTTGTACATATTACAGCGTTCTATTATCCATTGCTGAATGAACTGTTGTGTAACTGGTCAGGATTGTGACATTTAATGGATTCTAAATATTCAATTTTAAATTAATGTTGACAGGAAAAGCCTTCTCGGGATGGTTTCCAGTGGGCTGTAAATGCTAAGAAAGGTGGGTTTTAGTCGAAACGGAAAAGAACAGAACATCAAACGAAAGGAAAAAGACACTATAGAAGCATCAAAATCTTATATAACCCTGTTGTGATTTCCTTTTCTTATTAAAGAAGATTTCCTTTATGTTTTCAACAGTAATATTCAATAACGTTTGTTCTAATATTTAAAGTATATAGAAGGAAAACATTATTTTTGTAGATTAAAAAGAAAGAACAAATCTGGTGTCGAGTTGTTCTTAACACAGTTTACGTATATACGAATAAATTTTGCGAGAAGTACAACATTATGTCATACTTTTGATTCCGCAGAAATGCAGACTATCACGTGACTAACAACTCATTTGCTTTATTCCAGACATCTTCAGCTAAGAAAACGAAGAACCGTTCTTTTCTCTATGATGAGCAGAAATAGATTACTTTCAATTATTCCATGAACAATTGTCCGGCAATATCCGATTTATTCCGAATTAATCCGCTCCATGTCAAAAGACGCTCATTACGAAAGCTTGATCTCCAAAGATGACGTATAATTTGCTAAAATTGCGACGGCTTTAGCAATCAAAACTAATTTAGAGATCTTGAGTAGGGTCAGGGAGCATGAAACGGTTCGGTTTATCATCATTTTCATCAATTGTTCTTTGATTTTGCTGCTGGCATTATCATGGTTATTGTGAAGAGAAATTTAGATGGAATGGAATTTAAATAGCTTCAAATGACGGAGACCTCGTCAACGCTGCACTTGTTTTAGTGGTATTGAAGAGAAAAAATGAGTAAGGATGTTCTGTAGAATATTTTCAAGAAAGGATACAATATTTTTCACCTTTTCATATCATGTTGTGGCAGCAATGAAGCTATTTTGTATTGGAAAGTAGCACGTGTGCCAAGTACAGCAAATGACTGTAGAATTAAAGCCATTTAGAGCAAAGAACGCACTTCATGTTTTTTTCTCTTCATTTTGGCTCTATATCACAGTTACAATCAACCATTTATTTTGCTGGACATAAAAGCATGCTGCACAAACCAACAAGAGTAATTTCTTAACTGTCCTGTTATATTCCATGTTTATCTATGGTTTCATTTAAAATAATACAAGATGACTGTCTTGAAAGGCTGTGGTTTCTTGAAAAAAAAGTTCTAGTAGTTACTTAATCCAATTTTCTCTGCCATTTTCTTCAAATTTTTGTAGGAACATTTTCCTCTCTGGACAAACAAACTGTACCGACCAAGTGACAGTTTTTTTACATGACTGATAAATATCTGAGGTGATAAATGTTGCAGATTATATACAATGTATCTCTTTACCTGCCGCAGTTTGTGAATGAAATTTTTCTTGTATGAATCACTTTTTCTTACATTAATGTCACCGAAACCTTGATATCGGTTTAAGAGTTTAATTTCATACAAATTAAGTCCATTTATCAATGCGAGAATATGTCCATTTAAGTGATGCAAAATTTATTTATTCTCATTTTGACATCTGGAGTGAGTCAATGCGGTCTTAAATAAGTTCAAAAAGTGCAGCATTATTAATTAACTATCCTCTTCATTGTGACTAACATTACTGCAAAAAGTGCAGCATTATTAATTAACTATCCTCTTCATTGTGACTAACATTACTGCAAAAAGTGCAGCATTTTTAATTAACTATCCTCTTCATTGTGACTAACATTACTGCAAAAAGTGCAGCATTATTAGCTATCCTCTTCATTGTGACTAACATTACTGCAAAAAGTGCAGCATTTTTAATTAACTATCCTTTTCATTGTGACTAACATTACTGCAAAAAGTGCAGCATTTTTAATTAACTATCCTCTTCATTGTGACTAACATTACTGCAAAAAGTGCAGCATTATTAATTAACTATCCTCTTCAATATGACTAACATTACTGCAAAAAGTGCAGCATTATTAGCTATCCTCTTCAATGTGACTAACATAACTGCAAAAAGTGCAGCATTATTAACTATCCTCTTTATTGTGACTAACATTACTGCAAAAAGTGCAGCATTATTAATTAACTATCCTCTTCAATGTGACTAACATTACTGCAAAAAGTGCAGCATTATTAACTATCCTCTTCAATGTGACTAACATTACTGCAAAAAATGCAGCATTATTAATTAACTATACTCTTCAATGTGACTAACATTACTGCAAAAAGTGCAGCATTATTAATTAACTATCCTCTTCATTGTGACTAACATTACTGCAAAAAGTGCAGCATTATTAATTAACTATCCTCTTCATTGTGACTAACATTACTGCAAAAAGTGCAGCATTAATAATTAACTATCCTCTTTATTGTGACTAACATTACTGCAAAAAGTGCAGCATTATTAATTAACTATCCTCTTCAATGTGACTAACATTACTGCAAAAAATGCAGCATTATCAATTTACTATCCTCTTCTTTGTGACTAACATTACTGCAAAAAGTGCAGCATTATCAATTTACTATCCTCTTCATTGTGACTAACATTACTGCAAAAAATGCAGCATTATCAATTAACTATCCTCTTCATTGTGACCAACATTAATGCAAAAAGTACAGCATTATTAATTAACTATCCTCTTTATTGTGACTAACATTACTGCAAAAAGCGCAGCATTATCAATTTACTATCCTCTTCATTGTGACTAACATTACTGCAAAAAGTGCAGCATTATCAATTTACTATCCTCTTCATTGTGACTAACATTACTGCAAAAAGTACAGCATTATTAATTAACTATCCTCTTTATTGTGACTAACATTACTGCAAAAAGTGCAGCATTATCAATTTACTATCCTCTTCATTGTGACTAACATTACTGCAAAAAGTGCAGCATTATCAATTTACTATCCTCTTCAATGTGACTAACATTACTGCAAAAAGTGCAGCATTATCAATTTACTATCCTCTTCATTGTGACTAACATTACTGCAAAAAGTGCAGCATTATTAATTAACTATCCTCTTCATTGTGACCAACATTACTGCAAAAAGTGCAGCATTATTAATTAACTATCCTCTTCATTGTGACTAACATTACTGCAAAAAGTGCAGCATTATTAATTAACTATCCTCTTCATTGTGACTAACATAACTGCAAAAAGTGCAGCATTATTAATTAACTATCCTCTTCATTGTGACTAACATTACTGCAAAAAGTGCAGCATTATTAATTAACTATCCTCTTTATTGTGACTAACATTACTGCAAAAAGTGCAGCATTATCAATTTACTATCCTCTTCATTGTGACTAACATTACTGCAAAAAGTGCAGCATTATCAATTTACTATCCTCTTCATTGTGACTAACATTACTGCAAAAAATGCAGCATTATTAATTAACTATCCTCTTCAATGTGACTAACATTACTGCAAAAAGTGCAGCATTATCAATTTACTATCCTCTTCATTGTGACTAACATTACTGCAAAAAATGCAGCATTATTAATTAACTATCCTCTTCATTGTGACTAACATAACTGCAAAAAGTGCAGCATTATTAATTAACTATCCTCTTCAATGTGACTAACATTACTGCAAAAAATGCAGCATTATCAATTTACTATCCTCTTCATTGTGACTAACATAACTGCAAAAAGTGCAGCATTATCAATTTACTATCCTCTTCATTGTGACCAACATTACTGCAAAAAGTGCAGCATTATTAATTAACCATCCTCTTCAATGTGACTAACATTACTGCAAAAAGTGCAGCATTATCAATTTACTATCCTCTTCATTGTGACTAACATTACTGCAAAAAGTGCAGCATTATTAATTAACTATCCTCTTCAATGTGACTAACATTACTGCAAAAAGTGCAGCATTATTAATTAACTATCCTCTTCATTGTGACTAACATTACTGCAAAAAGTGCAGCATTATTAATTAACTATCCTCTTCATTGTGACTAACATTACTGCAAAAAGTGCAGCATTATTAATTAACTATCCTCTTCATTGTGACTAACATAACTGCAAAAAATGCAGCATTATTAATTAACTATCCTCATCAATGTGACTAACATTACTGCAAAAAGTGCAGCATTATCAATTTACTATCCTCTTCATTGTGACTAACATTACTGCAAAAAATGCAGCATTATTAATTAACTATCCTCTTCATTGTGACTAACATAACTGCAAAAAGTGCAGCATTATTAATTAACTATCCTCTTCAATGTGACTAACATTACTGCAAAAAATGCAGCATTATCAATTTACTATCCTCTTCATTGTGACTAACATAACTGCAAAAAGTGCAGCATTATTAATTAACTATCCTCTTCATTGTGACCAACATTACTGCAAAAAGTGCAGCATTATTAATTAACTATCCTCTTCAATGTGACTAACATTACTGCAAAAAGTGCAGCATTATCAATTTACTATCCTCTTCATTGTGACTAACATTACTGCAAAAAGTGCAGCATTATTAATTAACTATCCTCTTCAATGTGACTGACATTACTGCAAAAAGTGCAGCATTATTAATTAACTATCCTCTTCATTGTGACTAACATTACTGCAAAAAGTGCAGCATTATCAATTAACTATCCTCTTCATTGTGACTAACATTACTGCAAAAAGTGCAGCATTATTAATTAACTATCCTCTTCATTGTGACTAACATTACTGCAAAAAGTGCAGCATTATTAATTAACTATCCTCTTCATTGTGACTAACATTACTGCAAAAAGTACAGCATTATTAGCTATCCTCTTCATTGTGACTAACATAACTGCAAAAAGTGCAGCATTATTAGCTATCCTCTTCATTGTGACTAACATTACTGCAAAAAGTGCAGCATTATTAATTTACTATCCTCTTCATTGTGACTAACATTACTGCAAAAAGTGCAGCATTATTAGCTATCCTCTTCATTGTGACTAACATAACTGCAAAAAGTGCAGCATTATTAACTATCCTCTTCATTGTGACTAACATAACTGCAAAAAGTGCAGCATTATTAACTATCCTCTTCATTGTGACTAACATTACTGCAAAAAGTGCAGCATTATTAATTAGCTATCCTCTTTATTGTGACTAACATAACTGCAAAAAGTGCAGCATTAACTATTTACTATCCTCTTCATTGTGACTAACATTACTGCAAAAAGTGCAGCATTATTAATTAACTATCCTCTTCATTGTGACTAACATTACTGCAAAAAGTGCAGCATTATTAATTAACTATCCTCTTTATTGTGACTAACATAACTGCAAAAAGTGCAGCATTATTAATTAACTATCCTCTCTATTGTGACCAACATTACTGCAAAAAGTGCAGCATTATTAATTAACCATCTACTTCATTGTGACTAACATTACTGCAAAAAGTGCAGCATTATTAATTAACCATCTACTTCATTGTGACTTACATAACTGCAAAAAGTGCAGCATTATTAATTAACTATCCTCTTTATTGTGACTAACATTACTGCAAAAAGTGCAGCATTATCAATTTACTATCCTCTTCATTGTGACTAACATTACTGCAAAAAGTGCAGCATTATGAATTAACTGTCCTCTTCATTGTGACTAACATTACTGCAAAAAGTGCAGCATTATTAATTAACTATCCTCTTTATTGTGACTAACATTACTGCAAAAAGTGCAGCATTATCAATTTACTATCCTCTTTATTGTGACTAACATTACTGCAAAAAGTGCAGCATTATCAATTTACTATCCTCTTCATTGTGACTAACATTACTGCAAAAAGTGCAGCATTATTAATTAACTATTCTCTTTATTGTGACTAACATTACTGCAAAAAGTGCAGCATTATTAATTAACCATCTACTTCATTGTGACTAACATAACTGCAAAAAGTGCAGCATTATTATTAACTATCCTCTTCATTGTGACTAACATTACTGCAAAAAGTGCAGCATTATTAATTTACTATCCTCTTCATTGTGACTAACATTACTGCAAAAAGTGCAGCATTATTAATTAACTATCCTCTTCATTGTGACTAACATTACTGCAAAAAGTGCAGCATTATTAATTAACTATCCTCTTCATTGTGACTAACATTACTGCAAAAAGTGCAGCATTATTAATTAACTATCCTCTTCATTGTGACTAACATTACTGCAAAAAGTGCAGCATTATTAATTAACTATCCTCTTCATTGTGACTAACATTACTGCAAAAAGTGCAGCATTATTAATTAACTATCCTCTTCATTGTGACTAACATTACTGCAAAAAGTGCAGCATTATTAATTAACTATCCTCTTCATTGTGACTAACATTACTGCAAAAAGTGCAGCATTATTAACTATCCTCTTCATTGTGACTAACATTACTGCAAAAAGTGCAGCATTATTAATTAACTATTCTCTTTATTGTGACTAACATTACTGCAAAAAGTGCAGCATTATTAATTAACCATCTACTTCATTGTGACTAACATAACTGCAAAAAGTGCAGCATTATTAATTAACTATCCTCTTCATTGTGACTAACATTACTGCAAAAAGTGCAGCATTATTAATTTACTATCCTCTTCATTGTGACTAACATTACTGCAAAAAGTGCAGCATTATTAATTAACTATCCTCTTCATTGTGACTAACATTACTGCAAAAAGTGCAGCATTATTAATTAACTATCCTCTTCATTGTGACTAACATTACTGCAAAAAGTGCAGCATTATTAATTAACTATCCTCTTCATTGTGACTAACATTACTGCAAAAAGTGCAGCATTATTAATTAACTATCCTCTTCATTGTGACTAACATTACTGCAAAAAGTGCAGCATTATTAATTAACTATCCTCTCTATTGTGACCAACATTACTGCAAAAAGTGCAGCATTATTAATTAACTATCCTCTTCATTGTGACTAACATTACTGCAAAAAGTGCAGCATTATTAATTAACTATCCTCTTCATTGTGACTAACATTACTGCAAAAAGTGCAGCATTATTAACTATCCTCTTCATTGTGACTAACATTACTGCAAAAAGTGCAGCATTATTAATTAACTATCCTCTTCATTGTGACTAACATAACTGCAAAAAGTGCAGCATTATTAATTAACTATCCTCTTCATTGTGACTAACATTACTGCAAAAAGTGCAGCATTATTAATTAACTATCATCTTCATTGTGACTAACATAACTGCAAAAAGTGCAGCATTATTAATTAACTATCCTCTTCATTGTGACTAACATTACTGCAAAACAAAAGTAATGAACTACGATATTGGTTAAAAAATTCAACACCTTATTTAACATCAACTGACTTTGAGGTCTGATACTATATGAGCAAAGTTTTCTGATTTTTCTCACTTTTTACATTTTTTTTTTCCTAACATTGTTTACGTTTGAGATCCCAAATAAATAAATAGACTTCAGGACTAAATGTCTGTTTATAAATTACAAAATATATATTATTTTTTGCCTAGAGTTCTACAGTCACACTAGATTATTTCAGAACATTTTTCTTACAATTTTGTCCATGGAATTTTCTGCAATATACCAAAAGTCTTTGAAGATGTAAAACAGGATCGGCAAAGCCACCCAACTTATGAATTATTGTACGCACTTCTTGAATAAAGTGATTTTTTTTCTCGTGCGTTACAGATGCGAAAAATATTACCACATAAACTGTATAGTGCGTTCTTATAAAAAACATGTACTTGGACTTGTTTCATTTACTTCTAGCTTTCATAACACAAACTACAACCGCCTGGAGACAAAGATAGTTTGTAGACTAAGTATTTTAGGCACAGTTATTATTTCTGCAATCACATCTATAAAATCTGTTTGGCACATGTTTCTTCGGGGAGGTGTTGCCAGAACTTAAGCATCTTTTTGTCATTTTTAACATCTGTGTCTTATAAGTCAGCACAAATTTTAAAATAAATTGCATATTTGAAGACACCCACGTTTTACGAACGATGGCTATTTTAAAGAGCAATAAATTTTAGCACAAGTTTTATAGCTGCCTTGCGGTCCGACATAATAATTATGCTTCTGCCAGCGAAATGATTTGGGGTCAATTCAAAAGGTCATGGGAACAACCCAAAACACTGGTCAAATCTTAATGGAGTGGGTAGCGTACATTAGGACGGCATTCATGATTTTCCAAAAGTTATTAAATATTTACATTAAAGGTTTTGACCTGGGTTACACTTCCGCAGCACGGGACAGTACAATTAGGTTTGGGGTTTGGTCT
This sequence comes from Cyclina sinensis, assembly GCA_012932295.1. NCBI lineage: Eukaryota > Metazoa > Mollusca > Bivalvia > Venerida > Veneridae > Cyclina > Cyclina sinensis. The sequence continues at coordinate 15,257,855 of JAAONU010000009.1, forward strand.
GAAGTCTTGTTCTGTAGGGTTAAATTATAAATGTAACAGAAAAGTTGTACTCATCATCCATGTTTACAAACAAACTCCTTGACTTTTGCCAAAATAAATAAATAAATAAATAAATAAATAAATAAGTGCTCGTAAAACTATCTGAAAGAATTCTTTTGCAATAGAAAAGAAGAAAGGTGGTACAATTTCGATAGTATTTACAACCAAAATGCACCAGAAATTTCATTGCACAACGAAACAGGAGGGATCACTTGGCTTATGGTCATTACTTCATTTTATCACAAAGATAATATGACCTCATTAAACGATTTGATATAACAAAAACAGGAGTCAGCGCTTTACTTAAAATCCAAGACAACATTTTCTTTTTAACCGACACAATTTGACTTAAAAAAAACATGTAAGTAATTTTGGAAGCCATTTTCAAACGTATATACACTATATAGAATTGGTTGTGCTGTTTTTGATGTTGCAAAGAAAATACAAGATTTACAACAAAAGTAGCAGTTAATCAACCGAATATCTCGCCTCTTTTTATTCTTTTCCCGCCTGTTCCCGCCTTTTTACTCCCATTTGCGAGATTTGTCGAGATTTCGACACGCCATCTTTGTTTTTAGTTATTCATTACACACGCTACATGTTCACAAATAGCTACTTTACGCGGCATAATAATGGCTGTACAGAAAACACAAACGTGTTATTTTGCTTGATCACAAATGACCCTCGACGCCCAGCTCTACGCCCAAATATGACGCCCATCGTGAAAGACACAGATCACTTTTTACGCAGAATCGTATTGACACTATCCGTCTTTTCGGAACGCCTTCACGGAAGACTGAAGAGCAATGGGTGCAAATAATTCTTAGTTTCTGTGTAAAGTCAAATACCAGAGGAATACATGTAATTTCATGAATAGTAGCTCTTCAAAATATTTGCTGGTAATTTTAAATGGTCTTCTTGTTACAGTGTACAGATATGTTTAAAGGCAATGTTTTAAGACAAATTTTGCCCGAATAAGTTGGATACTTCTTCCTCATCGGGTAATGCTAATATGAAACAAGCCTGATAAATCTAGATGGTTTGGAAAACTCAATTTGCACTCCTTATAAAACCACAGAACAAACTTTTTTGGAATCGAAACGACTGTTGTTTTCTAGCACGTAGTTTACTTATTTTTAGCGAATGGCCTATATACTAGATGATGAAATAACGGTAAGAAGTAAGAAATAATTTTTAGGAGAAATTACAGTAAAAGCTCTTTCAATGCCAAATCCGAAAGGTAAACATGTTCGATGCCATTCATTTTCATTCATTAAAGAATGAATCCTGAAAAAAATCCATAACTCTTGCTTCTCCGCAGCAGACTTTAACTGACCTCTAAATGGAGATAGTCACATGATTTTTGTATTGTTAATATTATGAACTACCATAATGGCTATGTGAGAAAAAGCGAATATCTTTCAAATTCATAATATTAGCAAAGAAAGTACTAACAAATATCATTTCCGCCATCTTTCTCAGTAAAATAAGAACTACAATGTACTTGTTATTGTGATCTTGGGGCTTTAAAGGATCTTATAGTTACTTTTCCAAGACTTTTGTTTCATGTTGCTCTTTAAAATGTATAGTTATTTGTTTATTGCAGAACCCGTGTATATTTAATACCGCCTTTTGACCAATGACAGGTCACCTTGTGAGTTCGACTTGGAGTTATGATAATCTTCTTTACGATATCATCGAAACTTACTTTCCTTACTGACAATAAATTTTAGACATGTATAAACTCCTCAATCGTAACAACTCGGCTTTCTCCGACAACTTCGTATAAAGACCTCTTATGTAAGTGTATGAATACACCAAATGGTAATTCGCCCCGGCTTTAATAAAAATATAAACAAACATGACGGAATTCAAGTAGTGTTTGTCTTATACATTAGGAAAACATGAAAATAAATTTTAAGTTAAAGCATGAACAGATAGAGGTTTTAAGAAATGTTTTCAATTTATCAGACACCATTTGAATTATAAAATAGTCCAATATGGCGCCTACCACATTATGTCCGAGGTGACTTATATTGAAGTCGCCCGAGGAGTTCCGAGTGTAAACTTCTATCAACGCAAATACATCAACGGTGCATTTTACATTGTGAGTATGTAATCCTGATTGCTAAACCCAAAAATGAACAGAAATAGCTTTTCATATGTCGTATATTGCTTTCTTATATATTCAACTCCATCTAAGCCACATTCAGTAAAATTTTTAATGAATTGATATTAAAATTATTTGTGTCACAACTAGCATACGGATGCTACCAGAGCAAAGAAAGAATACCTGTATTTGTAGATTTTTCAAAATAGATTCGACTTTAGATAATTAAGATTATTATTTTTAAGGAACTATTTTACCATGTTAAATGTCTCCATGTGGCAGTGAGTAAGGTCAAAAATGGTGAACGGAAGCAGATGGTCGTATTCTCGAGCTATGTGTCTCTATCTATTTTCGTTGAAAAGGTTCAGAGAAAAGACAATTAACTCATTAGCTTTCCAAGCGATCCTTTGATTATTCTAAATTCCTTCGTGCTCCGTATTATCGCTTTCGACTTCATCCTAAATTTCCAAGCGTCTAGCGCACCATGTTATTACGCTTGGTTATGTCTAAAGCGTCTGACGTCCCGATATATCATTTTCATGACAATTTCACGGAATCCGTCCAACAACTGATCATTACGGCTCGGCTTTATGCCGATCTTGGCGTTTTTGAAAGCGAAATTGCTGGAATTGACCAATTATAGCTAATTTAGGTAGCTTAGCATTAAAAGATTTCCCTGAGAATTGAAGGTTTTAGTGTCTTTAAACTTTTCTCTTTGCATATTTTATTTCGCATGCTGGAACCACGAATATACGGGATGTTTTGATCAAAGGAACGAACAGGTTCATAATATCATATTTTTTTAAATACTGATTGACAAATGACGCATTTCACTTCAACAAAATAGTTCTTTCTTTTCGGATTCTGTTGTTTCCTTCCAGCTGAACTTGTCAAGTAAAAGGTTCAAAGACCTTCAATTTTCATGTACGTAAAAAATGAATAGTTCTTTAACGAAACAAAACCAATATAAAAAGAAAAACAAATTCGTTAAGCTAGCAAAAATTAAACAGACAATATTTAGTAGCAAGAATATGGAACCATTAAATTTAGGCTAATTAACAAAACCAGGACAAATATATGTTACAGAAAAATGTCTACCAAAACTCTTAGGCGAAAGCATATAGGTAATTTATATGTAGATGAATACAGACAGTATGTCGGGTAAATCCGGAGACTTTTTCATATAAATCCAACAACTGGCGTCTACTCAAGAAATTTTCCTGAAATTCAAAATCTAATTTACTAAAGCCGACGTGTAAATTTCAAGATTTTTTTTACACTCCAAAAACCGTTCCGATTTTTTTCTTGTTCTGTGAAAATTTTAGAAAAAAAGGTTTTCGTCTAAAAAAATTCTCACAGAATTTAATTTCAATAATTGTTTACCCACCTATTTCAATTCAGCTTTTTATTCGGATTCATAATCTGGAAAATTACTGAAAAGTACCATGTCTTGTTTTGAGGGACACAAAACAAAATCACTGTGGGAAATAACGTGCTTTCCTTACGTTAAACTTACCCCACTCAAAACTATTAATTAGACAGGTCGGTTCCCTTGAGAAAATTTTATTTCTTTACGGAAAAAAGATATATCTTTCAAATTAGTTTAAGAAAAAAGTAAAAATTAAAAACAAAACAATTATGATTTTTTGTCTGCTATCTCGTTATGTTTCGACAGTGTTGGTATTTGTGACTGGTTACCATTCGCTTGAAAATCACTTTCCTTTAAAAACATTTTAGGTCATAACACTACATCATTTTAAAAGTTTTCTATCTATCTATCTATCTTGTCAAGATTTCCAGAAAAGCAAGAACCGGCCATAGTTCTTGATGCGTGTGTTTTCCGGAAGTAAAAAGTCGAAGTTGAAGTTTAAAAAAAAAACATATTTCCTTTGACCTTCAATTATTTGTTTCTTCTTTGTTATTATTTTCCGCCCTGGGGACAGAGAATATGTAAACAAATATTGATTTTCAACCTAGATCTCTATACGTTAATTTCCTTTTTTCAAAAGTTACAATTTTCTAAGCCTGATGAAATTTAGCTTCCCTCCCTCTGCCGCCTATAGACGCCCCGCTTCGTAAACTATAATTTTCCGTGTTCCCGCCATTTAATTATTGCAGACGATATTGTTAAAGGGCGGAAACTCTCCCAGTAACAACCGTGATTAACACAGCGGGGCAAACACCTGCTAAAATTTAATGCGATTTTATGAAGTTTAAACTAATAAATGGGAATTAATTCTTAACTTAGTTCAGCGTCTATTTTAAGTAGATGTTGTTTAAGTTTTATTTCCAGTGTTGTGTGTGAGTACTACTTCATTCTTAAATTGTTCATACAAGAAATTCTAAAATGCCCGTTTTAACGATAAATTAAATGGAGTTAAAATAATATATATATATTTTTTTTTTTTGCTGTATATCTGTATTTTGTGTTGTTTTTTCCCTGTATTCATCATCGCCCCCGATATCCAAGCATCCAAGCTATAAAAAAATTAATGTATAGTGTGAACAAACACGTCATTCATTCGGGTAAAAATGAAGAAGTTCTAGTGAAACGAAACAAATCTGTGGACCTTTTATATAGAGTGAATCATTTTGCAGAATATTTAGGCTTATTTTGTGAGTGAAAAGATCTGCCAAAATGCAGAAGAAATACAGGCCATTTTCTGTACCGATTTAACGAGAAATTTATTACCATTTCTGAACATTATGGACTCATTTGGAATGAAATATTTTGTCAGCGTAAACTGTCACCATTTCAGCTGAAGTCAAAACAAATGAATAAACAATGCTAGAAGCTATGCGTTTTTTATTTATTTCTTTTATATGAGGAGAAGCATTGCGAATTAAACGCCCCGTAGTCTTAGGGCTATAATTATTTTCATTTCGGATGCTGAGGCCCGGCTTGGCGAAAATACTTTAACTTGTCAATGAATGGTAGAGTAAATCTGATCAAGTGTAAAGTGGTCTAATAAGCCTGGGAGACTTGCCCATCATTAGTGGTGACACTATTATAAAACACTTTTCTTTACTTTCAACTTTTAATTTTTTTGTTCTTCATGTCTGAATTTAGTATCAAGAGTGCTTATGGAACTGGGATTAAATCAGCGAAACGTTACTAAATGACTGCAAAGAAAAAAAATCAACTGTGGCCATATATACTGTATATATGTTTATGATTTGCACTATAGCCGTTGTTCGTGTAACCTTATTCAAATTGTACAAGCTTATATTTTTGAGGTCGTATGAACTTTTCTTTCAACAAATCGCTGCATATTTGTCCACCATGCAATAGTAATGCATGTAATCTGATCCTTATTTTCGGGACAAAATCAGGCATGTCGGTACAAGTTTTTTTTTCTATTATTTTAAGATCCTCGAGCAAGACTGTCAAAACTCATGAACTGTAGTACTGTGCACATGTTTTATCTTGCTGTTACATAATGCAAGTGTGCCGATATTCGTTAAAAATAAGCTGATAAAACTTTTCATTAAATCTCTATTTTAATAAATAGAAGAAAAATGCCGTAGTCTTCCAAAATAAACTACCAAACAGATAAGGAAATATTCAGACACCTTCATATAATTAATGCAAAATGCATATAGAAAGTTCAAGTCTAGCTAAATATATGACATTTTCTTATAACCAAAAACCAAAGAAAAAAATAAAAAAATCCGTACATCCTTTTCGTGTTCACAAACTGTCGTCTGCTGAATTAAGAAAAAAGACAAATAAATTGAAACGACTTAAATTGAGACAACTGCGTAATTCTATCAATTTAGTTCAAAACAAATTTTTTGACATGACGGGCCTCACGTCACGTCTGTTCGAGAGAGTAATTTTCCACAGCGATGCTGGAAACTACGCTTGTAAATTTACGAAACCCCTAATTTTGTTGCATAAAGCCATTCTATGTGACATCTGTCGAATTTTGTTTAGTTATATTCGTTCAAACCCCCTCATTAACCGTTCTCGTCTCGGATACAATTTGAAATTATTGCAAATCTTAAGTTGTTTGAATGTTTCTTCTGAGATCACAAGGGTTTTAATACTGAGCTAGTTAGCGCTGTGATTTTTTTTCAGGGTTTCAGAAAGCGATGGAAGTTTCAGTTTACTTAAGGACTGTGGTTAAATAAATTATGACAATAAAAAGAAAGGGACGGAGAGAGAGAGAGTACACGTACAAGACAGGCAGCTGTTCCTACATTAGGGGCCTGAAAAATGGAAACTGTCGTTACTGTCACCCAACATAGGCATGTGGAGATAAATCAACAACGCAAACAGGTTTTCGATATTTCTAGGTGTTCTAAGGTATATACTCCAATAACCATGACCTTGCGAATGAATGAATGAATGAATGAATAATAGATGGAAATTGCTGTCGGGGCTGTGGACGAGTGATTTATAGGTGAACCTCTCTCTCTCTCTCTCTCTCTCTCTCTCTCTCTCTCTCTCTCCCGTTTTAGCTTAAATACTGGTCAGATATACTGGAAGCAACTATCGAGAAATTCCAAGTTGATGTATGATAAAGTTTTTTTTTCACTAAGAATAATTGGAAGCTGGTATGTTTTAATAAGCTGTTTGTCTAAATACCATGTTGATCTATTCGAAGTGAGTTATTTAACAGTTAATTACTCTTGACAGCTTTTAAGTGATTGTTTTCTAAACTGATTTTAAAAATAAAATAAAAAATGAATACTGCTATTCTTTCTCTTTCGCCAGTTGTTAGGAAACTATTATCGCTGATATAAGTCAGAGAGTATGTTACAGTCATTGGACATAATTGTTCATCCATTAGCATAAAATGGCCACCATAATTGGAAACTGAACACTTGACGTCTAAAAGTAATAGCTTGATAAATATACTATTTCCTACCTTAATACTTCGTAAGATTCCCTTTCATTCTAAGCACTTCGTCTACTCGGGATGGGATTGTGGCATAAAGGTCTCTAATATATTTGACTGGTAGTTTTTCCCAGGCATGTCTGATGGCGGCTATGAGCTGTTCCCGGGTCTGTATGTTTATGGCAACTTTCTGTATGTCTCTTTTCAGACGAAGCCAAACATTCTCAATAATATTCAGATCGGGGGACTGTGCAGGCCATTCTGTACTGGTGATATTGTTTGTTTCCTTATAGGTGTTCACAATATGGGCTCGATGGACAGGGGCATTGTCATCCATGAAGACATAGTCATTGCTGGTGAAGTGTCTTGCTATTACTGGCCATAAATTATTATCTAAGATTTCAATGTATTTCACAGAGTTAATGTTACCTTCTACTGGTGTCAAAGTCCCGATTCCATCAAAACACATGCATCCCCAGATCATAACACTGACCCTCCGCTCGGAGACTGGACACGCAAGGTGAGGGCTGTTTAATTCATCATCCTTCCGCCAGATGTAAACACGGTTATTTGATGCTACAACTACCTGAGATTCATCACTGAATATCCACTTCTTCCATTCATCTTCCACAGTCCACTGTCTTCTTTCTTTACACCACGAAACTCTCTTTTTCTTGTTAGTGTCCCTGACAACAACCTTTTTCTTAATCATCCTTCTTTTATATCCCAAGCCTGAAAGTTTTCTTTGGATTGTTTTCGTACAGAATCTATGGTCCTTGTCCTCATTTATGATGGTGGTTATGTCTTGTAAAGATCTTCTTCTGTTTTCTTTCACAATTCTAGAAAGTTTATTTTCATCTCTCTGAGTAAACAAACGTTTCCTTCCTCTTCCAGATCTATTTTCTACACTTCCATGTTGTTTGAATTTCTTTAAAATACTCTGTACTGTAGCCCTTGGTATGTCAAATATTTCTGCCACTTGATACTGGGATTTTCCTTCTTGATGACATTTTACAACCAATTCCCTAACCTCACTACTAATTTCCTTCCTTTTGGTAGTCATGTCTGTGTTTACCTTTTTTATTCTAGAACAAATATTGATGACGTCATAATTGTTTCTATGACATCATCATCATGCATGTACCTTTCACCTGACACCAAACATAACAGGTGACAGTTTTCCAATACTACCCGAATTATGCAATAAAACAGGGGAAACAACTTAGAAAAATCAATATTTTTACTGTTGGATGAACAATTATGTCCAATGACTGTACCTTATCTTCTCTGGGAAATTAATATATTTTATATGTTAAAGAAAGTCGAAAAATCCCTTCTCAAAATGACGAATGCTAAACGGGAAAAACCTATGGATTGGAAAATTAAAATAGGGTAACAAGAAACAATTAACGTTATGGTGTGATGTGGTGTGACGTTACGTCTCGTGATGCCGGCTCGCCTGGCTTCCAGTTTAAAGAGGTTGTAGTTCAGAAAAGCAGGAAACCAAAAATTACGTCACGGCAAATCAACCAATAGAAATCCCACTTTCAATGCAGACATATGCCCCCGTATTCGGAGGCCATTATCATAATGACGCAAAGCACACTTTAAAGCGCAAAGGCACATGAAACGTTTTAGCAAGGTGCCTTGATAATCTACTGTTTTTATATACTGTTAACTTAAAATTACCATCATTAACAGAAAACAATATCTAAGCCAAATATAGAGCAAGAGTTACATCGACTATTTTTCTTCGTTTCTCGAACTGTTGTCACCGTCACTCAAGCTCTTTCCGTTTCTCCCGCGTCTTTCAGGGGTTACGATAGAGTGCGAAATGGAGTTTGTTTCACGAAATGGACTTTTAAATAAAAGATATACATATATTATGTCCCCTTTTATATGATGTTTAAGTAATAGATGTTCCAAATATAACCATATATTGTGACTGCTCCCTACGAAATCGACATTCTCTTTCAAAAATACCTACGAAATGGACTTCTGTTATTTTAATTATAGTGAGCACATTAGATAAAGGATATATACCAGGTGGGAAGCGGAAATTACCTGTATACATATATATCTGGTATCTTACCAAACCATAAGTGCTTTCACAGGACAACAGCAGCTATCGAACGGACAGCGATGTGCACATGTGCACCTTTCCCTCGGATATATGTTCACAGCTAACTAGTGTTTGATCAAAACTTTTGATGTCATTTCCATATATCCGTAAAGCATTCAAATATACAAGGTCAATGTCACAGCTATTCCCCGGTCCAGGGGTTGAGAGGGTGGGGGGCGGGGTTGTGGGGTGTTGCAATTGACTAGTGCATTACAATACAGACTAGCTCATGGTATGCTTTCTCTAGTACCGTTCTTTCATTTTATGAAGCCTGTAAAAACTTCTTGCTTCTTTCAACAGTGTGTGGTATTGCATCATTCACATGTTACCGAAATGCCGTTAGTAAATTAACTCTTTGTGTAAGTGGTAGTAGAAGAGTAAGCTGCAACACAGTCACCCATAGTTACTGAATATAAATATCTAAGCAAGCCGCTAATAGCTTTTTTAAAAGCTAAACTTGTGTTACGCTACGTTATATTCCGTTACGTCACGTCACATCACATTACGTTTAGTATGTTATGTTATATTATTTCACCTCCCACTAGTTTCTGTTGTTTTTTTTTCATTGGATAAGACTCACTATTTTTCTATAGTCGGTCAACAGCTTACCCACCATGGGCACACAAGAACAAAATGGCGCCTTCAACAAAATTATTCTTTCTAATCATTATCATATATAGAAAACATACGAAGAAAAGGTTACAGTTATAATTCAAAGATAAAACTAATTCTGACATTTTATTTGCAAATATGTCGTTTCTGGGATAGTTCATTTTTCCGTAATGATTTACGATATGAACTGGAAATCGAATTAATTTAGACACCTTCATGACGTTGCTGTATATAACAGAGACTGAACAGCAGTCTTTCTTCGGTGCGTTCAGTGCTTTGATTTTAATCACGTTAATTTGTCAAGATCGTGATGGTCATTGCAAAGGCGGCGTGGAAGGAAAAAAAAAAAATAACATTTCCTGACAAAACAAACTAATTAAATCAAAGTAAATTCTTAATTTTCATCATTATGTCATAATTTGAGCTAATGCTTCTGGTCATTATGGAATTATTTCCTAGAGAACCGTAAGTAATTGACCAAAGTATGCATATTTAAAACATCAGCGACATGCAAGTCAGTTTTGCTCGTTCGCAGTATAACTTTAATTGAGCCATTAAATCAATCTGTTCCTTCTAAAGAAGCTTTATTTAAAAAATCTTATACAACTATTAGACTATATAATCTAATTGGTCAGAGCACGCCAAGACTAGGAGCTGCTACCAAAACGTGATGTTTGGTTAAGATTCTTGGCAAAATATACAAAATAGAACATTTATCCTTCTTGTCAGAAATAAAATAGTATTTAATAATTTCAAGTTGGTGTGTTGAATTGACAGTTCCTGACTTTCAAAAGGCTGTATTTCATTATCAAATACGCCCCCGCCCCCCTCCCCCACCCCCACCCCACACACACAAATCGCCAAAAAAGTCCTCAAGGTAAGTTTTCACATGACTTGGCTCATATGCTTGTGATATAATGTGTTTGAAATTAGCTCAACGAAATTCGACATTAGACCTAGGCCGAAATGAATATCGTATTAGCTCAACATTAGACATTAGGCGTTAGCAGAAATTAATTTGTGCTTTCACGACATTCGACATTCAAAGTTTCAAACGTTTACTTTGAATGTTTTGCTAACCTAGCACGACATTCGACTTACAAATTTTGAATCAGTTGTTTTGAATGTTGTGCTAGCACAAATTGACATTCAAATTTTGATTCATTTGCTTTGATTGTCGTAATGGCAAAGCATTCAAAGGAAATGATTCAAAATTCGAATGTCAAATGTCGCGCTAGCACAACATTCACTTCTGCCAATGTCGAATGTCTAATGTTGAGCTAACAAAACAATAAGTTCGGTCTATGTCCAGTGTCGTATGCTGATCTAATTTCACACACATTGATCTAAACTAAATGCAACATTTGAACATTTTGTAAGCATCGAAAAACGCACCAACAGCAAAGAAACGATAGACATACGATAAATCAGTTTATAATTGATATAAAGAAAGCATGACAGACAGACGGACGAATTGCCATTTTTTATCTAAGAATCCAAAAACATCCATGTACACAGCTCTGTCTGTCTGTCAAATGCGTTGAGGGATTTCCACTTCATAATCTTCCATGCGATAACTTTTGTTACACCGAACATAATTCACAACAGATACCAAGAAAAAAAAAAACAACAAACAAAAAACAAACAAACAAACCAGTGACTATGTAAAGATCCTCATTAATCAGAAAATATTGAATACATGTTTTCCTTTATTTTCTATATACATATACTCCTTTATTTTCTATATACATGTACGTTTAATATACATATACACTTTCTATAAAGGTCACGTACAGAGTAGTCTGTATAACATAAAATGTAATTCATCATCATCATCATCATCATCATCATCATCATCAACAACAACAACAACAACAATGATGACGACGATAAGAACAACAAGACCAACAACAATACAAACGTAGTAAAAGTTAGAGAAGAAAAAAGTAGTTTTGATAATAGTAAAAGCAGCGGCAACAGTAGCAGGGACAGAAGCAACAGCAGCAGCAGTAGAAGTAGCAGTAGTAGGTATATGTAGAAGTTATAACGACGGTGATGATGATAGCAGTGGTACTTATGGCAGATATATAATGTTCCTAAAGTTATAAATTAATTGAACATTGTCAGCTGCTACATATGTAGTTTTAGTATAAACCCCCATTTCTAAGAAACACTTTTGTAGCATATTTTACCTATTACGAATGTGATCACGTTCGTAAAAAGTCTGTGTCAAAGGTGGTTTGTTACGAATGTGGTCTAAAAATGCACCCCTACACTTTTCTATATACATGCACTCTTTTATTTTTCGATATACGTTAACACTTTTATTCTATGTACATAGAACATCTACATGCACGCTTTTATTTTTCTATATACATGCACTCTTTTATTTTTCGATATACATGAACACTTTTATTCTATGCAAATAGAACATCTACATGTACGCTTTTATTTTTCTATATACATGCACTCTTTTATTTTATTTTCATTTATAATTGTTCTCTTTTATTTTCCTATATAAATGTACTCTTTTATTCACCAATATCACCATCTATATACATGTAACTTTTGATCTTGCTATATACATGTACGCTTTTATATTATATGAACATGTACCTTTTTGTAGTATACATATATTTACGCTTTTATTAAGAAAGTGGACAAAATGAAAAAAAGCTTCACTTTTGCTGTCGCCATGTTTTTATAAAATTATATTAAATTTTTTGAAAGAAAGTTTTAAACAAATTTTCAAAGGTAAATTTCAATTGCGTTGAAACGTTCTAAGCAATCTGATGACAATTCAGAATTGTAACATGACAAGTAAGGCATAAGGTCAATTTGACCAAATATTTGGAATTTGATCACATGTCCAGGTTTTGTCACTTTGTTCTCTAGCCGGTATGGTCAGAATTCAAAATATATTTACAACTGTTAAAAAATGTAGAAAACCACAAATTAACCACCAAGGCTGATCCTTTATCACTTTGTTTATCGCTCATTCCGGATAGTGACCACTTCTTTATCTGTTTTTCAATCTCTCTATCAGAAAATCTCTAATTACACCTGGTGTTAAAGTTGTCATTTATATTATAAGTTAGGTCAACATTTCTTCAAAAGAGCGACCATTTCAATTGTTTAATTCAGTTTTAGGGGAGCATCGGTATTTTAAAAAGTGACATTTCGGATTTAAACTTTTCCCTTAATTGTTGAAGGGGATATCTTTGTCATTAAAGGGACCAGACATGCAGAAAAAGATTAACGCCTTTTTTCTGTGGCATCTAAACGAGGGTGAACTATGGGAACTTGGTTAAGGAAGTCGAGCAGAAAGCCATTTTATAGAAATAAACATTCTTTTTTCTCTCAGTTTGGTTGCTGTTGGTGTTGCTGTTTTAATGAAGAGGCGGAAAGTGTGTGTGTGTGTGAGTGGGGGGGTGGGGTGCAGATTTTAAAACAATTACAACATCAAAGCTGTCAGTGGTATAAAGATTTGCCATTATCAGGTAGTTGCATATAATAGTAAAATAACAATATAGAATTGATGGTTAGCAGTAATGAACTATTTCATCGGGCAGTAAGAGTTAATTTGATATTCAGCTGTTTAAACTATCGTCTTCGAGAACATCTAGGAATAAACATTTAACTAAGCAGAATGTTGCCACACTTGATCTGTCTCCTCGGGCGAGAGATTATAGTCGCTGACCATGATGACGTCATGGGTTCGACTCCCGCAACTCATATTTACCATGAATGTGAGAAATCTGGCTATAGGAGAATGAGATTCTAGTATTGGTAAAACTACCTGCTATAACTTTGACTTAAAGGGCGATAAACTGAGATAAAACAAAGTTAGATTTATTAAGGGGTAATATATACCGATATGTTAGCGATATTTTTCATCTTAGTAAAATTATTGTTTATCGGTTATTTGTAGAAGCCGAGGCTCAGCTCACAGTAAGACCATGGAACCGACTTCTTAGGGGGAAAATTTTAATATCCAAAGTCGAAAAAATTAAATGCATCATTAATAAATATTGAAATAGAATAAATCTTACAGAAAACATCACTCGCCCCTTAACCATATGATTTATTTCATTCCCTTCAACTAAGCATGAAAGACTAGCAATCTATTTCGAAACCATTATTTTTATATACGTATAATTTTTTTTTCTAACCCTTTTGCTAGAACGAAAATGAAAGCATATTTTATTCATTAAAATTCACATGGCATAAGATTTTGAAAGTGTTTCTTGAAGGATTTTCTAATTAAAGTAATGGGATGTGCATTTAAAGAAATGGAGAATGGGAAACCGGATACGGCGTTGGTAATCATCCTGCGACCGTAAAACTTGTGATGTCCTGGCGGTTTTACGGCATCGAGGTATCAAAAAAGCGTGCAAATGTTGCATATAGTTTGATAATTGATTCAAAATGGAAAAATGTTTACTGGCAAAACACAAACAAGTGCTTTAAAGATTTCTTTGTTTGCTTGAAACTCGTTGTTTCGCGTCGCAAAATCTAGTCGCGGAAATATTTCCCAATTCGCGAAATTCAAACCAAGTGCATTTATTCTGTTTATTTATTTAACAAACCTTTAAAGCTTAATGATTCTTATTATCCTGTTAAATTTTATAAATGTATTACATTTATAGGGGTGTTATTTGAAAAATTACTTACTGTACAGCGAACAATGCAGATCATGATCTGACTAAGAGGATGTGTAGGGTTAAGATAAGGCTCATATAAGAATTATTTACTTGATCCTTAAAACCCTGTTCTCATTAAAATTAATTTTAGAGGTTAGGTATAGTGCGTTGCTTCATACAAGAATATATAAAATGTTTTCCAAGGACATGTGATACTTTTGGGGGTTAAAATACACTTTCCTTTATTTTTGACACAGGCATCTACAGTAAATGACCAACGCCATATTCTATAGAACGTCAGTCGGCCTCCTCTAGCAGAGACAATATGAGAATTAACTAAGAGATGTAAAGAATGTACTGATGTGTTTCTGGTAAGTGTTTCATATGCTTTTATTGGCAATTAAGAAAATGCAATACACATTTCTACTGAGATTCAAATGTAAAATGATTTTCATAATTAAAAATCTTCCAGATATCTTTAAATGACAGACACACATTAAGAGTTTCTGGCCATTAATCCAGCAAAACACGCGTTACGTGAATAAAAAGTAATTTACGTGAACATTTTACGACATATGCCATGAGCCGGTCTCTCTTGCCATTACGACATTCTATTTTCGGCTTTCCAGGCCCGCTGTTTTTCATATGTTCTTACTTAGTACAAACTGCGCAGCGCGTTGAGTTCGGCACGGTTTTAGCTAAAACCCAGCGAGAAAAGAATTTCAATTTGTTTTAGCTGTTACTGCAAATTGCTTTTTAACATTCTGGTCATATTTTTGTTATTTTATAGCATACTGCGACCAAGCGGGCACTCACTTTCTGTCAGTATATACATAACTTTAATCTCTGTTTCAGAAAACAAAATCTGCCAAGACTTCAGAGGTATGAAAAGCAAATCCTTGTTAAAATAGATGAATTTAGGACTGTTTATAAACGTCATGTCCAAGTATACATTCACAAATTTACACCCTAGTGCAAAATGCTTCTTTAGAATATTTTATTTACAACTTTTCTGGATTTGGGCATCCATTAATAATAGATGCTAGGAGGGGAAAAACATGCAAGTTGAATTTTTAGAAGATGACGTAAGACTTTGCTATTTTTAACGTCAGTCTTGTA
The DNA here is from genome assembly GCA_012932295.1 of Cyclina sinensis. Classification (NCBI taxonomy): domain Eukaryota; kingdom Metazoa; phylum Mollusca; class Bivalvia; order Venerida; family Veneridae; genus Cyclina; species Cyclina sinensis. The sequence goes on from JAAONU010000009.1 coordinate 15,273,344, forward strand.
AAGAGCACGTGATTTAGGTCAACTATGTCTTAAATACCCTTTATATTCCCATCTAAATACGCATAGAAAGCGAATCTGAAATGGTAACTAGAAATGGCAAAAGCAGAGACTTGGCGTTTGATTTTGGTTTGCCGTAAAGTGCGTAATGGCTGTCGTGAAAGACAGGCAAGGAGAACAAACTTCTTCATAACTTTGTTTGAGTGCAGGATTTGTGTAAAAAAAATATACTTTCACAACGGTCGAATCTGCTTACATAACACGTAATGCAATATCCTCAGTGGCGGTTTCATTATTTTGTTCATATTTCAGACAACAAAATCTTTTTAAAAGTTGAAATAGCATGAGTTACAATATATTTCTCGAAACATGTGTCTTTGATCCCAGCCTCAGGTTCATTTTGTTTTTGTTGTTAATTGTCTTTCTTGTGAATTACACTTAGCTGTAAAATATGAAGTTCCAAAACATAATTATAACTGAAAACATAGGCGGACTGTTATAAATAATGCGGAAAGGAAGGAAATGGTGTTATTACGGCAATATATGAACGCTATAACCACGGGTTTACACGCTGAGACGAGAGTTTGCGAGATTTCGCGAGAATTAACATCAGATTTATTCAACACCTGTGTTAATCCATACTTGTGAAAATGAACATAAGAAACCCCATTTTGTACACAGCTTTGTCGCATATTTTGCGCACATAAAACCTAATGAGTTTTATAAATACTTATTAAAGGGGCTTTATCGGGCTATTCCAGGCGGGAAAAATGTAAGTAAAATGCAAAAACATGCCTGCGGTAGAGGCTGTTACCAGCAACAGAATGCCATAAAATCCACTAACAGATAGAGACAGCTATTCCAAGAATTAGAGATATCTGAACGACATAAAATATCTTTTAAATCTCGAAGTACAAACAGTTTAAGTTTACTAATTAGCAAAATAAGTTATCTGTGTCAACTTCTGAAGACTACACAAAGCATTCTGTGTTTTACTTTTACGACATCTTAGACGCGTATGGAAGGCAGTTGGATTAAATACAGCTATTCCCAAATATAATGTTATAATTGAGGATTGATCCTTTCGTGGTAAAAAAATTTACCTGATGCATTATGTGATGCTGTAAGCTTCGAAATATTTCAAAAGAATAACTGTCATTCCATTCATAGATGCAAATAAGAGTCAAGATGAAAACATGTAAATATGTTTACATTTAACCTACATATATTATGTGTGTAGGCCCCATGGTATGTCTACGTATGTATAGGCCCCATGTTATGTCTACGTATGTTAGGCAGTATGAGAGAAAGGTCAAAGTCAGTATTTCATCATTCTTTAAAATACTTGCTGACTTTGTTTAGAAGATCAAAAGTCTGACAATAAAAAGAATGTCTCTGTGAGGTCTCCATATGCAGCGCTGCATTCCCTTTGAAAGCAGTTTGAATAAAGACCTTGGGTTAATCCTAAGTCATTTTTTACGGTATTGCTAGCAGAATGTGACCATGACTTCAACATCCCTTTTGCCTGCGCAATAGCAAGACAAAACTCCATAAGGTACAGGTTATGGACGGTGTGACCATGACTTCAACATCCCTTTTGCCTGCGCAATAGCAAGACAAAACTCCATAAGGTACAGGTTATGGACGGTAAACATATCTTGACATGAAGCTGACAAAAACAAGCATAGCGGCGGTAGCCAACTAAGAAAAGTCCAAGATCAACTTTAACTGTTATATTTTTTATGTCATACAAAGAAAAACCAGACTTCTCCCTTTTTCTTTTTACAATACACATTTTGTCTTTGACATATCTGAAGACGACTTACTCTTTTTTAGAAGAAGAGTTTCTGCTTAGACTAAAATAATTTCGAACCAGTAGAATCTCAAAAACTGACGAAATTTTCTGACGAATTGTATATATGTATTTATATCATATATGGCAATAGATGATGACCTCTTGTCATATAATTCGAGTACTTTGTTTATAAGAAAATATACAGTTTTGACCAAATGTAAGACCACTGCGCCTTTTATCCAGTAAAATACCGTGTTTTTTCTCATTTATGCCTCAAGAAATTGTACGACCACATCTTTCCGGAAAATCTATTATATTGTCAATACTTTAGACAGTATCTTAAATAAATATCCTTTTCCGGGAAAAAAACCGAAAGGACGTCCATTTTATTTCCGAGCAAAACTCTTGACTGCTAGAATTGATGAGACAATTATAGGGGCAACGAGATGCCAATGGGGGAAAACAGAAAATGTCTATAACTTTCTCAAAGATGTTTGAATGGAGATTAATGGAACGATTACATCCAATTTGCCCAAGATCACTTCCCGACCTCCCTTCCGATCTTTGTTCTAATGCTCTTTTTTAAACGGTGAAGTTTGTTACCCATTGATTCGGTGAGAATCTATGAGATGATCAAGGGCTATAAATGAATGTGTTTGGAACCTTCGAAATATCTCTGTTTCTTGTGAGGTCAGCGTTTTATTTTTATTTATTTATTTATTTATTTATTTATTTATTATATTAGGCTTATATTAACCACGTTGTTCTCAATGCACTAACTAACATTCTTCTAATATGAATATTCTTCCAAATTTATTTTAGGATTTTTAGGAACGAGAATTTGCTCTGTTACTGGTATGAGCCAGGCATCAATTACCCGAGAAGTGTTGTTATGTTAATGCATGTGGTGAACTCATTTATGCCGAATGGATTATGCCATCCTTGTTAGTTGGATGAGTCCATTTTCAATTAAAAGGGTTTCTGGTATGATTAAAAAAATAAGGTTAATGAAGATTTTCAAATGTATAATGATTCCTTTACAGATATCACACTTGGCGTTGTTATTAATATTGTTGTTGTTGGTTTTGGTTGTGGTAATAGAATTCGAACCCATACTCTCTGACACCAGGAGTGTAAGTAGCTTTCTGTCTTCTAAGATTGGACGAAAAGTGAAAAATACCTCGTTAACTATATATATAGCTGTATCTTGTCTGAAACCAGAATTAGTCATGTGATGAAAGCAACTTGTGCTTGGGGTACACATCAAAAAGAGTTCTGCTTTTGTGTGTAAGTAATACGCCTAATATAAAATTCAGAATATGTAATTAGGGAAACTCGAGTCCAGAAAATATTGTCAATTTTATAGAAATTCTTCTTAAGTTAGATTTATTCCGGCGGTTTATCCCATGATTAGTAAAATTGTTGGTGATTCGCACCCGATCAGATTTCGTGAATTAGAAGATATAAATGAGACATTAACATTGCCTTCAGCCAGATGAATCAGTATGGGGTAAAGTTTCTCAAATGTAAAGGTAGTGACTGCAATAAATAGCTACATTGTTTGGTCAAAAAATAGTACTTGGAAACATTTGTATTTTTATCCATGTTTTGATGCTGCTGTTGCTACTGCTAGTGTTACTGTAAATGCTGCTGATATTTCTTGCTGCCTAATATTTGAAAAGCAAAAATGTTTAAGTGTGTATATTTTGTTTGTTTTAAATTACATGACTTTAAATGAATTCATTTTAACAACAAATTATTAGTGATTTTCGTGGTGTAACTTATGCTGCTACTATGTCTAAAACTGCCTTTGCTGATGCTGCTCCTAATGCTACTGTTTTGTTATTATAGCTACATCTCTACTAAGACACTACAACTGCTGATGCTGATGATGATGATGACGATGATTATTATGATGATGACGATGATTATGATGATGATGACGATGAATATGATGATGATGACGATGATGATGATGATGACGATGAATATGATGATGATGACGATGATTATGATGATGATGACGATGAATATGATGATGATGACGATGAATATGATGATGATGACGATGAATATGATGATGATGACGACGACGATATTACTTATGCTACTCTGCCTTTACTGCTGCTTCTACTGCTACTGCTGTTTACACGATTTCTGCTACTACAATCTATACAGCTGCTTAATTCGACAGATTACTGCGAGTTTCAGCATGATGTTTGAAAATTCAATGAAAATAAGGATAACGACGTATTGTAGGGTACATGTTACTTTGAAGGAAAACAATTTTAACATTAAACGCTGAAAAAAAATGAAATTAATACACCTTAAAGACGCAAAAGTCCCATTTCTTGATTGCTATTCACAATATGTACTTGAAATTAAGGACCAGTTCCTTTAGGAAAAAATAGCTACATTTTTTAACTACCCAGCATTTTAGGAGTAATCGGGTATCATTCGTAAATCAAGGTCTATTCAGACTCTGACGTTTTATACTAATTTAACAACTTGGTCCCTCAATGAATGCGGTTCTACATTGTGAAGAAACCCAGGTGTTTTGTTAAGGTGTTCAAGTTATATCCTCGGATACTGAGACATTTTTCTCGCTAATTTTCAAATTGGATACAAAATGGTGATAAAGGTGGTAAGAAGTCCAAATTTATTAAGTAATTTGACATAGGATAACTGTTTGTGTGGTAGATGTGTGAAGATGTGAACAGCTAGTTTGGTGCGTGTGTGTAAAGAATAAAATGACTGGACATTTAACGGTCCTCCTTTCTTAAATAAAATACGTATAAATTAGAGCATGTATGTACTTAGCCATTTATCTGGAAGATTCTAACAATTTATGAAAGTTGGACCTTTTTTTTCGAGACCCTTTAAAAGAAAATTGATTGTTGCTAACACATACTTTTAAACTTCTTTTTTTCTGATTATACCTGGAGCAAGTGTAGATATTTTCTTCAAGCTTGAAAGTTACACACAAAGTCATAAGCAAGGTCTACATACCAATTTTCAAAACTTTTGATCTTTTTTGACATAACTGGACCCCCTTTTTTTTTTTTTTTTTAACTGTAAAAAGTAAATGTCCACACTAACTTTTCCTTAAATTATTATGAAACTTTTTACTATAAAGGATGTAAAATTCACACATTCCCTTTGCATGATTTGTAAGCAAGGTCTATTACTCTGTCTTACATTTTTATACATTTAATATCCTTTTAGAAAATGTTACATATTTGCCAGTTTCAAATTATAGTTTTTAAATGTGAATGAAACATTTAGATATCTGTAGAGACAATTCCATATAGAATGTTCCATGACCCTGATTTACCGGTTTTTTAATATATAATGATTATCTTTTGTGAAATTATTTAAAATTTGCCAGGTCCAAGATCATTTCTGTAACCTCTTCAACCATTTATTTGAACTTTGAAATATGTTCTGACTTTTGAGATATTCAAGAGAAGTTTACAGGTCAAGTTCTATAACTCTTTCCTACATTTCGATACAATTATTGCACTTTGTTGTCCACTGGGGACATTGGAAGTATTGTAGATATCTAAAGGAAAATAACCACGTTTAAAATTTCCAAAAAATCATAATAGAAAATCTTCGACATGCTTACCTTAAATTTATCTTATTGAATATTATTTCCATAAAAGCTCAATGGGTTTGCAAATATGGTCGAACAATCCTACAGACAGATATGATTTTAGTCATTAAAACCTGGTTACATCTTGTAGGTGTTACTTGCGTATATGATCTCTAGCCAGTGTCAAGGCAGAATGTCTTCGGAGAAATCTGCCAGGTCAGATGGTGGTGTCGTAGATTTTAAATACTAGTATCGTTCACCAGTTTTCTTCTGTTGAAATCAAATTCTTTTACCATCTCGCAATACTGCTGGAACACAGAATAACTGACAGAGGACAGAACATTCGTAAACACAGAATATAACAGTTCTATCTGAAATCTTTACGTGACAAGCACGTCGTTCACGTTCAAACGAACTGCAGCAAAGTTAAACAGACGACCAACCTTAATCATTATACGGACATTAAAACGAATTGTTTGTTCCTTAAGAGATTGATTTGGTGTCAACGTTTTGAAAAGTGTCTCAAGATTTTGATTCTGATCACAAATTTACATAGCCTTTACATTAGAATATCTGCTAGGGGTGGAAGTCTGGGTGGACCTACATTTACCATATTTTTAACAAATATGTTACAAGTACAACTAAAGCACGTATGCTCTATGAACACTATTAATCGTTAAGTATCCCGTTTGTGTACTTAATCTGAAAGCGTTTCTGTTTATTGCTTTAAGCATGCAGTGACAACAATACATACAAAAAGATTCACAGTTTCTGTGATAACAACACACAAACAACAGAAGGTATTTGTATGCCTGTATGGTTTGCCTACATGTGCTGTGAAAGCTTGCAGAACACCGAAACATGGAATTATAATTGTTTATGATGTAGTCATAGTGCAGGGGCATTTTTATAGTGTAAAAAAGGGAGGGTCGTGATTTTGCTTAAGAAGGCAAGAAACAAAGGGACTTTCTGGGCTATATTTCCTTTAACTAGCGTATTTCACACACGGACGACAAGAACAACAACAACTACTACATTTGCTACGACAAGAGCACGACTTTTCAGTAAGACATTCTTCTTGATTCCATGTGCATGTTTACATGCAGATAAAGATTGTTACAGTTTAAATATTTCACAAGGTGTCGTAAAATCTAAAGTTTAAGACTAATCTGGGCTTTCTTTTTTCAGAAGTTTTGGCATTTGTCGATGGCGGTCAAAAGTGTTGTTCACAACAAATAGTGATAAACAGTAATTTTAGGCATAATATTATAAGTATCTACTAAAACGCATTTTAGCTGATTCATGCCTGAATTATCCTTGTGTATATGCCAGCATTACACGGTATTTAACGAGACTGTAGAGATCTCACGAGAAGGACAGAATAAAAACCGTCTGATTTCAGCACTAAAATGTCATTCATGGTTGACCATAGTTTAGATGGATAAACAAAATGATAACTTGTCTAGCTCTTTTTGTTTCAGTTTTATGAGACCAGGCGAAGTAGTATACTTAAAGACATTAAAATGTCAAGATGTGTTTGATAAAAATCTCCAGCGGTATGGAAAACACACGGAGATCTTGTTTGCGTATCGCGATGTCTTCATTTTAAATTAGTCACAAAATACCGTTTGTTTTCGGTTGCCCTACGAACTATTTCGGTCTGGTAGTTTGACTTTTTTCGAGTAATTTAATCTCCTTGCGACAATAAAATAAATAAAAAAATCCAAGTTATGGGTTTTGTCCATTTTACCTATCTGAACCCTACATAGACAGACATAATATTTAATCAGATTTTTTTAAAAATAAAGTTGCTATTGTATTAAAGGCTGTAGTCTTTGTTGACGTTTTTTTTTCATGACCCGTTCACACCGTAAAAGAAGTTTGCTCCGTATAACTTTCTCTAATTTTACCACCATTTGGACATCTTGAATCTGATAAAAATGCCAAATTATACCTCTTATCATACAGATTATTAGATAAAATTCAAAGAGATTGTTGAAACACCCAAATATACATAATATTAACAGAACAACCAGCTTAAAGTTCATAGGAGTGTCTCCAGTATTGTTCCTCCGTCAACTATCAAAAAGTTTTTTCAGGTAACCACTGAACCTGTAGAATAAAATTTGCTGTCGTCTTCTTAAAAGTGTTTAATAACCACAAGTCTAAAAATACTTTTACAGAGTTGTCGTTCTTTAAAAGAGTTGTAGTGCTTAAATAGAGTTGTCGTTCTTTAAAAGAATCGTCGTTCTTTAATAGAGTTGTCGTGCTTTAATAGTACTGTCGTTCTTGAAGCGAGTTATGTCCTATAATAGAGTCGTCGTGCTGTTGTCATACATTAATAGAGTCGTTGTTCTTCAATAGAGTTGTCGTTCTTTAATAAAGTTGTGTGCTTTAACAGAGTTGTCATGGTTTAATAGAGTCGTCGTTCTTTATTAGAGTTACCGTGCTTAAAAGAGCTGTCGTTCTTGAAGCGAGTTGTGTGCTATAATAGAGTCGTCATGCTGAAATGGAGTTGTCGTTCTTTGAAACAGTTGTATGCTTTAATAGAGTTGTGTGTTTGATTGGAGTCGTCGTTCTTTAAAAGAGTCGTCGTTTTTAAAAGAGTTGTTGTGCTTTAATAGAGTTGTTGTTTTTTAATAGATTTAGTGTTCTTTAATAAAATTAGGTGCTTTAATAGAGTTGTCATTCTTTAATAGAGTTATGTGCTTAAATAAAGTCGTCGTGCTGTAATAGAGTTGTCGTTTTTAAAAGAGCTGTATGCTTCAATAGAGTTGTGTGCTTTAACAGATTCGTTGCCTTTTAATAGAGTTGTGTGCTTTAACAGAGTCGTTGCCTTTTAATAGAGTTGTATGCTTTAACACAGTCGTTGCCTTTTAATAGAGTTGTATGCTTTAACAGAGTCGTTGCCTTTTAATAGAGTTGTGTGCTTTAACAGAGTCGTTGCCTTTTAATAGAGTTGTATGCTTCAATAGAGTTGTATGCTTTAACAGAGTCGTTGCCTTTTAATAGAGTTGTATGCTTTAACAGAGTCGTTGCCTTTTAATAGAGTTGTATGCTTTAACAGAGTCGTTGCCTTTTAAAAGAGCTGTATGCTTCAATAGAGTTGTATGCTTTAACAGAGTCGTTGCCTTTTAATAGAGTTGTATGCTTTAACAGGGTCGTTGCCTTTTAATAGAGTTGTATGCTTTAACAGAGTCGTTGCCTTTTAATAGAGTTGTATGCTTTAACAGAGTCGTCGTTCTTTAATAGAGATAAGTGTTTAAATAGAGTCGTCGTACTTTAATAGAGTTGTTTTGCTTTAATAGAATTGTCGTTCTTTAATCGAGTTGTGTGCTGTAATAGAGTTGTGTTCTTTGATAGAGTTGTCTTTTTTAATAGAATTGAGTACTTTAATAGACTTGTCATTCTTTAATAGAGTCGTGTGCTTTTATAGAGTCGCCGTTCGTAATCTGAGTTGTTCTTTTACAGAGCTGTCGTTCTTTAATAAAGTTGTGTTTTTTTAATAGAGTTGTGAGCTTTATTAGAGGTTTGTGTTTTAATGGAGTCGTCGTTCTTTAATAAGGTTGTCGTGCTTTAATAGATTTGTCGTTCTTTAATAATGTTCTTAAACAGAGTTGTTCTGTTACAGAGTTGTCGTTCTTTAATAGAGTTGTGTGTTTTAATAAAGTCGTCATTCTTTAATAGAGTTGTCGTGATTTAATAGAGTTGTCGTTCTTTAATTGAATCGTCGTTCTTTAATACAGTTGTGTGCTTTAATAGAGCTGTCGTTCTTTAACAGAGTTGTCATGCTTTAATAGAGATGTCGTTCTTTAATAGAGTTGTCGTTCTTTAAAAGAGTTGTAGTTCTTTAATAGAGTTGTTGTGCTTTAATAGAGTTGTCGTTCTTTAATAGAGTCGTCGTTCTTTAATAGAGTTGTCGTTTTTTAATGGAGCTGTCGTTCTTTAATAGAGTTGTCGTTCTTTAATAGAGTTGTGTGCTTTAATAGAGTTGTCGTTCTATAACAGAGTTGTCATGGTTTAATAGAGTCATCGTTCTTCGGCAGAGTTGTACTTTTAGAGAGTTGTCAGTCTCACCTTTTATCTAATTTTCTATCCTTTTCGTTTGTTTCTCGCAAGCCGATTTTTTTCTCAAAGCTCACCAATAAAAACTCAGAATTTGACATTAAGCTGAAATGGTGAAATGGTGTTCAAAATAATTATCATTTAGATAAAACTATATTTGCTTTGACTAAATTATACTTTTTTGTTAGACCTGCATTATTTTATCTGCATTTTCGAAAAAAACACAAACAGACACATTGAAGGACTCTTCTACAAAACATCTACAGCTAAAAAAGAAATAAAACATGAAAGAAAACTTAGAAACAACATATTCATTTTCAAGATTTATATTGCCTTTTTAAAGTTAAATGACTGTCATTTTTATGTTTTATCTGTAAAATTGCGAGAGCTAATTCTATTTCAAATAAATAAGTTTCTTTGTTTTTTAATTGCTCTGTTATGTTCCATAAAAGCAAATGTATTACCCTTTCTTTTGAAAATAGACACATTAGTTCAACTTAAATTATAAAAGAATTCATTAATCAAAGAAGGGTTATTTTGTTAATTCGATAATTACTACGCAAGTCTGATAATAATTACCCTCTTAAAACAATTAGCGCGGCTGATGCACAGATAATATTCATACGCCATGACCTTTCATTCTATTACACCGCAAAAAAATAACCCTATCTAATTTCAAAGAGATTTTTCGCTCATTTGATTTTATTTGATTACTGCACATTACATTTTTACAACGTTGTTTTCGAAAGTGGAGGTAGGGTGTTTATTTTTGCCAAAAAGATGTAAACGTCATAGAGGACATCACCATAGCAAACGACGTTATCTATACTCATTCTGTATGAAAAGTTTAGTACTTATTTCAAAAAATGTCATCGGTATTAAAATAGCCAGACATCCAGGCTAATGAGATATCTATTCTCTTAAATAGCTATATACTCCCCGATTTTTTACCCTAGATGCCAGGAACCTGCCGAACAGGCCATAGGTAACCATTCTCTATCTAGCTGTCGGCTATTAAACCGGCGTCGGCAAAACATAGCAGTCATAGCAGCCAGGCCTCGAAAGCGGTTACACTTTCTGCTGAGGTATGTAAAAAGAAAAGCTGTCCAGACTAAAACGCAATCTTTTACAGTGAACGAAATTGAGGGTGCTCGTGGGGTGAGGGTTTTGGTCATGCCTTGGCTAAACGGAAGATAGTATTTTGTATTTTATAGAAAGATGTAAATATATCATGTCATGAAGAGAGGCTTACTTAACAAATATTTTTGCATTACTTATTAAGCAACGTTTTCTGACAGTTATTTTCCTTATCATAAAATTCGAAAACCAAAGTTTCATTTCAGTAAAGTTTGGAACACAAATCTACTTTCTGTACTATAACTTACAGCAGATACATTACAGTTTTTAGATGTGAGCAACTGAACATATTTTAACCAACAACTATCAAATTTTATCATCCCTGATAAAGGAATTTATTACTTTACGAGACAAAGACTATGCGGTTTATAGTCTGAACGAGAATTTTAAGTACGAATGTACCAAACTTATTTGAATCTGGAATTTCTCCTGGTTGACATTTTTTCTTGTTTCAGATTTCTTCAGGAACATAATCGCTTTCTTCTATGACAGGCAAAATTGACATAATTGACAGCTCAGGCTAGGATTTCTATTCGCGGATATTGTGACTTGATTTTAATGTCATCTGGATTTTTTCAGTGAAATATATTACAGGAAGTTGTTTGTCATACTATTTCGCGAAGAAACAGCACATGAAAAAGAAAAAGATTACCAAAGACAAATATTTATTGTATATCTTTTTGGGGGGAAAATTACGTCACTTTTAAGAGTGCATTTGAAAATCATGACAAACTATTTTGACTATAAGTCGGCCTTGGAAATGGGAAATAGTGGTGGGGGCGGTATTCGCTATTTGACAAAATGTCAAGGTAACTGCACCTTAGGTCAAGGTATGGTTGTTTGCTAGCACCGTAACACCAAATGTTTAAATACAACAGAAACAATATTTATTAGCAGGCGTTAAAAATGGCAGTCTGTAGGATATTATATTTTCACCAGGATGCTACTAAAGGACAACAGTTTAATATTTTATAGTGTGTCTCAATGTTTTCCGTCAGGAACAACAGATCTAACAATAGGTCACGCAGGCAGTAGGAACAAATACAGCTGTATAAATGTTACCAAACATCTTAACTGTAAATGTGCACAAGACAAGTGTCAGTATAATACTCATTACTACTGAGAAAGCAGCCACTTGGAAAAGAATTTCTAGAAAAGCTCTGTGCGTGCGTGCGTGCGTGTTTTTTCCAATAAATATTCTTTCACTAATCAATAACGGGAGTGACTCAAAAAAAAAAACAAAAAAAAAAAAAAAAAAACTGCAGCACATGTGAATGTGTCGATAAGTCTAACTTTTCAGTATGTTAATGTTGTAGCTTTAATTCTTGTTCTGTTCTGTGCTGTGGCTGAGCAAGTCTGGTTTAAGCAGCAAACAAGAATCTTCTTGATTCATATTCAATAATTATTAACTGAAATGTATTTTTTATTTAAACAAATGGACAAATACTTTGGATTCTTACGTATTAATTGCACATTATAATTGACAACTACAGAATAAGTTTCAGCCGTTTTCGTAACACAGACCATAAATTTATTACATACCTTCATTTCATATCGAAAATATTTTTTTATAAAGAAACTTTTAAGAAGGGAATTTTAGAATTTCAAGAACGGCTTGCTAATAAATTTATAATGACATTCATTCACTTGTTGAGATACTGTATCAGAATTTTGTGAATAACAAGACAGACTAGCTTAAACGTTTCAATAAAACTTTTAACTTTCACCATCACAATGCATTTTTATTTCAGCATTTAAGTTCTTCAGAAGTTTAATATGTTCTCCAAAAGGTGTGTCCTGACGAATGTTCGTTCTTTGCTGCCGATGTAAGTAAAACCGAAACTATTAAACATGTTTGAGTTGGTCAGGCATTGCGTATGACCTTTAAAAGGGTTAAGCAAAAGTGAAAAAAAAAATGAAAATGAATTAAAATGCAGAGTTATTGTTTTATACAAAAATGTGTAGCCTGTGTGTCAAACACGGAATCTCCTGATGTGGTTCTGCGGAGTGAAATTGTCCTTTAGGGCCATTTTATGGTCCTAATTTTAACCCTTAACCTTAAAACTGTAATATTACACGACTTCCGTTAAACAGATAGACATTAAAGCGAAAATGGTGTGAATTGGGAACAACAAAACGAATACAGTTTCAACTTCAAATCTATTTACAATTCCACAAGACGTAAACATAAATTATATTCTAGATTTAACTTTTTAAAAATATCTCAGCATGAAATTCTCAAACATTTTCATTGGTTAAAAAAGGAATAAATAAACACAAAAACGGAATTTGAAAAGCAAAAGAGAATCCTGCACTGTTTGCGTGTTCCTTATCATACAATGTTCGGCAGTGCATTTTTTTCAAAATCTCCAGTGAACAAAACTATAACAAAACTTTTTTTTAGACGCGAAGCATTCACAAAAACAAATCTTCCCTGGTAAGACATGTCCGACAGTTTTTATCAGCGTACAAGCCATGAGTCATATATTTTGAAAATCCATCATCGCTCCACAAATAACAATCATTAGTCAGAGCCTACTTTCTTTACCTGGATTCAGCACACTTACTGCTTGAATTATCATCAGCGGTACCGGGTTCTTCAGAGTCACTTCCACTCTTTTTAGAACCGTCACTATGAGTTTTTACGTGTTTACTCAAATGGTCACTGCGCATGAATTTCTTATTACAAACTGGACAAGCGAACCGCTTTTCACCCGTATGCGTCCGCAAGTGACGCTGAAGTTCGTCAGAGCGAGTGAACCTCTTCCCACAAAAAAGCCAGTTACAGATAAAGGGTCTTTCGCCTGTATGCCAGCGTAGATGAGCTTTCAGATGAGATGTTTTCCCATAAACCTTTCCACATCCGGGTATATGACAACTATGAATGTTTTTCTTTACCAAATGAGCGCCTGCAGGACCTAGACGCTCTGCTTCATGACAGTTTGGACACGCGCACGTGGCGCGTCCGGAGTACCTTTTAGATGATTTAGGACTAGGAATGTTTGTAAGTCCTGGTCTTGAGAGAAATGGACTGACAGCACTGGTCCCTAAATCATTTGAGGACGAATACATAGTTTTGTAAGGGTCCTGAAACAATTGCTGTCCAGTAGAGAACAGCGAGTTTGAACTTGAGCTCAGCGAGTGTCCTAATTTCAAATCACCAGGATAACTGGACATTTGTGAATGTAAACCTGTCGAAGGTGCCGTCATTTCTGGATATAAATTTCCGGTACCAGCATGCATGTCCCAAAATGGTGCCACTGGGTTAACAGAACTGGCAACTTCTGATTTTAAGTTTGATCCAAGACCAAACGGCCACGTATCATAAGGCTGAGCGGAAACGCCTGCAACTCTTGAATACATTCCGGATATTCCGCTGTCTGCCCATGCTGATTCGCTATGCATCTTTTGCAGGTACGAAGACGCTTGGGACGAATCCCCTTGACTGTGAGACCCGGAAGAAGTACTCGTCGGATATACCAAATCGCTACCGTACGGACTACTTCCGCTTATACTGGCACTAGATCTGACGTAACTTGGTGAAGTTGTCGACGCAAATGAAGGACTTCTTTGCTGTGGAACCAGCAGAAAGTTTGAAGGATCTGATGTTGTATCCGGCTTTTTCCAGGGATGGAAACCTTTCCCAACGGCAGCGTCTGCCAATGGCGGTGGCGACTTTGATGTGATTTTATTGCACTGTGCGGCAAGCATTGCGAGTGGTGCGCCCCCTAGCGGATGATGAATGTCCTGAAAGAAAAGAGAGAAGTCATAAAAGATTTTCAGTTCTGCTTTGTTATGAATTCTTTAAACAAACATATTAATTTATGCAATGATCTTGCTAGAAATGTTTTGCTAAAGGGAAGAAAAACTAAGTTTCTTAACAGACTGAAAGCACGTGCTTGTGTCCAATTTTTCCTGAAATGCACGTGCATTCAACAGTATGGACGGCAGCAGTATTTCTTTTCTTTATCATATTGCTTTTCAAAAGACTAAAAAATGTCAGGAAGTGACAATGTAAAAAAAAATGTTTAACTGTTTTTTCTGAATGTGTAACTTCACCGTTTTAATAAAGTCGCCATTTTCATTTTATATACTCGCCCATTTTAATGAAAAAATAATTAGATACATAAGGTTTCAGTAGCAGTAGTCACATTTTCAAAATATCAGTGCACTTCAACCAAATATATTCACATTAAGAATATTTAGTGCATTGTCATCATGGACATTGTTACAAATGAGACAATCTTTAATTCTGAGTGCACCAGAATAGAAAAAAGGGCCATTAATTAAAGGAAATCCCAGGGGTCAGTGGAGGTATTTAGGTTTAAACTTGTTAACGTGCTTAATACACCCTTCGCCCTCTAATTTTACTTTCGTTAATTTTAATCTGCCTTGAATAATTGCCCACTTCACGCAACCTCTCGGACAAAATCCGAGACTGATTTAACGCAGTCGTTCACCAAGAAAATGCTTATACCCTTTGAAGACCAACCTACATTATTTGAGCAAATTTTAGTCTTCATTTTTATTTTGCTACTGCCCAGTCGATTATTTTGAACTTTTAGAAGAGATTTGAAGGTCATCTCTCGTTCTGTACACACTACTATATGTACATTATATGTATATGTATGTTATATGTATATGTACTACTAAATGTACTATATGTACACTACTATATGTACGTTTGACGTATTGTTGCCATCTTTAACACAAAAAACTCTCATATTGACTTTGATTTAAAATAATGATAAAATGAAATGTTTTGAAAGCCTGATGAGAAATTTGAATGGTAAAATGTCGTTTCGACGTGAAGGTTGAGCCGAAAACAGGAGTTTTGTGTCATTACAAATGTATTCTTGCATAATTCTTAATATCGCAATTCTTAGAGTTCTTCAAACCTTGTTCACCATCTTAACAAATCATTTTAATTACAGCCGAAAAAATGTTTTGAAAATGGTATACGGTAGCCATGATTGAATATTTTGACATTTTCTTTCACAATCGCATTCTTTCCAGATTTTTGGAAGTCTGAATAATGCTAAAAAATATCTACCTTCGATAAAAAAAGAAATAGTTCCGTGCAGTCAGTCGGTCAGTAAGGCGAGACGGAAGCTGGCGGAAATCGGGTAAAAAGAAAGTGTTGTCAATAGATTTTAAATAAATATCAAATCTATTTATTTTTGAAGAAATTTCAGTCATGAAACCCTTAATCTCTACTGGAGTCCAGAAGCATTTTTTTTTCGATTAAGTGTGACGTAAGTAAAACCAATTTCATATTTCCACTCTTAAATAATGAACACTGTTCAGCTTTGTTACCAGCTTAACTTGTAACTCCAAAATGCACAATCATTTTTATAAAAGTTAAAGTAACACAACATTCTATTTGTTGTGGTATTTTGTTGCAATTTTCCATACAAAATTGAATCTATCGTGGCTCGATTCCAAACAGAAGTTAAGCTCTTCATTTCTTTTACTTTATGACCTTAGTTAAAAAGCCGTAAAATAATCATGGTTTTCATAAATCATTCGGTGCTTTAGAAAAGAGAATATTATCAGCTAAGCGGAAAATTATTTTCCGATAATCATTTCGTTTAATTTTTCGATCCGTAATGTTATGATCACCGGAAAGATCAAACGATTTTACTTTATAGCGCCATGATTTTATGACCCTTTAATCTTTGTAATTCTCCGGGACGCTCAAAATCGTCTACCTCCATCACGTTGAGAGGTTGGTTGATTTTCTATGGAAACTGACCAAAATGTCTGTTATTGAAAAATACTTGACTTAGCGAGTTAATGAACAAAAGAGCGGAAATGAAAGTTTCATTAGTTACTGATCACACAGCATTTTACCTGAAAAAAAATTCATTCTCCTGGTCAAACTGCAAGAAATACATTTCTTTAAAAATTCTGCATGCAATGGATTTTATTTACTTTCTTTTTTTACAGGTTTGGTTCTGTTAATCGACACCAATTAAACTTTGTTTGAGCCGGAAGTACTGAAGTCGGGTTATAGGTTTGAGTCCAGTTTCAGTGGTTTAATCTGACGATCTATCTATACAGTAACGGCTGGTAGTCCCTGCCAGGGTATACTGTGCTTGAAAAATTGCTGTTCGAAAAAATTCCACCTACTGAAAATCGATGGACATACATAAGTTAATTTTGTTCATACCCAGTGTTACTAAATTATTTCAACTTTATGATGCAGTACTCCAGGTGAAGTATTTCAATGACCATATCTAAAATAAGATACGGAATGATATATTAAACTTGGTAAACCGGAAAGGGCTGCAGAAATTCAGCAAAGTGAAACGGTCATTATAATGTAATGAGTTTAATATCTGTGGCTACTATTGGCACGTCAGTCACAGCAGGTCATTCACTGCAGATCAGTCACAGCACGTCAGTCACAGCAGGCCAGCCACAGCACGTCAGCCACAGCACGTCAATCACAGCAGGTCAGCCACAGCAGGTCAGCCACAGCATGTCAGCCACAGCACGTCAGCCACAGCACGTCAGTCACAGCACGTCAGCCACAGCACGTCAGCTATAGCACGTCAGTCACAGCACATAAGCCACAGCACGTCAGTCACAGCAGGTCAGTCACTGCACGTCAGTCACAGCAGGTCAGCCACAGCAGGTCAGCCACAGCATGTCAGCCACAGCACATCAGTCACAGCAGGTCAGTCACAGCACGTCAGTCACAGCATGTCAGCCACAGCACGTCAGTCACAGCACGTCAGTCACAGCAGGTCAGTCACAGCACGTCAGTCACAGCAGGTCAGTCACTGCACGTCAGTCACAGCACGTCAGCCACAGCACGTCAGTCACAGCAGGTCAGTCACTGCACGTCAGCCACAGCAGGTCAGCCATAGCACGTCAGTCACAGCACATAAGCCACAGCACGTCAGTCACAGCAGGTCAGTCACTGCACGTCAGTCACAGCAGGTCAGCCACAGCACGTCAGTCACAGCATGTTAGTTACAGCACATTAGTCACTGCACGTCAGTCACAGCACGTCAGTTACAGCACGTCTGTCACAGCACGTCAGTCACTGCACGTCAGTCACAACACGTCAGTCACAGCACGTCAGTCAAAGCACATCAGCCACAGCACGTCAGCCACAGCACGTCAGTCAAAGCACGTCAGCCACACCTGGTCAGCCACAGCACGTCAGTCACAGCAGGTCAGCCATAGCACGTCAGTCACAGAAGGTCAGTCACAGCACGTTAGTCACTGAACGTCAGTCACAGCATGTTAGTCACTGAACGTCAGTCATAGCATGTTAGTCACTGAACGTCAGTCACACCAGATCAGCCACTGCACGTTAGTCACAGCAGGTTAGTCACTGAACGTCAGTCACAGCACGTTAGTCACTGAACGTCAGTCACAGCATGTAAGTCACTGAACGTCAGCCACAGCACGTTAGTCACTAAACGTCAGTCACAGCAGATCAGCCACTGCACGTTAGGCACAGCAGGTCAGTCACAGCATGTTAGTCACTGCACGTCAGTCACAGCGGGTCAGTCACAGCATGGAAGTCACTGCACGTCAGTCACAGCGGGTCAGTCACAGCAGGTCAGCCACAGCGCGTCAGCCACAGCATGTTAGTCACTGCACGTCAGTCACAGCGGGTTAGTTACAGCATTTCAGCAACAGCACGTCAGTCACAGCACGTCAGCCACAGTAGGTCAGCCACAGCACGTCAGTCACTGCACGTCAGTCACAGCATGTTAGTCACTGCACGTCAATCACAGCATGTTAGTCACTGCACGTCAGTCACAGCACGTTAGTCTCTGCACGTCAGTGACAGCATGTCAGTCATTGCACGTCAGTCACAGCATGTTAGTCACAGCACGTCAGTCAGAGCATGTTAGTCACTGCACGTCAGTCACAGCATGTAAGTCACTGCACGTCAGTCACAGCATGTAAGTCACTGCACGTCAGTCACAGCATGTTAGTCACAGCGGGTCAGTCACAGCATGCTAGTCACTGCACGTCAGTCACAGCGGGTCAGTCACATCATGTTAGTCACTGCACGTCAGTCACAGCATGTTAGTCACTGCACGTCAGTCACATCATGTTAGTCACTGCACGTCAGTCACAGCAGGTCAGCCACAGCATGTCAGTCACAGCAGATCAGCCACTGCACGTTAGCCACAGCACGTCAGTCACAGCATGTTAGTCACTGCACGTCAGTCACAGCACGTCAGTCACAGCTGGTCAGTCACAGCATGTTAGTCACAGCACGTCAGTCACAGCGGGTCAGCCACAGCACGTCAGTCACAGCTGGTCAGTCACAGCATGTTAGTCACTGCACGTCAGTCACAGCTGGTCAGTCACTGCACGTCAGTCACAGCTGGTCAGTCACAGCATGTTAGTCACAGCGGGTCAGCCACAGCACGTCAGTCACAGCACGTCAGCAACAGCAGGTCAGCCTCAGAATGTTAGTCACTGCACGTCAGTCACAGCTGGTCAGTCACAGCACGTCAGTCACAGCTGGTCAGTCACAGCATGTTAGTCACTGCACGTCAGTCACAGCTGGTCAGTCACTGCACGTCAGTCACAGCTGGTCAGTCACAGCATGTTAGTCACAGCAGGTCAGCCACAGCACGTCAGTCACAGCACGTCAGCAACAGCAGGTCAGCCTCAGAATGTTAGTCACTGCACGTCAGTCACAGCTGGTCAGTCACAGCATGTTAGTCACTGCACGTCAGTCACAGCGGGTCAGTCACAGCACGTCAACCACAGCACGTCAGTCACAGCACGTCAGCAGAAATTTCTTCCTCTTCAAAATGTTTGTAAGTTTTATCGAAAGAGTCAACGAAAAATTAACGCCGTCCAGCTTTAGAACGAAGATTTTCTAAGTACTGACTAAAGCTATACGATGGACGTTTTTAAAGGGAGACAAATCGGTTATCTGCATATCCGTTCGTTCGAATACATGTTATCATACCTTGTTAAGTCCCTTTAAAAATGTTAATCAATTGAATATATTCCATACCTTAATTCAATCTTTATTTACACAGAAATCTAAAGTTGTTATAGTTTCATTAAAAAAAACTACATCACCGTTTTGTTACACTGTGGTTAAATCGTTGAAGTTTTGAAAGTAAAGTGTTTCATGTCGCAAAAAAGTATTCATATGAATTTGATTAATATCGGATTACCGATACACAGCATCAAACTTCAGCGACGGATTAAAAATAAAATGATTCAAGCAGAAATATAATTGGCCACAAAAAGGAAAGATACCTGTTTTTCAAACAAAAGTTTCGCGATCTTTTGAAAGCAAAAAAGGTGTTTTTTTGTGTTTTCTACTGGCTGTATGGCTTTGCAACATATATTGAAATCCATTCTGCGTAAAATGTACTTAGGCTAAAAAATAAAAGAGGGATGACCATAGGAAAAGAGAATACAAGAAATAAAAATTGCAGTGATGGCCAAAGGAAAAGAGAAAAGCTAAACGATTTGCCATAGGAAAAGAAAAAAGTAAGAAATAAAAGAGGATTGGCCATAGGAAAACATAAAACAAAATATAAGTAAGATAGGTAAAAAAGAAAACAAGACAAAAAGTAAGTTGGTTGGCCATAGGAAAAGAGAAAGCAAGAAATAAAAATAAGAGGGTTGGCCATAGGAAAAGAAAAAAAAAGTAAGAGGGTTGGACATAAGGAAAATAAGAGGGTTGCCATAGGAAAAGAAAATTTAAAGGTAAAAGGGTTGGACATAGGAAAAAAGTAGAGGGTTGGCCTTAGGAAAGGAGGAAGCAAGAAAGAAAAAAATAGAGGGTTGTGCAAAGGAAAAAAAGAAAAAAAGTAAGAGGAGATATATGGAATATATATGGCCATAGGAAAAGCAAAGAAAACAGTATGAGGGCTGGACATAGGAAAAAAAGGGGGGGGAAGGTAAGAGTGTTGGCTTTAGGAAAAAAGAAAGCAAGAAATTAAAGACGAAAAAAGAAAAAAGGTAAAAGGAATTAAAAAAGTAAAAAAAAGGAGAAAAAAGAAGAGAGAATGAATGAATGAAATGAATGAATGAATGAATGAATGAATGAATGAGCGAGTGGGCGAGCAAGCGAAAGAACGAACAAATGAATTAATAGACGAATGAATGAATGAGGAACGTTTATGATGGTTTTCTAATTCGCTGTTTTTTGTTAAAGACTTACTGAATTATTAAGTCTGTAATTTATGTCTGCACTTGCCTGCACATAAATACAAAATAATGCAGTCTTAATAACAATGTGAAATAATTCCAAGACAAAACAGTGAAGGAAAGCTAAGAAAAAAAAACTGTAAAGAATGAAAAACTAAAACAAAAGTTCCAAAATACAGGATTCAAAAATTATCAAACAAAAAATACTTCCCGTTGAAAAAGAAATAACGAAACTTTCTGAACAGACAATAGTATGAAGTTGCTATATAATACGTGTGAGAAAGGTTGATTTTGAAATTATGATCGTTGTTTTACAAAGATAAAAACTATACATCGATAAAAGCGAGACTTTTATAAAATAGAACCTAAAGGTCAGTCTTGTTATACCTCTGGTTACAAAATATTCAGGAAGAGGTGCAGGTTCACCTGTAGTTACATATTAAACTATAATGATTACATATATATCTATTAACCTGAGGGGTTTTTTTTGGCTTAGATTTAGAATTTTTTTGCCTCATATCGATTTTGAAATTTTCTAACCTACTATTTTTACATGTTTTTTTCGAATCTTTATCAAAGCTCAGACCAACTTGAGTCTGACATCTCGCCTAAAAGCACACAACCAACTGGTAACAATAGTATTTAAAGATCGAACATTGGTTCCCCTGACCGCAAAGCAAACGCTATAAGCACTTTAATCACTGACAATCCAGAAACACAAACGTTCTGAGAACATCACTTCAAAAAGTAAGGCACGTGCAAGGTCTACGTGATTTTTACCGAGAATGCACGCAATCTCAGGACAACCCAGTGTCAGATTTAAAATTTCTGAAGAAAAATTTTGTCACGAGAAGATTATCATTTTTGTTTCAAGAAAAAATGGCATAAGACACGTCTGAGATGAAGTTTATATTTTCCCCGAATAATTTTTTATATAATTAATACATTTCACGCAATGCATGAGACTTTTCACCATATAACATCGGTTTTGGGGTCAGAAAATACCTTTGTGATTTCATGCAAATGACATAATTTTAGGCATTAAAAGAATGAGATATTTTAAGGGGACCACACAATTATCAAAGATAGACGTGTGGTAGTTTTCTCCGGGATATTTTTACGCGTCTAAAATATCTTGTTGAAGAGAAGTGACTTGATTCCCACGTTTGTAGGATGTTGATATTAATATTAAGAAAACGCTGACATCATTAAGGAATCAAATATATCACTCATAAAGCAAAAGGATTATGGCCATATTAAAAGCAATTTAGGCTTTCATTTTTTTTAATTTTCACTCAACAAATGCTTTTTTTTTTAAACTTATCACGTTATTTTGGTTGAGAAATACATTGCACATTTTAGATAAAAACGTTCATTTGTAGAGACAGTATTCTTTGGTAATATTTTTTTTTCGCATAGCGAACATAAAAGGTAAAAATAAAAGGCGAGAAAAAAGACTAAAGCTTATGAAACTAGAATGCCACGAGTAAAATGATTCTGGGGGCATTAAGATAGCAAATTGCACTAGCTATATTCATATTATGTTCTCATACTTTTGGAAATGCACATAAAACTCGTGCATTCCATAAACCCATCGCCGCCTCATTTCCCATAAATTCTAATTAATTCCATGATTAAGTCTCTTTACACCTAACTCACAGTAAAAACATCATAAAGATAGGTAATTTGGCACTCAGCCTGTTTCGCATTACTCCACTCCACCACCACAGCCCTTCTTAATTTGCTATCCCTTCTACGAGGAACTTTTTTGCGTTGAGATATTTAAAAGCACAAACAAATGAACGCCCCTTTTCATCTACAAACAGGTTTATTGCATACAAAAATTCATGTACTCTACTGATGAAACGGCGACGTACAAACAGCTTACATTCTGTTTAATTAAGACTTCATTTACATTTTACCTTTAAGTGATGTAGCGCTAATGTTATTACACTACTTCAGGTAATTCTTTTCCACAAATAAATAAAAGAAATCAAGAACTCTTACCCCAACTAAAGCAGCAACTCCTGTCATTTTATTTTCCGCAGACTAATTTTCTAGCATTCTTATCTCGTTTACTGTCCAAAATTCAACTGTATACACATTTAACCTTGTTTGGATTAAAACGATTTTATACGCAGGAATTCGATAAAATCGCTTCCGTAGTACGAAGGGGGTAGTTTGGTGAATAAAAGGCGTATCTCTGCTATAATAGAGGGCGTGATAGGCGGAGTCAGACCGCATTGAATGTGTCTTGGTTGCGGATTGGTTTAAAATTAAAGTTTTCGTGAAACGAGCTTTGCAACGTGATGTTTCATCAAATCTATATCATTTAGGCGAAACTGGGCGTCGAGGGGTGTTTTTTTGGTCAAAACCTGACTGAAAAGCCTTGTCAAAGATATTATCGATATGATTGTAGATGCATACAATCGTTACGAGATTTAAACATCGATAAAATCTGTTAATGAATAAAACGATTAATTTTACACGAGTTTGAAATTATTTGTCGTGATTACGTTCTGATATCAGGGCGCAAATGAAAAAGTTTGTAATTAGATCATCTGAAAATCAGTTGATTGTGTATGATAACTAAATTTTGATTTTTTTTTCCTTTTTCTCTCTGAATTGACTTTGAAAGTTATTTTCATAACAGGCGGCTGTTTAAAATGGGTCTTTGGTATGTTTTGACAGCTTCAAGGGATTTGTTTTGCAAACTATATTCTCTGTAAATAAAGAAACGAGAAGCCAGATTTACAAACGACTGAATTTTCTTTAAACTGAAAAGGCCATATCCTAAAACGGGAGAGTATCCATTCGAAATCATATACATGTAATTGTGAATAATACTTTAAAAAAATGACATAATGCCCATGGTGTCAGTCAATAGTTCTAGGTAAAATCATGTTTACTGAAACCATTTATGCCTGTC
Organism: Cyclina sinensis; assembly: GCA_012932295.1. Classification (NCBI taxonomy): domain Eukaryota; kingdom Metazoa; phylum Mollusca; class Bivalvia; order Venerida; family Veneridae; genus Cyclina; species Cyclina sinensis. The sequence continues at coordinate 15,297,017 of JAAONU010000009.1, forward strand.
TCTATATTGAGAGATGTGGGCAAGGAAAGATTTTTGAAGAAATGGTGTTCTTCTTAACATTATCAATTATTTCTCATTTTATAAAGTATAACAATAAATTTTATATACAATATATCATTGGTTTATATAAGGGTTTGTCCATTGAAGTGCATGTGTGCGTGCGTGCGCGCGTGTGTGTGCCGGTGTGTGTGCGCGCGCACGCAAGCGTACGTGCGTGTGAACGTCCGCCTGCACGTATTTTTACAAGATTTCGTTTCCATGTATGGCAAAGGAGTTTTTATGAGCGACTCTCTCTTTAGATTTTCTAGGGGACAGTTTTATGTACACACGGTTTCGTAGTTTTAGTTGTGTCAGATTCAAAGGGGTAGAGCGCAGAGCTCCGGATCTGGAGGTCGCGGGTTCGAATCCCGTCAGAGGCGAGATTCTCTCACGATCTTCACATTCCTCCACGCTGCGTGAATACTGGTATGGAACCCAGGGAGCAGTCATCGAGGGTGATGAATCAAAGTTGTGAGAACTTGTGTAGCAATCGATGTAAAATAAATGAGTCTAAACTAAAGGACTTATTACAAGAATTAGGATAAACAGTGTACCAGGTCAAGTTGGCAAGTGGTATGATTTCTTCTCATTCCGAATGGGCAGAAAAAATTCGCTTCCGGTGTTAATCCTTAAATAAATCAAGCGAAAACTTCAGATATAAATTAATCATCTAAAAAAATAAAAAGATATACCGTATACCTTAAAATTATCTGTGGCTTTGAATTCAAGAAGAGAAAAAAGGACGCTGAAGAAATTGAAGTAAGAAAACTTTCTTCATTAGAAACTGTAGTTGATTGCCCTAAAAAATCTATACATGTACATTTTTTGATTTTTGACATCTGAAAAATCAATATTATGTGATTTTATAGGACTTAAATAGGTTCTTCATACCAGCTGCTTCCTTTGTTTGAACATCTTCCCTGCAAAACTGATACGCAGAAAATGTCTTTAAACATTTTTATGAAAGCGGTCTTCTGAGGTAAGAAAGGCAATTATTTTAATTACAATAATTTCCGCGAGAAAATTATTGAAATTATGCTTTCATTATTTTATAAACGTCAACATCTTTTCTTCGCAATTTCTAAGGCACATAACAAGAAATAAGATAAGCAGACGACATCTTATGAAACGTGTTTTCGCGATGTGAGCGGAATAAAATTAAAATCTTATCTGGAATATTTCTAAATTTTTACGGATTTTTTCTCTAGAGGTGATGTAAAATAAATTGGCATTTGTTGAGTTATTAGTATATAGGAAATACAGTTTTAAGTTATTATAATTCTTGTACGCTTGTATCGGTATATTCGAACATACCAGTTATTAAAATGTTTTATAGATTCTAAATCTTCTTGTAAAGGCTACTAGCGTTCTTTTAGGTTTTCTGTCACAAATAATGGAACCTCTGTACAAAAATCAATAAGATCAGAGCGTTTTCATTCTTTTTTCTTTTCAACTCTCTTATTTCTTTTTCTTATTTTTACATCTTTTTCTTTCTCTTTAACAACAATAGTTTTCAAAAAGTTACATTATCATTATAAACGAGATAAATCAAGTGTGTTTGAATGTAGCGCATCGGCAGAACATATTTCGAGTCATCGTTGACTTACAAAATCCTGTCACGTCGCAGAAGTTCTGTCAGAACGAAATTACAATGTTTGTTGGGTCTAGGACTGTATTTGTTGTTTAATGTAAACACGGATGCCCGCAAAGGAACCGAAGTGGGAAAAACAGAAACAAATATTCCTAGTTTTACAAATTACATAACAATCGCTATAGACAACAGTTTTACGTACCGGAATGAATGATCATATAATGAATGAATGAATGAATAATGAATGAATGAATGAAATATAAAACGAATGAATGAATGAATGAATGATTTAATTAATTAATTAATAATTAATTATATAATTAATATATTAAACGAATGAATGAAATATATAAAATGAATGAATGAATGAATGAATGAATGAATGAATGAATGAAAGAATGAATGAATGAATGAATGAATGAATGAATGAATGAATGAATGAATTACGAACTGAAATAAATACAAGAACACATTTTCTCAGTCATATAAATGATAATCTACTGCTTGTAATAAAATGATATTAGTGTGCAAAGATTAAGCTGTAATGCTTTACGGTAAAAGCCGAGTAACTATTGAACAATTGTCTCTACGACGCTGAAGATTGTGGGAAATACCAGAATAATCTAGATGCTGTATAGGAACAGAATGCTGTTATTATCAGTTTAACTCTGCATGTTTTATACGTTTTATATATTTCGTTCCGTCTATTATCTCGCCAAGTTTCAACCTTCTTTATTCTCCGCAGTGAAATAGCATTTTGTAAAATGAACAATCCTTTCCTTTTTAGGGCTAAGGATTTAACGTTTTTCAAACAAAACCATTGATATTTTCGGTAAATCGCCTTTTCCCGGGGTATATTTACAAAAGCCAGTGTTTGATATGTCACTATTTACATAGCTTTGCGTTGAAGACGAGGTTTACGCCTTAACAAAAAACCTATTCTCGTGTATATAAACAGTGCTATAGAATTTTGTATGAGATTCAATTAAAATGAATTTGTCATTGAGTACAACTAACAGTAAAAATTGTGTACATCAGACAATATTTTGTACCTCAAATCTGAATTTACTACACCTGAATATTTCCATTCTTTTCACTTAAAAGTTAGGAGTTTCACCTGTATCGTTTAAATTTTATCGTTCTTTACGATTTTCAGATGAAATATTTTAGCCTGTAAATCTAAATTGTGTCAGCGAAATCTACTGCATCTTAAAAAGACTGCTTTTCGACTGCAACACAAACAATTGAAATAAAGTCACTAAAAGGCTGTCATGTCCGGAAAGGTAGAACTTAAGAACAAGAATTTCACCTAAAAATTCTAGTTCTTGTATGACAAATGCACAGTTGTATTCTGCACAAAATAACTATATAGTAATTGTTTTGAAAAACTTTATCAAACCAGTTTTACACTTAAGATATTTAGAATATTTTGTTTCATTGTGGAAAATATGTAGGCAACATCAATAATCATTTTATTATACAAAATCGCCGTGCAATTATCACTGCGATCAAGACAATATCAAAGCGGAGTTACTTTCCCAAAATGCCTTTAAGACTTAATGGAAATTTACATAACGTTAAAAATATCAAAGAGTTACTTCCCCTGAAAGTTTCAATTGCAATTTTAAAGTCACTGGAAAACTGGAAAAAAATGATTTTACCGAAACGTTTCAACCAGAGACAAATGAATTAAGAGTTCTGATTTCTGAGTTCCGGTTGTAACTGACTCGAACGTTTCTTTATATAACCGAACAAGATTGCTTGCCCCACTTCATTTTAGTTCTATATAAAGTCTATATAAAACCTTGTCTTTCCTGTACTTTTGTTATCTGATTAATGTACCCTCTGTCACAAATTAAGAATTAGATTGTACCTAACTATCGACTTTTTCTAAGACACTTCTATAAGTTTTGACAACAGGATTGGATTCTAACAGATTTAGTATCAACATATTATTTCATTCTATTTTTAGAATTTTTCTCGCTAATGTGACCCTCAACCGTGGACATTTAGTGACTGGTAAAATGAAGAGCTACACTTCGGCTTGGACTAGAAAGTACGTCACTCCGGATTACCGGAAGTCAGTCGCAGTTCTGATTCTTCTTTAAATTCATGGGCTATCCAAGATTTCTGGATTTGCGGACATGGTTCCCAGCATCCATATGAGCTACATTCGATAAGCTGGACTCAAAGCAAAGTAATCCCTTTACATTTAAAGATGAAAATCATACATGTAGGTTTTTTGTTGTTGTTGTTATTATTATTTTTGTTGTTGTTTCTTTTCAGTTTCGAAAAGTTTACCTCTGAAACTAAAACATTGCACTGCCTGCACAAACCAAGCAAAATGAGACTGTCTGTGTGATAATTGGCCTTTTCAAACACAGGTGATTATTACATTTCACTTAATGTTTAGTCACCACGGAATGCAATTATCTTATGTGGTAATATCTGTAGGGAATAAAATAAAGTTTCGCAAAATATTCTATTCCTTTATATATATTTTACTAGACACTATAAAACTTAATTGCTGAAAGTTTAAAGGGCCTTTTTCTAAACAAATGATATTTTTTCTTATATTCAAACTTGATTACTCATATGATAGTATCATGGCATCTATATAAAAAATGCGACCCTGTTTTTACTAAACTATGACCTTAAGTCACGAGAAACAAAAATGATCAATGAAATGTCTCATGTACTTGATGCTTTGGTAATAAAATGTAACAAAACATAAAACATGAATGAATAAACGAATTAATTAATTAATTAATTAATTAATTAATTAATTAATTAATGAAAACTCGTTAATGTCAACACTTTGAAATTCTTTTGACATTCACATTTTAGCTGATTGTTAATTCTTGTTTGACCTTGACCTTTACTCCAAGTTGACAGTCTCAAAGATCTCTGATAACTAGCATTCTTTTAAATATACCTTTATAGCTCCATTTGAAATATAATACGTTGATTATTCTCCATTATGTATCTTCATATCTATTTAAAGAGTGTTGACCTTGACCTATATTTAGATTTCACCATCAGAATACTGATAAATCTCTTATGCTTGCCGATCTAAAGTTATCGTGTTCTTAATAGCATTTTAGAAACACAAATATTTTCTAAATACTTTATGCTTCACCTGTCTATCTGTCTGTCCGTCTGTCTGACTGGCTTTAACCAGTTCATTAAAGTTTGAATTAGTTTCTGTTTTTACAGTAAACTTAATACGTACATTACTATTCTTTTTCAAATTTATATTTTCAGGTGCTGTTACAAAGATTTTGCTGTATTGCTTGGATTCCTCGATTTCCATGTCTCGAATATTTTGGCACTTGGTATTTCCCATCTCCTGCAGAAAAACTGGCTTAAGTGATGCATTTTAAAATCTGGATTACTATTAAAAAGTGTTTTGGAGTGATTAATTATCCAGGTTAATTAGTTTAATAATTCTTTTACAACTTTGAGCATAAATTTAACTTTAAGGAACTTTCTGACTTTTGGATGTGATCAAAATCTCTGTCGAGATATTTATCAGTGTTATTTTTTTTTATATAAAACTGAGTTATTTCCCTTTTTTTTTTTAAAAAAAAACTTCATCGATAAGAGCTGGAACAACGGATAAAACAATGGATGTTACAGAAAAATGTAAGATTTTACCGTCAATTCATCATTGTCTCCCTTTGAAATTTTCAGAAATCGGGGGATAAATATTACCTTACTTTCTTTTGACAAAATACAACAGTGAAAAAAACACTTCATGCCTTTGAGCAAAGACATTAACCAAAACACAGCGGAGTTGAACTTGAACACTTTGAGTGCTATTTCTTTTATACAAATATTTACTATACTGACTTATGAATGTAACATTTTTGACAACTAGAATGGTGATGGTGGTGTTAGCAAAACACCTTACATACATGGCTATGATAACATTGCAATAACGTTTTGACTTTCATGATCTCGAGATCTTACACACTGACTCTGCCTGATGAGAGTTTCTGATAATCAAATAAAAAGTTACAAACTTCTGCTAAGCGAAAAGACCCATAAGGAATTATAAAGCGTTAATTCGTATGATTACAAAGAACTGCGGAGAAGTTCATTTTATCAAATCAGAACAATGTAACACTGCTCCTATTTATTCTTTTTCAGTCATTGACTGGAAATTTGATCGATTTTTGATTAGAGAATGTAATACTTTATTTCTTCTTTGTATATATGAAATTGAAAATAAACTCTTGATTTTCTATAAACAGCTTATGCTTGTATCAATGCTTAATCAAAGTTACGCTCAGATATTGAAAGGGGAAAAAGTTGCCATCGGCTCAGACTTGACTAAAATCATTCTGCTTTATTTTTCAAGCGTAGATTTTCTACCAGTTCATACTCAAAGCCATTGTGATCATGTAAAAACATATGACGAACAATTCTTAACGGTATATACTTTAACTCCAAATCAAACAAGACAGTTGAAAAAGATGAATACAGGAAAACATCAAACTATCTATCTATCGCTAGCTCCTTTAGTTCACAGAGATTTATATTGGGGCAAACTGGATGAAGGTTCGAAAAGAAAACATTTCGTTTAATGGAAACGGAATCATATTCTTGTGGAGTTTGCCTTTTTGATCCGCACAAAATAAGCCACCCCCCCCACCCCCCCCCCCCACCCCCCCCCCCCCCCCTCCCCCCCCCCCCCCCCCCCCCCCCCCCCCCCCCCCCCCCCCCCCAAAAAAAAAAAAAAAAAAACAATTATTTAAAAAGGGAAAGAAAAAAAGCTGCATTCATTTATGCAATGTCTATACTCATCAGAGGATCAGAAATTTTACCTAAAAATACTTACGGTAAAGCTTGCATTATCAAAAATGTTATTTTAATGTTATCAAATGTTATCCCATATGGAAACGTTACGATTTATTTTCAAACACAGCTTTTTGATTTCGTTTTTCTCGACAAATATGTTTGTTATTATATTTAGAATTAAACGGTGCCAGTTGTATTAGCATAAAAATATGTTGTTTTATTATATAACCTATAAATAGCTTTGAAATGTCTTTCTCTGATTGGTGTAGGCGTAACTTTTTTGTAAAATAATAACGGTAAATATCAAAGCATATTGAACTTTTTTATTTTTAAAAAATGTATGTCCTGGAAATCCCCCACATCTGTTTATAATTCGGTCATTTCCGGCGAAACGACTCACTTTCGAGAAATGACGAAGGCCGTTTCGGCAAATTCCGTCGAATGCGCCACCTGACAGGATGTTGTGAATTATGACGTTTCCGATGCGTTCCTTTGACAACGATATAAGAATAGGGTGAAACAAATGTGCCATATAAAAGCTATTTATAGATTATATAATAAAAAATATGGACTTTTTAGCTGGTAAATGTGATGTGATATGCATCTAAAAAAAATAATATTGACCGAGGCGATAAGTCAGCGTTTAATATTAGCAGAAGTTTCACTCCTCTATCTTTCCAAGCCAATTTATCCATACAGTTCTGAAATATGGGGGTGTCTTTCTTTAAATTAACATATAGTAAAACCTTTCCGTCACTTTTTTTATCGTTTTCACTGTCACCGAAAACCATTCAGCATCAGCATCAAGTCGGTGCAGAAAATTCTGCAGACGTAAAAAAATGTCGAATACAAGTAATTTCACACATACAGACTACGGTGTGTATTTATATAACTGTAGAACTGTTCGTGCATTTAAACAGTTCCTCTGAAAGTTCAATTTGTACTCACACCGCCTCGATCATAAATGTTTTACTTATCCAACGCTCTCACAAATGAGACAAAAAAATCGATTCCCCGACGCATTTGTCAGAGCGGGTATTTATACAAACACTGTTATGTACTTTGCTCTTTAGGTCATTATTCAATAAGTAACTGCAGAAAAAATAAAAAAATAAATAAAATAAAATAAAATAAAGTAAAAATCCAGAATATTATCTGATCCCAGATTTCGTCATATGTAGCGCCACACCATGCAGCAGTGGAACCCACTTAATTAATATTAAGGGATCGTAAAGAAAGTTAAGAAATGTTGATTATTATCATATACGATTTTTCATTTTATACCGATGAAATATTTCATCATTGTTTCCGGTTAAAACTTTGGTTAAATTTCAATAAGTTTTATTCGACGAAACGACTTAGTAATAAAAAAGATGAATCGACAATAGCAACTTGTCCCACACTTTTGCCATAACTTTGACCTTATCAAATAAAGTCGCTGCTCTCCTGAGTGCCGACTAACTGTGGTTCTGGATGTTGGGCATTGCTTTAATTAATGCATTTATTATCATAACAATGTGTGGACTGTGCATATAATTTATTTATTGAAAATAATTCTGGTTGACATTGGCATAGCATAAACCGAACAAATGATTTCCAATCTATTAGTTTATTCTAGTTGAATCAGTTGAAGGAGATGTATTTCTTTAAAACTTTTGACATTGTTTTTTTAGTGTAATCTACAAAATCAATTGATTAATGTTTAACTTATCTACAAAATAAATTTAAAATGAAGTAATCTACTAATTGAATTAATTCATATTAAAGAAATCTCCAGATTCACTTGATTTTAATAAGTCATCGTATTTACTTCATTTATACTAAAATAATGATTTAAATATTAAAGTAATCCACACACAGAATTAATATCTACCATGTTCAAATTGTGTTTGTATATGTACTGCATCATGGACCATATTGAAGTATCTATTTCACTCACTTGATTTTAATTAGTGTGTAGATTACTTAAATTTAATGAAGTTAATACGTTGACTAATTAAAATCAAGTGAGTGAATAGATAACTTCAATTCCAATGAACTTAATACGTTGACTAATTAAAATCAAGTGAGTGTGTGGATTACTTTAATATTTAAATCATTATTTCAATATAAATGAAGTTAATACTTTGACTAATTAAAATCAAGTGAATCTTGAGATTTCTTTAATATAAATGAAGTTAATATGTTGACTAATTAAAATCATGTGAGTGTGTAGATAACTTCAATATAAATGAAGTTAATACGTTGACTTGTTAAAATCAAGTGAGTGAATAGATAACTTCAATATAAATTAGTTAATACTGTGACTAATTAAAATCAAGTGAGTAAATAGATAACTTCATTATAAATGAAGTTAATACTGTGACTAATTAAAATCAAGTGAGTAAATAGATAACTTCAATTGAAATGAAGTTAATACGTTGACTTATTTAAATCAAGTTAGTGAATAGATAACTTCAATTTAAATGAAGTTAATACGTTGATTAATTAAAATCATGTGAGTGAATAGATAACTTCAATATAAATGCAGTAAATACGTTGACTAATTAAATACAAGTGATTGTGTAGATTACTTCAATATAAATGAAGTAAACACGATGACTAATTAAAATAAGGTCAGTGAAAAGATAACTTCAATTTAAATGAAGTTAATAGTTTGACTAATTAAAATCTAGTGAGTGAATATATAACTTCGGTATAAATGAAGTAAATACGTTGACTAATTAAAATGAAGTGAGTGAACAGATAACTTCAATATAAATGAAGTAAATACGTTGACTAATTAAAATCAAGTGAGTGTGTGGATTACTTTAATATTTAAATCATTATTTCAATATAAAATGAATTTAATACTTTGACTAATTAAACTCAAGTGAATCTGGAGATTTCTTTAATATAAATGAAGTTCATATGTTGACCAATTAAAATCAAGTGAGTGTGTAGATTACTTCAATATAAATGAAGTTAATACGTTGACTAATTAAAATCAAGTGAGTGAATATATAACTTCAATATAAATGAACTTAATACGTTGATTAATTAAAATTAAAAGAATCTGGAGATTTCTTTAATATAAATGAAGTTAATACGTTGACTAATTTAAATCAAGTGAGTGTGAGATTACTTTAATATAAATGAAGTTAATACGTTGAATAGATAACTTCAATTTAAATGAAGTTAATACGTTCATTTATTAAATCTAGTGAGTGAAAGATAACTTCAATATAAATGAAGTAAATACGTTGAATAATTAAAATCAAATAAGTGAATAGATAACTTCAATATAAATGAAGTTAATACGTTCACTTATTAAAATCAAGTGAGTGTGCAGATTACTTTAATATTTGAATCATTATTTCAATATAAATGAAGGTGATATGTTGACTTAATAAAATCAAGTGAGCGTGTGGATTATTTCAATTCAAATGAAGTTAATACGTTAACTAATTAAAATCAAGTGAGTGTAGATTACTTAAGTATTAACTTCATTTATAGTAAAGTAATCTAAACACTCACTTGATTTTAATTAGTCAGCGTATTAACTTCATTTGAATTGAAAAAAATCCACACACTCACTTGATTTTAATAAGTCAACATATCACCTTCATTTATATTGAAATGTTTTAAATATTAAAGTAATCCACACACTCACTTGATTTTAATTAGTCAACGTATTTACTGCATTTATATCGAAGTTATCTATTTACTCACTTGATTTTAATTAGTCAACATATTAACTTCATTTATATTGAAGTATACGACATATGTATAAATCAGTTTATGCTATACTTTGACACACTGTTATGTCCATTCTCCTTATTTTTATGATCTAGAATTAATATCTGCCAAGTTCAAATTGTGTTTGTATATGTCCTGCATCATGGACCATATGGTCCAATGGTTATCTGGAAATAAACTTTCAATCTAAACTATCAAAACTTGATTTTAATAATTCAACGTATTAACTTCATTTAAATTGAAGTTTTCTATTTACTCACTTGATTTTAATTAGTCAACGTATTAACTTCATTTATATTGAAGTTATATATTCACTCACTTGATTTTAATTAGTCAACGTATTAACTTCATTTATATTGAAGTAATCTACACACTCACTTGATTTTAATTGGTCAACATATGAACTTCATTTATATTAAAGAAATCTCCAGATTCACTTGAGTTTAATAAGTCAAAGTATTCACTTCATTTATATTGAAATAATGATTTAAATATTAAAGTAATCCACACACTCACTTGATTTTAATTAGTCAACGTATTTACTTCATTTATATTGAATTAATCTGTTCACTCACTTGATTTTAATTATTCAACGTATTTACTTCATTATTTTGAAGTTATCTATTCACTCACTTGATTTAAATAAGTCAACATATTAACTTCACTTGAATTGAAGTTATCTATTCACTTACTTGATTTTAATTTGTCAACGTATTAACTTCATTTATATTAAATTAATTTAAACACTCACTTGATTTTAATTAGTCAACGTATTTACTTCATTTGAATTGAAATATCCACACTCTCACTTGATTTTAATAAGTCAACGTATCACCTTCATTTTTATTGAAATAATGATTGAGATATTACAGTAAGCTGCACATTCACTTGATATTAATCAGCCAACGTATTAACTTCATTTATACTGAAGTAATCTTTACTGTTTCTCTCATCATATTAACTTCATTTTTATTGAAGTAATGTACAGATTCGCTTGATTTTAATTCGTCATCGTACTGACTTCATTTATATTGAGGTTATCTACAAGCTCACTTGATTTTGATTAGTCAACATATTAACTTCATTTATATTGAAGTATACGACATATGTATAAATCAGTTTATGCTATACTTTGACACACTGTTATGTCCATTCTCCTTATTTTTATGATCTAGAATTAATATCTGCCAAGTTCAAATTGTGTTTGTATATGTCCTGCATCATGGACCATATGGTCCAATGGTTATCTGGAAATAAACTTTCAATCTAAACTATCAAAACTTGATTTTAATAATTCAACGTATTAACTTCATTTAAATTGAAGTTTTCTATTTACTCACTTGATTTTAATTAGTCAACGTATTAACTTCATTTATATTGAAGTTATATATTCACTCACTTGATTTTAATTAGTCAACGTATTAACTTCATTTATATTGAAGTAATCTACACACTCACTTGATTTTAATTGGTCAACATATGAACTTCATTTATATTAAAGAAATCTCCAGATTCACTTGAGTTTAATAAGTCAAAGTATTCACTTCATTTATATTGAAATAATGATTTAAATATTAAAGTAATCCACACACTCACTTGATTTTAATTAGTCAACGTATTTACTTCATTTATATTGAATTATCTGTTCACTCACTTCATTTTAATTAGTCAACGTATTTACTTCATTATTTTGAAGTTATCTATTCACTCACTTGATTTAAATAAGTCAACATATTAACTTCACTTGAATTGAAGTTATCTATTCACTTACTTGATTTTAATTTGTCAACGTATTAACTTCATTTATATTAAATTAATTTAAACACTCACTTGATTTTAATTAGTCAACGTATTTACTTCATTTGAATTGAAATATCCACACTCTCACTTGATTTTAATAAGTCAACGTATCACCTTCATTTTTATTGAAATAATAATTGAGATATTACAGTAAGCTGCACATTCACTTGATATTAATCAGCCAACGTATTAACTTCATTTATACTGAAGTAATCTTTACTGTTTCTCTCATCATATTAACTTCATTTTTATTGAAGTAATGTACAGATTCGCTTGATTTTAATTCGTCATCGTACTGACTTCATTTATATTGAGGTTATCTACAAGCTCACTTGATTTTGATTAGTCAACGTATTAACTTCATATTTATATTGAAGTAATGTTCACACGCACTTAATTTTAATTAGTCAACGTATTGACTTCATTTATATTGAAGTATTCTACACAGTCACTCAACATATGAACTTCATTTATGTTGAAGAAATCTTCACACTCACTTGATTTTAATTTGTCAACATACTAACTTCATTTATATTGAAGAAATCTTCACACTCACTTGATTTTAATTGGTCAACGTATTAAATACATTTATATTGAAGTAATTTTCACACTCACTCAACATATGAACTTCATTTATATTGAAGTAATCTACACACTCACTTGATTTTAATTAGTCAACGTATTAACTTCATTTATATTGAAGTAATCTACACACTCACTCAACATATGAACTTCATTAATATTGAAGAAATCCTCACACCCACTTGATTTAAATTTGTCAACGTATTAACTTCATTTATATTGAAGTAATCTACACACTCACTCATCATATTAACTTAATATATATTGAAGTAATCTTCAAACCCACTTGATTTTAATTTGTCAACATATTAACTTCATTTATATTGAAGTTATTTACTCACTCACTTGATTTATATATTGAAGTGATCTACAAGTTCAGTTGATTTATACTGAAGTAGTCTAAATATACACCAGGTTTGAAATTAAATAATCAACAAATTCACTTCAAATATATAAAAGTAATCTACATATTCACTTCATCCATATTAGATTAATTCAAATATTTACTGGGTTTAGTTGCATTCAGGGATTAATACAAAATTAAATTATGAAATTCATCTCACAAAATGACAGAAGCATCCCTCTCAGGTGATATATTGGCTTTAAGTAACACTGTTTTGGAAAAGAAAAATATATTTCTTACTTGTATAATGCTTAACAAGGGATTTAGTAATTTCTTTTAGTTTTCACACCCATAGATAATGCATCGATAGCTTCTAAACCTTTCTCATTTAAATGTGCCTAACATTGTTTGATTTCCATATTTCTTTCTAATTTTGTTTTAAATATACAGATTTGTTTCAGATATTTTTTTACTAGTATTTAGTTACAATGTAAACATTAAAAAACACATTATAACCGGAGCACCGATGTCTTGTATTTATTACCATAACTATCATCCCATAATAAATAGAATATCGTCCACCTTTTTAACAAAGAAACAACATATCCTTTCTTAGACGTAGTCCGAGGCTGAACACGAACCCTTCATAAATGAAACTATTTTCTATTCGCTATAATTTTTTCACCGGAGCTATATATCACGAGGCTGAACACGAACCCCTCATAAATGAAAGTTTTTTTTTCGCTGTAATTTTTTCCCTGGTGCTATATATCACGAGGCTGCCTGACAGGTGATTTCCAGAACTTACATTGGTAAATCACGAGGAATTCGCTCTCGTACAGTAAACTGTTATGCTGAGTAAAAACTAATGGAAACCTTAACATTGAACCAGAATATAACTAATAAAAAACCATTTTACTTCTTCCCTTATCTTCTGTAACATTTTAAATAATATGCTCAAAGGCACGGGGAAAAGGGCACTCAGTCATTTGTTTTACTATTGAAACAAACTGAATTGAAAATTGCAAAAAACGACAAATTTCTCGTCCTCATTAGAAACAAAGTTGAAGTAAAAAAAAGCTCGAATATTGCCCTTCATAAAAATGCCTATTTTGTATCAAATTTCTTGCTGACCATTACTATGGCAACAGTTTTTGGAGACAGTTGTTTCTTATGTAAAAGTCACGATACCCGAGTAAATCGCAACTTTGAATGATGAAATTTATAGCTTTGTAAAAAGGCGGGATACATTGAATTGGTATGGAATTTTACAACTGATTAGCTTTAAATGAAATATATAAAATGTACTATATTAACTGCCAACCGGAACTTTGATAGAATCTGAAGTCAAATTTGGGTTAATTTTTAGAATTAATAATTTTATGCATCATGTTTCTCTTCAACATGACAGAATATCGTATCTGTTCTTTGCAGGAAGCTGAAATTTTCACACATTGATCCTCAGATATCATTTATTCAAAATTAGTATAAAGGTCTATTTCCAAAAATTATGTCCACGAGTGCCTATTTACTCGTGTCGTCGGTTATATCTTCAGCATCAATCTTATCATATTTTTTTCACGACTGAAATTCTTGTAATGCCGATTTGACTTCTAATGTTATTTGGGTACTCTATGCCATTTTAGCTGAAAGGAAAACAACGCTGAGCATGTAATTCCAATCTTTTCCCTTCACAGCCTGGGGGTTAAAGTATTCTAACTGGTTGATAAGTTGAAGCGGCTTATTGTTACCAACCAAATAAAGTCAAAGATTGCAAACTAGTTGACGGTACCAGCCACATAAAGATGGTGAGACAAGTCTGTCTCAAGAAAATCCTTGTTTACAAATGACAATTAAGACATAACATGTACAATTTATAAGAGCAGGAGACACATAAAAATTAAGCACAAGACAGACAATCAGTGTACAATAAGAAATATGTCCTAGCTTCAGGGAACCGAATTATGTGTAGGACCCGAGCAAATTTACTTGGTAAAAGCGTCCGACAAAACGATAAACCGGTGAACAACTACACACCAGTTTAAGCTTCAGAGGTTTAGGCCGTGTCTATTGTCGATTTAGATATTGTATATCATAATACCCAGGAAAGAGGACCAGCAAGTAAACAGTAGCATTTCTAACGCTTATAAAAAAAATTGCCATCGTCTTTTGAATGACAAGATACATGGCTTACAATTACACCATATAAAAAGACTTACTTTAAACAATCATGCAGGGTACAAGGACATATATGCTGTAACACTTCTGACGCAAACAGACATTTCAAAACCGCAGTGATCACAGTTGCAAATTCATTACCTATTTCAAACACAACCTTTTTGGTATAGCTTGCTGCTATAAGAAACAGCATTAAATAACAACTTTAACAGCATTAGGTAACATACAGTCATGCACCATATTATGATTACATACGTAACTTTTAGGCTGTTGTCGTGTTTGGCCAGTAGACTTACCCTTGACCAGTAGACTTACCATTTCGGCTACATATGATTGAAGTAAACTGGGATTCTTTTTGTCTTTTACCTGAAGTTATCGTAATTTTATATGGGTAACCTCACAATATCTCTGTTTCTTTATTCTATACAAAGTTTTGGAACAGCTTCTTGATTTTTTTAATTAAAGTGAAAGCAAGATAACCCTACGTGCCTTTATCCTTTTGAAATGAAAAAAAGAGGAAAACTTTGAAACTTAACTTCTAACAAATCGATGTGTTAAAGGACAATAAACTTAAAACCTTACAACTCCAGACTTATATTTCACTTACACTTCTCTGCTGTTCTTCTGCTCGCTGTCTGTTTATACTTAGATCATATGGGAAGTACTGCTCCTGAAATACAGTAAGATATCTAATTTGGTCAACACTGAAAGCATTTGTTAAAAGTAATATTTTTTATAAATTCTACAGTAGACTTTAGTCAAAAATTCTGTTTTCTTTTAGTTACATGAGCACTTTATTTTAGATTTTGTTTCTTCTAGTCGTCTGTGGTGTTATCAGTTGTGTGTTCGTATTCTTCCTTTCTTTCCTGGCACCACCACCATTACAACCACTACCATCATCACCATTATCACCGTATCATCATCATCATCAACAACATCATCATCATCATCACTACCACCGGCACCACCTTCATAATCATCATTGTCATGATAATACTATCATGAGTAGTAGTATAATCATCACCATCATCATCATTGTCATGATAATTACTATCATGAATAGTAGTTGTAGTATCATCATAATCATCACCATCATCAATATCATTGTCATGATAATTACTATCATGAGTTGTAGTTGTAGTATCATCCTCATCCTCATCATCATCATCATCATCATCAGCAGCAGCAGCAGCACTCTTATCATTTTTGTCATTACAATTATACTACATTATAGATGAACTCCATACTTACTCTTCCTGGTGTTTCGCTTATCCTCTGTCTGTCTGTATTTATTTCAAAAGGCAAGAAATATTCCTGAAATATCAAACAAGAACGATTTGTTTATAACAATTGAGAACCTTGTCAATCTTACACTTGAACTTTTACCCAAAAAAAACGGACTGTAAAAGTATTATTTATTCTTAAAAGTTCAAGCATTTTTATGTAATACATACGCTTCAATTTTTACAAAAATAAATAAATAAATAAAAAGATTGTCAAGATATCATTAATTCTTAAAAGTTTTCAGCATTTTTTGTAAATAGATGAAGATCCCACTTACACTTCTTTGTCGATCGTCCGTCCGTTCGGAACCAAATTCATATGGAAAATAGTGTTCCTGAAATATATTGGTAAGAGTCTTAATTCTTGATGACAATGACAGAGTTAACATGTACCTGTATGTTTACAATACCGTCCACGCATTATGTGTTAGTATTGTCAGAATAGAAATATAAATGAAATCTAAACTTGACATATTCGAAACTATATATTGCCCTGATAAAATATTATATGAAAATTTGACTACCCTAAGGTAACTGTAAGCCTTTTTGCTTATCAGTCAGGGTTCCAATAACTTCTGTAGATTATGTGTTTGACCAGAGTTTTAATTTTAAACTTTTATAGACTATTATACTTTACATTATCAAAATTTAGTGTGACATAACATGCTCTTATCCTCAAAAAAAAAACAAACAAAAAAAACATGCTCTTAGCTTTTATTTATATTCTTAAGACTTCAAAATGATCACAGACATAAAACCTACCTTTTTAGTTAATACTTCGTTGCAACTTGCAACTGTTCTATACGTTCATGAAACAGCGTATGTACTTTGCTAAAAGCAGCTGTCTTTTCCTCCAAAAGGTCAACGCAATATAAACTTGTTGTTTTAAATCTTTCAAATCAAATTATCATTATCAAGGTAGACACTCAAATATTGTTATGCAGATTTTTAAATCTTTCAGCCTACTTCTTGTTACAACATATAGCAGTTTTCATTGACAATTTGGAATAAATGCTGCATTGGCTTTAAGCTTGAAAATGTTTATTATGAAATATCACAGTTAATTTGACTCTGGGCAACAGTCTGTAAAAATTTTTACCTTGAAATATTGCTGTTGCTGGTACGTTGATTCACAGATAGAATCTTTCTACTATAATGCTGAAGATAAGACAGCTAACAGCTAAGCTTGAAAAATATTACAGTTGACTGAACTCCAGGCCCAACTTGAAAAACTGTTACATTGAAACATTACAGATGATTGTACTCTAAACCACAGCTTAAAACTTGTTCACATTGACACATTACAGTTGATTGTACTCCAGGCCACAACTTGAAAAATGTTCACATTGAAACATTACAGTTGATTGTACTCTAAACCACAGCTTGTAAACTGATTACATTGAAATATTTCAGTTAATTGAATATTGAGCCACAGCTTGAAAATTGTTTCCATTGAAACATTACAGTTGATTGTACTCAAAACCACAGCCTAAAACTTGTTCACATTGACAAATTACAGTTGATCGAACTCCAGGCCACAACTTGAAAAATGTTCACATTGAAACATTACAGTCGATTGTACTCAAAACCATAGCTTAAAAATTGTTCACATTGACAAATTACAGTTGATTGTACTCCAGGCCACAACTTGAATAATGTTCACATTGAAACATTACAGTCGATTGTACTCAAAACCATAGCTTAAAAATTGTTCACATTGAAACATTACAGTTGAGTGTACTCAAAACCACAGCTTAAAAATTGTTCACATTGAAGCATTACAGTCGATTGTACACAAAACCACAGTTTAAAACTTGTTCACATTGACATATTACAGTTGATTGTACTCTAAACCACAGCTTAGAAATTGTTCACATTGAAACATTACAGTTGATTGTACTTAAAACCACAGCTTAAAAATTGTTCACATTGAAACGTTACAGTCGATTGTACTTAAAACCACAGCTTAAAAATTGTTTACATTGACATATTACAGTAGATTGTACTCTAAACCACAGTTTAAAACGTGTTCACATTGAAACATTACAGTTGATTGTACTCTAAACCACACCTCAAAAATCGTTTACATTGAAACATTACAGTTTATTGTACTCCAGGTCACAGCTTGAAAAATGTTCACATTGAAACATTACAGTTGATTGTAATCTTAGCTACAGCTTGAAAATTGTTAACGTAGAAATACTTGACTTGATTGAATCCCTGGCCACTGTTGAAATATTACAGTTGCTGGTACTCTTGGTCACAGCTTGGAAAAATGTGAACATTGAAATATTACATTTGATAGTACTTCAGGCCACAGTTTGAAAAATGTTTACTTTGAGATAATTCAGTTGATTGTACTCCGGGCTCCAGTTAGAAATTTTTTATTTAAATATTTCAGTTGACTGAACGCTGAGCCACAGCTTCAAAAATGTTTACATTGAAGTATAACAAATGATGATGTTTGAGAAATGGTAACACCAAATTATTATAGTTGATGGTACTCTGGGCCAAAACTTGAAAAACGTTTACTTTCAAAATATTACAGTTAACTGCACTTTGACCCACAGCTTGAAAAATATTTACACTGACATATTACAGTTCATGGTACTCCGGGCTTCAGTTGTAAAATGTTAACTTTTAAATATTACAATTGATTGTACTCAGGACCACAGCTTGAAAAATGTTTCCAATGAAATTTTTCAGTTAATTGTACTCCGAGCAACAGTTTAAAAAATATTAACTTTGAAATATTACAAAAGATGGTACTCTGGGTAACAGCTTGAAAAATGTTTACGTAAATATATTTTATTTGATGGTACTCCGACCGACAGCTTGACAAAATGTTTATATTGAAATACAAAGAGTTGTTTATACTCCTTGCCAGAACATGAAAAATGTTTACACTGGAATATTACAGTTGATTGAATTCTGGGTTGCAACTTGTTAAATATTTAATTTGAAATATTACTGTTGATGGTTCTCCGGGCTTGACCAGAATTTAACTATTGAAATATCACAGCTTGTGTACACCAGGCCACAGCTAGACAAAATGATAACTTTGAAATACTACATTTGATGGTATTCCGGGCCACCGCTTGAAAATATACTTACATTGAAATATTACAACTGGTGAACATCGGGCCACAGCTTGACAAAACGATAACATTTAAATAATACAGTTGATGGTACTCCGAGCCACAGATTGAAAATAAACTTACATTGAAATTTTACGGCTGGCGAAAACCGGGCCACAGCTTGACAAGATGATAACACTGAAATACTACAGTTGATGGTACTCCGGACCGCAGTTTGACAAAATGTTTACATTGAAATATTATAGATGACAATGCTCCGGGCCACAGCTTAAATATTATTTACTATTGAATATTATAGTTGATGGTACTCCGGACCACAGCTTGACAAAATGTTTACTACTAAAATAATATTACAGCCGATGTACACCGGGCTACAGCTTGACAAAATGTTTACGGTGAAATATAACAGTTGCTGGTACTCTTGGGTACAGCTTTACAAAATGTTTACATTGAAATATAACAGTTGACTATGTTCCGGGCCACAGCTTGAAAAATCGTTCACTATTAAAATATTATAGTTATTGGTACGCCGGGCAACAGCTTTACAAAATGTTTACATTGAAATATAACAGTTGCTATACTCTTGGCTACATCTTGACAAAATGTTTACATTTAAATATAAAAGTTATCTATGCTCCAGGCCACAGCTTGAAAATTGTTTACTATTGAAAACTAACAGTTGTCGGTACGCCTGACTACAGCTTGAAAAAATGTTTACTTTGAAATATTATAGTTGTTTTACTCTGTGCCACAGATTGAATATTTACTTTGAAATATTACAGTTGATTATGCTCCGGGCAACAGCTTGAAAAACTGTATACTATTGGAATTTTTCAGTTGATTGTACTCTTGGCATTAGCTTGAAACTTTCTACATTGAAAAATGACCGTTCATTATACTCCGGGCCAAAGCTTGAAAACTGTATACTTCTGAAATATTACAGTTGATTGTACTTTGTGCGACTGCTTGAAAATGATTACATTGAATTATTTCAGTTAACTGTACTCTGAGCCACTGCTTGAAAACGCTGAATTATTAGAATTGATTGTTATCTGGGCTACAGCTTGAAAATTTCTACATTGAAATATGACCGTTGATTATGCTTTGGGCTACAGCTTGAAAAATGTTAACATTGAATGATTACAGTTGATTGTACTCTGTGCCACTGCTAGAAAAATATTTACTACTAAAATATTTCAGCTGATCGCACTCTGAGCCACAGCTTGACAAAATTTTAACATTGAAATATTACAATGAATTGTACTGGAGGCAGCAGCTTGAATAATGTTTACATTAGAATATTACAATTGACTGTACTCCGGGCAACAGCTTGAAAAGTTTTACATCAGAATATTACAGTAGATTGTACTCTTGGCCACAGCTTGAAAAATGGTAACATTGAAACATTACAGTTGCTGTTATTCTTGGCCACAGTTTGAAAAATGGTTACATTGGAATATTAAAGAAGATTAAGCTTCGGGCCACAGCTTAAATATGTTTCCTTTGAAATATTACAGTTGCTTGTACTCTTGGTCACAGCTTGAAAAGTGTTATCATTGCAATATTTCAGTTGATTGTACTCGGAGCCATAGCTTGACAAAATGTTCCATTTCAAAATTACATTTTATTGTACCCAAGGCTACAGCTTGAATTATGTTTACATTGAAATTTTACAGTTGCTGGGACTTTTGGCCACAGCTTGAAAATGTTTCCTTTTAAATATTACAGTTTATAGTACTTGCGGTCACAATTTGAAATGTATACTTTGAAATATTACATTTTATGGTTCTTGCGGCTACAGTTTGAAAACTGTTTACTTTAAAATATTACAGTTGATGGTATTAGCGGCCACAGTTTGAAAGCTGTTTACATTGAAATATAACAGTTTAGGTACTCGCGGCCAAAGTTTGAAATATCTTTACATTGAAATATTACAGTTGATGGTACTCATGGCAACAGTTTGGAAGCTGTTTACATTGAAATGTTACAGTTAAAGGTACTCGCGGCCAGAGTTTGAAAAATGTTTACATTGAAATATTACAGTTGATGGTACTCGCGCCACAGTTTGAAAAAAAAGGTCTACATTGAAATATTACAGCTAAATGTTTACATTGAAATATTACAGCTGATGGTATTCGCGGCCGCAGTTTGAAAAATGTTTACATTGACATATCACAGTTGATGGTACTCGCGGCCACAGTTTGAAAAATGTTTACATTGACATATCACAGTTGATGGTACTCGCGGCCACAGTTTGAAAAATGTTTACTTTGAAGTGGTGTTTAAGACGCATTTTAGTGTACAACTTAAAAAAAAAGAATATTTTGCAAATATGATGGTCATTCTTTTTCACTTAACATTTATTCTTCTCTACGCTGTCATATGTGTTGTATTTTTGTGTCCATCTAAAAGCATTTCTGATTTCCCCCCGAAAACTAGACAGTTTTTTTTAATATTTCAGTAAAGGCATTGTTTAATACACCTTGCATATTGAAAAAAGATGTTGCTTTGAAAATTTGAAAACAAGTTCATGTATCTATATTTTTATTATTACTTCCGAGGTTTCCCCAGTATAATTGCTGGCTGAATACGTCATTTTCATCTATTAAATGTCATCGCTAGGCATTGTCCAACCAGTGCCATCATTTAAACTGCGCATTTAGTTTGGCACGCGGTTGCTACTTCAAAAGTGTATATTTTTACAGGAAATTGTAGTCATTAATCTCTTTTGAAAGACTGTGGCATTTTTACATTATGTTCAAGACAATTTTTGTATTTGTAAACAAAAATAAATTGTAGTTACGTTTCAATCCAGTTCTGTAATTACGTACTGCGGTGAGTTAGTGATAGAAAAAATCTCAACAAATATAAATACCTTGGACATTTTTACCAAAGTCCTTTCTTACTTAATATTAGTGATATATATTTTTTCGCCAAAATAGTAAAGATTGATAAAAAGTGAAACACTTACACTCCTTGGACGGTCGACCAATCGTTGTCTTTCTGTATTTAGTTTATGTTGAGACTGTCTGTCCTGTAATGTTAAAAAAATCATTTAATTTCTTTTGACGACTTGTTGATAATCATCAAATGGACATGTTAAGCTAGTGTTAGGCAATTATTGGTGCAAAATCCAGAATGACTACGACTAGAAACTGCCTTTTTGTTATTTATTTTTGATGGATGCACTAAACTGAACTGTACATTGTAAAGTATACTTTAGTATGTAATCTCAATGCTATTAGTACATTTGAAGGGACCGTGCGAGATGACGACGTTGCTTTGATCGTTTAAATAATTTCACATATTCAATTAAATCTTTTTGCAGAATGTTCACTAGTAATATGTTTCTACAATTATTTTCTTACATGTCAACACTAGGTGTTCCTATGCTTAACTTTATGAATTTGTATAATATCTTATTATCTATCTTACTATCTATCCACTTTTGTTGTAATGAATCTACAGAGTACCTTAAGTATTTTCATTGAAGAGTTTTGTCAAAAGTATTACTATTATGTCCAAGGCTCATACAAACAGTTTCCTTTTAAAAATAGCATGCAAGTGTCCTGAATCTAGGGTAGATTGAGCCATGCAGTGCTGGAACATAATGGGGTTATATAAGGTTTCCATCCCACCAAATAATAGAACGGACAAGATAATATTTTCTTAAATAAAAATCTTTTTTTTTTCTCTACGTTTTCATTCCATTTTTGATATATGTTACATGCTTATAATTGTTTAGTTAGAAAATTATGTAATACTCTTACGTAGGACAAAAATTTCCAGGATGAAGTTTTTATGTTGTATACTTTATATCAGACATGTTGAAAATGGAGGCTGTTTGTAAAATCTGGACAACCAAAACCCTAGCCTGTACCGTTTGATTATAGTATATCATTGTTTATTTTCAGTAGAAAATTTATGAACTTATCAAAGTCAGGCCGAAGACTGCATTTGATTCTATTGTCAAATGTACTAAGGCTACATTGGCTTTTATTCTTTTTTATTATTTTTTTTTGTATAAACTTGTATCGAGTCAAGAGAATAATTTGTCACATATGGAAATAAATGATTTGTTTTTCAATAATGATAGTTAATTTTTATGTAAATCATATCATTCTAGAATTTATTTGACTGATAAATCTAAGAATTGTTGATAATTGTAAAAAATGTTCAAAGTTTGACTTGTTGTCGATGTTGTCATTGTAAGAAATCTGACAGTCAGAGTTCAAGAAGTTTTTTCTCTCTAAAATTACTTAATGTAGAACTTTTTTATGACGTAGTCTCTTGTTATATAAATTTAGATTTCGTTGACTTAGAGAAAGCGTTTGATTTTAGCCGCTTGTAACGATTTGGAGTTTCTTTTATAGGATGTAATAGTCAAGAGCTTTTGAAAAGGATGAAAAGAATTTTGAAAACATAAATGTTTGTCTTTTCTACGGTTGGATTTTGAGGAATTTTAAGTTCTTTTAGTGGTTCTTTTAAAAAGAAATAGCGACATGATAAATATTTTTGGGGGAATGCGTTGTGTATTAATTGTTCGATTTTAATTTAGAGATAACATTTAATAAGACAAGGGTGAAAATTGCATTTTATTCATTGTTGTCTAATTTAGCTGTTAATATCAATTTCGTTCTTAGGAAATTGCAAAAATATATAGAACAGGTAAGCTGGTTGCTTACATTAGCTTGTCTTTTATACGTAACTTTGTTGTTTTTCAAATTTTCTCTTATTTATTCGTGATTAGAACGAATTCTGACTCAACTTAAACTTGATGCTTCGGTTATTAATATTTGTTAATCACTTTTGAGATCTATACTTTTTTGACGTAATAAAATTCTTATTTTTTTAGTTTGAATTACAATCGAAATGATTGAACAGATCCCGGTGAAATAAGTCTCTTAATGGAAAATATTTTTGTCAGTGACGGAAACTTTTGATGTAAAAGATAACAATTCATGAAAAGTAGCAAGTACAAGAAGGGTATATCTAATCTTTTAGAAGATGATATTTTAAACCAGTGGTATGAACTATTAAATCACAATACTTTTCAATTCTTTTAAATCGACATCTGTTAGAGGATCGGGGTAAATTTCTGTGTTATAGATTCTTTCAGAGAAAATATTAGCGCTACTCTTTTGAATTGCTAGCACTGTCTTAGATCAAGAAGAAAATAGGTATTGCCTCTAAACTCTTAGTATTTAATGGATTTATACTCTTTCAAACTTAAGAAATAAAAACATGCACAAACGATGTCTTCACCTTGTGCTCGATATTGCCTGACAATTTATATACTACATTCATTGTTGGTTGCCGACAAATGTACATGTGTGGTATAGATGTTTGAAACGTTGTGCACTTAACGTGTATAATTAGTTTGAGACATAACGATACTTAGGTGTATTCTTTAGAAATATGAGATTTTATATCTGTACATTGCGTATATAAATTGGCTGTTAAAACTGGAAAGGTTGTTAAAACTAGAACGATTTTTTGGACTATCTTGTAATATCAACGACATTGAAGATGAATACCCAACTTTCATGCCCATCGATAACGCTTTAACTTTATTGATACAACTGAATATGGGAATATGGAATGAAATAAGAGGCTTTACTCTGTCGTTATATTTGTATTTATATAAAAAAAGGCCCAGGTTAATTCGCAATACTTTTCATTGATTTAGGTTTACAACAATGTATTGTCTTTTTAGTTTGAAAATACTAACTATCATTCCTGTTGAATATAACTACAGGGAAAACTATTATTTTCATAAAAATATTCGATGAATTTTACTTATTCACTTGGTTCAGTTACAAATTCAAAAAGCCCTAGTAGACCTAGTTAGCATAAGGTAGGCCTATCTACTTTCCTAGCTCTGTTACATTTGCTTCTAAGACGGTTTCAGAATTTGGTCCTTTTTAAGATTTTTAAACCAACTCTTTAAATTTAAACACACTTCGGACACCAAGCAGAGCTTACCTAATCTAACCGATGTTTTATTGAACAGCTTCGGAAATTTATCGTCTTAGGACAGGCTTTCTTATGATATTTTTATTTCTTATTTCCGAAGTCGCAGAAGCTATGCCAGTTTTGATTTGTTATCGTTATCGTTAGCCCCTTTTTCCATATCATACTTTTTGCGTACAGAAAGTGAAGTAAATAAGACAGTGGAAAAAGTGGAACAAAATAAAGAAGAGAAGAGAGACTCACGTAGATAGAAGAATTTCGGAATTTTTCAAGTATATTTTCATAAAAATAATGAATGAATGAATGAATGAATGTGTCGCAATCTTTTTATATTGACGAATAGATATTCGTGACTTTTGTTTATTTCGTTAAAGGCATGAAGTTTATCTCTTAGGTTATGAAAAAAAAATAATTAGATACCAATGATGAAAGAAAGTGATTTAATTAGTCCCAATAGTGTTAGTTCTATGACTGTTATGTTGAATGCAGTGGAAAAATAATAATTAAGGAAAATTTTATTCCTGATAACTTCGAATAAAAAAGTGGAAAAAAGTAGAGATTTATGTTTTATATTTTGAAGGGATTGAAAGTAATATGTAATAAAGATAATATTTTTGAAAAGAAATGAAAATCCTGAAACGAAAAAAGAGAGAATAAAACTAGATATATATTTTTGAAAGGAGAAAAAGTGCTGTGTATAAAAAATGATTTCGGGTAAATGGGGGAAAATAGAAGTATACATTTTTGATTAGATGAAAAGTTTCCTTTTTTTTAAATAATAATTTTAAAAAACGCAATTATTAAAATGGAAGAAAAGAAAACAAATTAGCAATGTATACTATAAAGGAAGGAAAGTGCCTTACTTGAAAAAAATAGGAATTTTGGAATAAAATGTAATTGTTGAAATTTGAAGAAAAAGAATACAGGAGAAGCTCGAGAAATACTTATTTTTAACGGGAGGGAAACTGTTATGCTGTTATTTTTTTTTTTTTTGAAAAGAAAGTATTTTCTAAATTTTAGAGAAAACAGGAGTGTGGAAAATCAAGATATTTATATTTTTCACTTCGTGTTTGATGTTGTAATAGAAATTACAAGCAAAGCGAAGAGAAAAATGAAGCAATGGTGTTGTAACTTTAAAACATAATTATTCTTATAATGTTTAAATATTTTCTGGATCGAAAAGTGTAAAGATGTTCACAGTTATGTAACCTGCAAGAACTTCAGTATTTTAAAGCTTAATTCTGAGTAAAGTTTAAAGGTTTATTTTAGCATTTAGTCTTTCTGTTGCAACATGATAAGAATCAAATGAATTTAATGATTTTAACCTGTAGGAAAGCATTTGTTTTCATATTAATTAAGTCACATTTTTTTGTTTTGCAGCATGTCAGACAACTGAAGTTGGAGATGCCAGCTGGAGTGGTTAATGACAAAGCTCCATTGTTAAGCTCATCTATAAGAGATGTAATCTCGGTCATCACAGAACTGCCCAACTCTGTCGGAACCAAAAGGAGGCGCCGAGCAGTAATAATCGAATGATGCCGGACTCTTATTTATCGATAAGCGATACTTCTTAACTTGCTGGGTCGAAAGTTGGACATTCATATTACTTTATCTGTACTATCATTGTTACCATGATTTAAAGTAACAATTTACGTTCAGTAAGATCCAAAGAATGTGTTTGTCTTTATAACGACATTTAAACAATTGAAATAAAAATGAGCTTTTGTATGAGATCAAGCATGTTGATGTTGGTATATTATTATGTATTATTTCTGTTATCATTTTATATGTTTAGTTTGCTGCATAATTAATATTTTCAAATAGCTTAACCTTTTAACATTTGTATAAGTTTGTATAGACCGTATTGACATACAGAGATTTAATACATTCACATACAATGCTATTTGTACATTTTGCATTATTACAAGTGTCCTTAAATTTCAGGCTTATCTTAAAGCTCAAGATATTTGCTAGAATATTATATGTGTAAAAGTTTTACTAGAATGCTTCTGAATTGATTAGCTATGAACAAAATTAATCTTTCCAGTACCACTAAAGACGAAAATAAACAGTTATGTTTCTTTACTTATTAAAAAAAATATGTTGTAATCAATGATGCCAATGTCTTATTTAAGTCAAACCTGTCGTATCGCTGATTTTTCTTAATTTTTTGTAGGTTAAACTTTCGTTATCTTGTTAAAAATATTTTTTAAGCATTTATAACTCACATGTTCTCAATACCAATTTTGATAATTAATGTATAAAGTTACACCAGCTCTACTTCGAGGAATTATCATTCCTTCATTAGCAATAATGATACAAAAAAGAGACTCGCAGTTTTCAGAAATTGTTTAAATGATATTAAAAACCTCGGATTAGATGTAGGAAGCTTTTTCCTGTTGAGACCAAGTTTGGAATATGGACAAGAGCATATCCGAACATAACAGAACAGAGTAACAAAACGAAGACTGTAGAGATTTTTTGAAAGACACTCGTCTACAATACTGAGGGTAAATGTTTCAGCTGCCAAAAAGGCGTCTGAAATTATATGAATCTTTGGAGGCATTCGCTAAAATTAAGTTATATTACTGCCAAATGTTAACATTTTTTCTTGGCCTCGATTGAACGTTTATCTAAAAGAATTTATGCTTTGTTCAAACTTTTACGTTTGGTGACTATGTAGTGCTTTAGTTTCATATAAGACAGATGTATTTATACTTAAATACCCTACAGTACTGTTACTATAAATTTTATAGATGTAAGATAATCTTAAATGTAATTTTTACGTTGTAATGAATAATCAGCAAAACCAAAAAACAAAACAAAACAAACAAAAAGTAAAATAAAAAACGATTTTATAAAAGAAAACAACAACGCGATTTTTATAAGTTTAATACAATATCATGACAAATGTCCAGGTAGGTAAGGCACACTGAAGATAGGGAAGAAACTATGAATTCCTTTACAATATTGTTTTTTCAATTACTAAATGCATTTACCGCAAATATTAAAGTTACTAAAAAGTTGACAACAATTTTTATATGCCATGAGGCAGTTAATATAGAGCGGTATATATTGAAGCGCAACAAAAGTTAAATGCAGCGGTTGAAAGTTAAAGGCATTCCGATTTGTTAACGCCCCATTTGTCTTACTTTCGATACACGTGGATTCAAAGTGGTTTACGGTTGATTAGTAAGAAAGCGCATATCGTTCATGTGTGGTTTTCTTTGATGAATGTGTTGTGAATAAAGATCTTTGATGGTGCTTTAAGGGATTTTGTAAAATTTTATCGATTAAAAACAAACTTCCTACGTGTGCCTTGGAAACAAAGCTTTGATACATTGGTGAGGGATTTCGGTTTTTGACGAAGTTTTTATGCTTGTTCGAAAATAATTTAGGCGAAACTTTGTGGAAATAAAAAAAAACATTGGTTTTTCAACGTGAGTCGTGTTAAAGCAAAATCAAGATTTCGAAAATTTGACGAAACTCATTTGAAACTGTTGATTTTTTTAAATTAAATTTGACATTACACTTACTGTTGTAACAAACAAATCGATTTTATTAATGTGTACTTCAGAAATTAGTGTTTTCGAGATATATATTTATGCTTAAGTTACTGAAAAACTCAGATAACCTCTTAATTAATTTGTAAGCTTTAATAAAAAATCCTTCTTAAAATGTGTCACTTCAATATAATTTTTGGTATGAATTGATGTAAAATTTTATATAGAGGAAGCATTTTTACCCAACATGTAAAGGACAAACACTGAAGATAAGAATATTTTTATATAATTGTGCTGCTTTATTTATACTCGAATTCCGAAATGATACTGAGGTGAATTAAATTTTCATGTCGCTTTGTTTGTATTTTTTTAAACTTTCAAATGGGGCCGCGAATAGTAATGAGTTTTCGCGTTTCTCATGTCAAAGGAGATTAAAGGACAATAACTACTAAATGAGCCGTTGAAGCAAACAAATTTAAACATAAAAAGTAGAATTAATCTCAAACATTTAGTCAGTTTAACAAAATTTTACTGCAATATGCGGACTAATTTGCGCACATGCAGAGTAATTCGCCGGAAGAAACAGTGATCATCTGGCGTTGTAAGGTATTACTCCGCGGGAGACATTAAAAATTAGTGTTCTGTCAAACGGTCAAACACGGTCCCCTAACGCGTCCTGTATTTGCACAATTGCACAAACTCAATGTTGATAGAGATTTTCTTCGGTAACGTGTATTAATGCTCGAAAGAAAATAGTTTCCGCTAGGTATTTTTTCACGACATATACAGTAGCAAAAACTTTTTACTTTGAAATTTTACAATGTTTATATGTGCCAGACGTTAATGAAAAATTTGAAAAGATAGTCAGTACAAACTGAAATTAGCATTTAACATGATCCTGTTGTATGTTTACTGTTCGCATATTTGACTCATATATTTTGGCTGAAAGCAGTATTTTTCAAATCGCTTTATTGTTATACTATATTTTTGGGAAAAAAACTGATGTTAAAATCCCCCCTGATATATAACTGTTTAAGTCATCACTGCTTTAAGTTCATATATCAAAAATACATTAATCGCAGTAAAAAGAGAGAACAACCGCTCAAATATTTTCCCTTTCAAACTTTCATCATTTCACTTGCAAATATTTCAAATCTAGCGGAAAAGAGGTTAAGACATGAGCGATGAAAATATTTCGGCATAAAATCATTTCTTTTTAATTTTGTCCATTATTATCAAAAGTTCATCCAATCAGAAAACATCTTTTGTACTTTCACAGTCAATGTGCCAAGCGGCATTGTCCGTCTCTGCGGGACAGCTCCAATGTGGCGTCGCTTGTGCCTTTAACAAGTGTTTTTGTCGCTTTGCATTAATACGCACTTCACGGGTCTTTATTCTTGTTTAAATAGCCTTATATGATGCGGACAAAATGTTTTTGATGGAAGATCAGTGGTTGACTTCAATAAAGCATTGATTGAGAACAACTTGAACAATTTATACAATTTAGATAAGGACGCTTGTGCCAATTAAAGCGATTAAAAATGTGTTCACTGTTGTAACAGTGGAAATGTGGTTACACTCAAGTGGAACACAGTATGCACGTTTACCAGCTGCTAAAATTGAAAATTATGTTACGTTTTAAATTCTTTAACATAGTCTGCCCTTTTAAGTTGATGTAATAAAGTTGAAAATTAGGATTAAGTATGTTACTTTGATGTCCTCGAAGTCCTAATGGTACAAATGTTGTATTTAGCGGTTGACAATTATTTCATTATTAGAAATAATTAATCAAAAGTGGTTACTTCAGAAGTCTAAATAGATCGGAATAGACTTAACAGATTTTCTTTAATCCCGTTTCTCCTCTATTTAAATGTTCAGAAATGTGACTTGTTTTCATTCAACGCTGATTCTAATACCAAAACTGAAACACTATACCAGATTACATATCCAACACCTATCAAAGAAGTGTCTGTCGTTTCTCTATATTTTGATTTATTCATTTCTCTAGTTCTTTATTTATTTCTTCATTTTATTTTTCAAACAAATTAGTTATAGGATATAAATGTAATGAAATGAAGATCACTTGCAAACAAATAATTGATATGAAGTTAGTGTTATGTAATTAAATAATATAGGGTTCAATCAGACAAATTGGTAAGAGAAAAACAATGTGATGTAACAGTAAGTTCTTTTAAACAAACAAAAATAATAATGTAAATAAAAACAATAGTCCAATACCAGTATGGCGCGGATAGTAATGTATAAAAACTGATTTATTTGTAGATAGGCTTTTTGTGTGAATTGGAAGTGTTGATGTTAACTGATATTTTGTTGGTGTTTTTGTTTTTCGTAATTGTGTTTTTACAGCAAATTCTTCACGGGTGACCGAATGCAAGTATATACCTTTCCACTGACCTTTTTTTTCTTTCTTTTTTTTTTTTTTTTTTTTTTTTTTTTTGATTTATGGCAAGAAACTGAAATATATTTTTTTCTGAATTTTGTTCACGATTTTGATTTCAATATGTCTTTTTCAGGTGATTTTTTTAATTGCAAAGACGTATTTTTATGTTTTAAGGAAATTCAAAACTGATGACGAAATGGATTTGAGCGTTGCTTAAAATCCTGGTGCTTAAACGGCTTTGCAGTTTTTTACCTTTTTGAGGTTTATTCTTAGCATTTTTTTCATAGCATCAGGATTAAATAATTTATCCCATCACGAGACAAACGTTGATAACAATGCATTTCATTAATCTATCGTTGGTCCCGGTTGCCCATATGACTGGCGCCCCCACCCCTGCCCCATCCATTTTCCAAAGGTTATTGGAGATAGTGCGAGATAAAGAAGGCTTTCAATTCAAACTTCATACTTACGCAAGCTTCACACAGTTCTTAAAATAGATTCAAACGAAAGCTTCACGCGTGAAATTTACGTAGGAGAGTATCGTAGAGAATTGTGTAGATGTACAAAGATTTTGTAAAAATTCGCTTGTAGCTCTTTCGACTAAAACGCATGCTTTCACTGGTAACATGGATGACTACGGACGGGTTTTAGTCTTTATCCTTACTCACTTTGGCCTGACTCTACTTTTTTTGCCAAGAAATTTCACTTATTTTTTTTTTTGTTACTCATATGTTCGACCTTAAATGTTAAAATTTGAAACTAACTCTATATACCTATTAAAATACAATTCCAGGTAAAAAAAAAGAACACAATAAAATGAATTTTACCGATCAGTTATTTTTAGCCTTTCGGTAAAAAAAAATACATTTTTCGTAAAAGCTCTGTGTAATTGGAAGCGGTCATACAAATGATAAGTAATTTTCATTAATAAAACTGTATGTCGTAGAAAATATCTGTGAGACTTGCGTAAGTGTGAAGCCTACATATTTTACTTTATCTGGTTTTCAAAATCGATCTTTTAACAATCATAATATGGTTTATTCTGTTTGTCGGAAGAAAAAAAACGTTTTAAAGAGAAGACGAGTTCGACTGTCATTTTTATGATGAATATGATCATACATGTTTGAACGATCGCATATCAGAGTTAAGCTGTTGTTTAAGATTAACAAGTAATTCAGTTCAGATTTATGGTCGGTTTTATATGCCTTGGATTTTCGTATCGTTCTGATCTATGTGAGAACAATTCAAACTGAAACTCGAAATACGATGTCAATTTTTTTTTCAAATTAAAAGAAATAATATAACGCATAAAACAAACTAAAATCAACAAAATAAAAATAATTGACAGAAAAAGAATATCCGTTTTAGATTAAGTTAACTTTAAGCGGTCTGGACTTAGAGTATATGTTTTTGTTTTTTGGATACGAAACGACAAGTACCACAATATCTGTGGTAGGCCTGTTTGTACAGGGTTGATTGTAAACGCGTTCCGAATACCGATCACTGGCTACCTAAAGTTCCAGTGCTAAGCACGGATTAAGGAACGTGATGTCCGCTGTCAAAATTATCAAGTACTAATGTCGGTAAGAAAACCTTCGGTCTTGCTACTTTATGGTTATTAAAAAGCTGAAGAAACATCATCAAAACAAAACAAATTTAAAAATGAAAAGAAATATAAGGAAAACATAAATATTACTGAAAACGACACAAAAGTTATTTTAAAAAAAAGACCTCTAGCAAAACGGAAAATGCAGAAGAAGCCTCATTTGGCTATAACTTAAACATAAAATCTAAATGAAATCAACTTAAGATATAAAAAGTCACTTCTTACCATGTTCCTTTATTTTGTAGATCAAGAAAATTATGAGAAACAAGAAACGGGATTCCAGCAAAGGTATGCCAACGGTCATGGATTTATTTAAATATATAGACACAATCCCCGCCCACATGTCCATATATGCAACATTGTGCGACAAGTTCTTGAAATTTAAGAAGTCTATATTAGATTATGTTGATTTTCGATATTTCATTGACGTAGATATGCGTTTTCACGTTTTCAGCGAGAAATTGCGATCGGTTTTGTAAATATATTCCAACTCTTGTTACGTAACATTTTATCCAAGTTATTGGTGATTTTTTTTTCACGTGAACAAAATAACATTTAATTGTTATGCCCGTATTGTTTTACATGGTGATTTCTCAGAATCTCAGTGCAAACATGATAGAACGAGGTTTTAAAAGACAATACATAGTGGGAAGGTGTTGTACAGAAACTCTATTCACCCTTGCATTTTTACAGAATGTTTTTGTTAAGTTAAAAGACGAGTGGTTACGTACCTTTTATAGAGTTTCATATTATCTACCTGAATTGTTACTCAATTTGTTGACTTATTCCCCTTTCCTTTAAAATGGACAGAGGGCACGTAAACAAAGTATGCGAATGAACCGGAGGCTTATACGAAGCAATGAATTTATTCAGTTCAATAAAACAATATGTAACTTGACGAAAGTTGATACATATGTGAATCGTGTAAAGTACCTCCGCTCATGTGAAAGAACTTTTTCAATGCAAAATGTTCAAAATACTTTTAAGAAGAATTCTTACGGGAGATTTTATATAATTGGAAATTATATATACGAACTTAGTAAACAGAGGACTTATTTCATGTATCCAGACTACATTATGAACAAATATGAATACTATTTAGTGACCAAAAACGACCCGCAGTCAGAGACTTCTGTATAACAGACATACACATTTAACAGATATACACGTGTCAGTTTTACGAGCGGTCGTTCTTTGTACATGTATATATTATATATTACACATAAAAACGTTCAGAGTTGATTAATTTGTTGGGCAGGAATATAAGTATCAACATTTGAAAATATATTGTACGCTGTACTTGTACGCTGGTGAAGTCGGCGACAACGTCATCCTCAAAGACGATAACGTCCTCCTCACACTGCTAGGATTGGGGTTAGGCGTATGAAGTAGCCAGCCCGCTGTCAAGGCTTGAACCAAATCGAGGTTGTTTTTTTTTTTTAAATCAACTTCAGCTAGCAATTTCAACTTGGACAGTCCAGAACTAAACAGGAGCTTGGTGTCATGCTTTTTCAAGAATGGAACACTGACTCAAAGGATTGCCAGAAAAATGCGACGCTGCTAAGCCTTCATTCATTTCTGAGGGTCACAAACAAGATATTGAACCATTGATAAAACTGTCTAATCGTTTCAACCAGTAAAACTCCTAAAACGCGCTGACGAACTGAAATGTAGCCCATTTAAATCTAAATATTCTGCTCAAAATAATTAGTTCTTTAAAGCAAAGCAAACTTTGATTAGTATGGGGAACTGTTCATAAATTGTGCAATAATTCCAGAATAACTCCTTCAAATACATTCAGAACAAAACTTTAATTCTTGCTTAAATTGCAGTTAGTTGTCTTGTCATTCATGTACTGTGAACATTATTTCGGGGGATTGGCTTTTTTTCATGTATAGGAAGTGAGCAGTAGCAGTACGCAGCAGTAAAAAAACGTGAAGTTGGCAGTAGCAGTACTGCTACTGCCAACTTCACGTTTTTGTTTACTGCTACTGCTCGTACTGCTACTGCCAACTTCACGTTTTAGTTTACTGCTACTGCTGGTACTGCACTGCCAACTTCACGTTTTAGTTTACTGCTACTGCTCGTACTGCTACTGCCAACTTCACGTTTTAGTTTACTGCTACTGCTCGTACTGCTACTGCCAACTTCACGTTTTAGTTTACTGCTACTGCTCGTACTGCTACTGCCAACTTCACGTTTTAGTTTACTGCTACTGCTCGTACTGCTACTGCCAACTTCACGTTTTAGTTTACTGCTACTGCTCGTACTGCTACTGCCAACTTCACGTTTTAGTTTACTGCTACTGCTCGTACTGCTACTGCCAACTTCACGTTTGATTTAAATTCTACTGCCAACTGCTACTGCTTACTGCTACTGCCAACTTCCTATTAGTTTTTTTTCAATATGAATAGTTTTTCCTTTTCAAAAAGCAAAAATAGCAGTATTGATTGTTGCATATTGTTTTTTGTTTGTTTTGTTTTTTTATTTTAAGACTTTTTGCACTGATGCCCTCGTTCAAAGCTTTATCAATTAACGCATCAACAATGACACGAAACAGTCCCTTCCTTAGATCTTTCAAAAAGCGCCGCTGATGTTCAAGTCTTCCGTTTTTTTTAAAACCTACGATCAGGTAACACTTTCATTATTATGTGCTTTTAATTTTTTTTAAACAGGTATGATGTTTCACTAAGTGGGAGGAGACAAACTGTCTTTGATTAGCTTTTTTTTCACAAAGTTAGTCTGGACAACTCCTATAAGATCCCTTTGTGGATTTCAACCAAACTTCACATATTTGTTTATCGCCAAATTATGCATATTTTCGGCATTTTCTTGGCCATTGATTTTCAGCAGAGTTATCTTACCTTATGAATTGATTTTCAATGGCTTTGTCCGGACAGCTCCTCTGAATTCAAACAAATGCATATATATGCATATATATGTTCAGCACCGAGCTTAGTTGTACATATCATCC
Organism: Cyclina sinensis; assembly: GCA_012932295.1. Lineage (NCBI taxonomy): Eukaryota > Metazoa > Mollusca > Bivalvia > Venerida > Veneridae > Cyclina > Cyclina sinensis. The sequence goes on from JAAONU010000009.1 coordinate 15,332,929, forward strand.
GCGTTTTTTAGTTTTTTTCCCTTTATTCATTCAGATTTACAAATTACTTGTCCGGACAACTCTCCTCTTATCATAGATTCAACCAAACTTCAGTGCCAAGCCTAGTTGTACATATCTTTGGCATTTTTCCGTGTCACTAATTTTGCTGCAGATGTATTGTGTTTATATGTTTCATCCTGACTAAAATAAAAAGTAAAATTGGGAGAAAATGAAAACATTGATTGTTTCAGAATTGTTACATTTAAGTCAGCTTCTGAACCAATTGGTTAGTCTGTTGCATTGTATTTTCACAAGCACTGAATTCTAAGAAAGATGTCAAGGACAATATCATGTCGTTTCTAGCTTTGTTTTTCAAGGGACAAATGTGTCTCCCAACACTCAACTCCACCCTGAATGTTGAGGATATGCAGTGGGCCCGGTACTGATGACTTTTGTAAAGATTAGCTGAAATTTGCCGGTTGGTGCAAGAGAATAGCGGGGACACTACAAATTTAATTGCATAAAGGGCAATAACTCTTGAATCAGTGAACCGGAAATGTTGAAGCTACGCACAATTATGCACTGGCACTAGCTATTTCTGTGAAGTTTGGCTGAAATGCGCCAAAGGGTTAAGCAGAAATATAATAATCGCAAAGCAGGTGCATCAGAAGTTGGCAATGATCACGTTTGTGACGGTTGGCAGAAATTCGCCAGACGGATTCTGAGAAATAATACATATACAAATTATTTACAGTTAGACTCCTCTACAAATGTCTAGGAAAACCTATTTTATTCAGTAAAAAACTACAAATTAAATAGGTTATTTCCTTCTTAAATTACCATTGATACCCAAAGTAGTAGCACTGCAGTGAAAGAATCTGTTTCCACGAACCATGACCAGGTTTGTGTTGCGCTTGGAATTATTAGACTTAATTCAATTCACATGTATTTGTAGATTTTAGATGATCAACATGTGATATTGGTCATGTGTTGCAGCGACACAAAATAACGGTATCGACTGCTGATGGAACATGTGTACAGCAAAGTAAACTTTCCACGCAAGCCACGTGACTCAAAAGTATGCAGGAACGTATCGTTGGCAGCACACCAATATCAGAGACAACCAATAGGAGATCTGGTAAAAGCATGACATCAGATGGACTCATGGTAATTACGTTATATATATGTTTGCTTGGTACATATATATAATTCTACAGGCATGACAAGAATTATCTAAGAGAAGAAATGCGATCTGTATGGTGAGAGTGACGACAGGCGTTAGGTGAAATACTAGTACTAATTCCCTTTATTTCACAGAAGGTGGACAAATTCAAACACATTACAATCTTAGAATATGTTAACTTTGTATTTAGCTGACGTGAGCACTAACTTCACATTATGAGCTACAGTTAACGCTGGATGTCTGTCGTGTGTCTATCAAATCCAGTCTGACTGGTCACGAAACCTAATTTTTGTTTTGTAAATTGATTGTTTTTAAAGTAGATAGCATAGTTTAGTATGTATTACTCCACTCTCCTCTACTTTTTACTACTATACTCTGTCACTTGTGCATTTGATTCACGCACAATTACATATACGAAGAGGTGCACCATAGGGACACAAAGAGAAAAATAAATGTTTTATGTACTTTTTATTTACAGTTTGTGACATCCTGTTTCGACACAATCGACCGAGGTATAAAGGAACTTTAAATAGGCACGTGACTGTATCCAGATTTAAGTTTTGCCAGTAGTGAAAAAATATTTCAAAGGTATATGCAACCACTTGTCATGCACTCTAGCGGAATTTATTGTGACATTTATTCAGCAAATCAAACCATCATGTAAAATTCGAAGGTCATGGGTGCAGTTAGTTTCGAGTTATTGATTTGAAATATTTTTACGTGCAGATCATGCATCACCATATTGTAAACCTTGAATGTCCTAGGTGTAGATTTTTAGTTATATACTGGCTTTTTTTTTCGATTGACCTTTGACCCAGTAATTGCATAAACAAAAGGGGTCAACTACTCATTATACACAATATTCTGTAAAGTCTGATGGTCACTTTTTCAAGTTTTCTTCACTTCATTTATTGAGTGTTTTCTTTTTACTTTAAAGTAAGTGACCGGAAATTGTTTTCAAAGTGTGGGCCTCTGTGCGCTTGACCTTTAAAACTGGAGACACAAAAACAATAAGGATCATTTACTCATTATGCCTAAACATCCTGTGAGGTTCCAGTATTCTGGAAGCAGTTGTTCTTGCGTAATTGATCGTACGTCGTTTTCAAACAGTGAGCCCCTGCGAGCTTGACCTTTGAATCTGTCACCCAGCAACGATAGGGTCATTTGATCATGTCCAACCATCTTGTAAAGTTTAAAGGTTTTGAGTGCAGTTGTTTGTAAGTAATTTTAAAACCGTTTACAAGCTACAGGCCCTTGTGATCTTGACCTTTGTCCCAGTGGACCCAAGAATTAGGGGATTCATCTGCCTAGACTATCTACTAAGAAAACCATTTGGTCTTCTTACAAACTGACAAACATTTGCAAAGCTGTGTGTCCCCATTATTTTTAAGGGGAGCGTGGTTACTCATAATTATTGTAAACCTCATCTTCTTTCCTGCTCGCAGTGCAGCTGAACTTGTATCATAGATTATTTATGAACAAGCAAACTCCTTTGAAGGTCTTGATCTCAAAATTGTTGTCTAAAACAAAAATTTGAGAGAAGTTACAGTTTCTACATACATTATTAAGTAGACCTGTACAAAGATTGTTCAAATATACACACAAGTTATTATTCAGCTATTTATAATGAAAATACGTCGAAATCACCAGGGTTACATTGCAATTATCTAAAAAAAAAAGATTTTTTGTCTGAAACCATAACGCCTAAAGCTTTAATTTTCAGTATGCAGCATTGTCTAGTTTACCCTAACAGCTAATCTGAATTTTCGTCTTGCGGTTATAACTTGCAATGACAAAGTGGTCACATTTATATAATATATATATTTTAAAACTTCTTCTTATCAGAATAGCAGTGCCTATATTTCTGATATTTTAAAAGAAGCATTGTATGGTAGACCTCTTCCAAGATTGTTCAAATAATGAACTTAAACGCCATCAATGCCTATTGCCCGTTGATTCTTTTTGTTATAACTATTAAATAAAATAGTGCTGCAATTTCATAAAAATTGTTAGGTAAGCAGTAGTGTTTAATAGTCTTGAGTATGGCCTACTGGCCTAATTTTATATCATTCTTAATTTTTTTCAAGACCCTTGGAGATACAAACTCGAAACCTCATAAATGAATAGCCACTACGAAGATAGTGCTGCTCAAAACTATCCATTTATATTTTGAGTTACTGTTCTTTGTCCTGGCCATTTTTGCAAGGCCATTAAAAAAGAAACTTTAAAATTCAATGTATGGATAGGGTTCTTTACTTTACTATTTGTGTGTGTGTTTTTTTTTGGTGGTTTTTTTTTGTCCAGACCAATTTTCCAAGTCCACTGAAGACATTAACTTATAACTTCAAATATTAATCAACCTAAAAAGGAGGAATGAAATAACAATAACTTTCCATTTTAACTATGTTTGAGTGATTTTCCTTTGTTAGTTTTCACACTTAGTTTTTACCGGGACCATTACTCCAAGACCGTTTGAGGTACGGACTTGAAAGTTGATCAAGTGACCTACTTTCTTGTTTTTGGCGCTTGTATTTTGAACTATATATATTTGATAAGAACGTTTTAATTCAGGTGAGCGTGATAGGGCCAACATGGCTCTCTTGTTTTCAGAAGAATTCCTTACAATTTAATCATAATCCTATTAATATCAATCATTTTTAAACAGGGGCAGTAATCGTGTTGTCGATGCATCTATGCACCCAGGAATGCAGTTTGTTCCCATGTGATCTTCTTCAACAGCATACATTTTCTTCAGCCATTTTCTAGTCAGCTGGTCTTGATAAATGTATCTTAATTAAACACGGTAACATATAATTAAGTCTGATGTTATTATGAAACCTTAAACCAGTTTCCAAGATATTATCCATATTGAATACTGAAAGGCTCTTTTGCTATGTGTGCCTTTATCTGTTTTATAGTGGTAATTGTTTAACGAGCTTTCTTCATCATTTTCATGTGTCTACTGCATTTTGTACTGTTACTTAATATTAAGGTGCACACGTTCTTGTAGGAATAGAAATTTTATCAGAGGTAAATGTTGAATAATATCAATGCAAATAGTTAAAACTTTGCATTGGCAAAGTCTATCCGCTGTTGGAAAAGCACAAAAATTGGATTTGATGTAGCCAAATATAAAATAAGTAGGAAACAAAGCTCTCATTTACATACTTACTATACAAAGCTCTCATTTACATACTTACTATACAAAGCTCTCATTTACATACTTACTATACAAAGCTCTCATTTACATACTTACTATACAAAGCTCTCATTTACATACTTACTATACAAAGCTCTCATTTACATACTTACTATACAAAGCTCTCATTTACATACTTACTATACAATGCACTCATTTAAATGCCAAAGTGGAAATGCATTTGTAAGACTTCAAATAACTCTAAAGATAAATTTATCACTTTTGCCAAGCTGAAAATATGTAGCTATTTTAATAGGGCTCTTGTAGTTGTACGAAATGGTCCAATATTTCACGTAACTTCATTCATCAATATACAAACAATATTAAAATTAAAGTTCCGTATACAAGATAAATGTTTGTTATAACAGCTACAAATTGAATATGCATCGAAAGCCATTCTATATGGCTGCTTAGCAGACGGAAGATAAATACAAAGAGAAGACAAATGTAACAGCCATTTCCTGGATATGCTTTTGTTACAGAAGGGTAAGGCTAAATCATATTCAACTTCATAATTATCATCAGGAACACTGTCTTTATCATTATTTTTATTTACTTATTGATTTATTCATTTGTTTATTTTTATTGTATTACTATCATTATTATTTATATTATTATGTTCAACATTTTATTGTCATAATTATTTTTTCATCATTATTATTACTATTTTTATTCTAATTATTATTATTAATTTCATCCTTATTAATATTTCGTCTTTGTTTGCTTTATTATCGAGTCTTCGGTAACTGTCACCGGCGGTTTACATTTAAGGACTGGTTTTACAGTTGTTCATTTCAAGTCTCATTTAAAAGGCGTATCTTTTAAAACTGTTATTAGAAATGTACATTACAAGACTGTTGAAGGGATGTACAATTCGAGACAGGTTTTAGAGATGTACATCTCAAGACTGATTTTAGAGGTTTATATTCCAGGACAAGTAGAAATGTACATTACAAGACTATTGAAGAGATGTACAATTCGAGACAGGTTTTAGAGATGTACATCTCAAGACTGATTTTAGAGATGTATATTCCAGGACAAGTAGAAATGTACATTACAAGACTATTGAAGAGATGTACAATTCGAGACAGGTTTTAGAGATGTACATCTCAAGACTGATTTTAGAGATGTATATTCCAGGACAAGTAGAAATGTACATTACAAGACTGTTGAAGAGATGTACAATTCGAGACAGGTTTTAGAGATGTACATCTCAAGACTGATTTTAGAGATGTATATTCCAGGACAAGTAGAAATGTACATTACAAGACTGTTGAAGAGATGTACAATTCGAGACAGGTTTTAGAGATGTACATCTCAAGACTGATTTTAGAGATGTACATTCTAGGACAAGAGATGTACATTACAAAATAGGGTCTACTGATGTACATTTCAAAAAAGGGTCTACTAATGTACATTTCAAAACAGGGTCTACTGATGTACATTTCAAGATTGGTTTTAGAAATGTTCCCTCAAGACTGGCACACAATCAAGCCAGAGCCTCTGCTTGTACGTAAAGGGACATGGTGTTATTTTTGTAAAGTGCCCTGCAGTCGTATTAGCTTCAGTTTTCACAATGAGCAACCAATGAACGATGTACATTGTTTGGGGTTTTCACTGGTTGTGAGCGTTTCAGAATGAATTATAAATCGTTTCGTGCATGTTTGAAATATATTGATATAAGATATAAATGTCTACAGAATTAAATGACTAACTAATCTCAGTAAAACTTCGTGAATGTTTTGTATACAGCACTCTGATGTGCCTCAGTACCGAAGTGTCTAATTCGTTTGCTCTCGATTGGATAGATACTGGCATGCAGCAAACACAACGTTCAATATGCTACAACTAATTAAATGTGACGTTTAAAACATGATAGAACTTTTTAATTCAGTAATTACTTTTTTATCATTTATCAGAAGTTTAAATTGTTACAAAAATAAATGTATAAATACTCTAGAAAAGTGTAAATTTCTACAGCGTTTACTTTTTAACACTGCTTAGGCCATTCGTCACATTTTTTACTAGCTGAAGAAGACAATGTCTTAGCCTGTTCGAATGGATTTCAATAAACATTTCTGATATTGCTGTTGTCCATCTGTGAAACAAAGACCGGAATTGCTATTTAAAACTTTTAAAGTCATATTTGAACATTGTACGGATATGTTTTAATGACATCATCTTCAAATGTAATACAAATTTTATACATGCCTGTTTTTCATTCCAGAAATAACAAATTCCTCCAAAGTCATCCGAAAACATTTGACCTTTGTTCAAGTGCCACTTGTACTTGAGGTCATCTACTTAATCAGTAAACATATTTCCGAAATTTGAAACCCTCTTCAGTCAAAAAAAGAACCGTAACAAAATTCCTTTTTAATACAGTAAACATACAGAATACTCCATAAATAAAAGTAACAACGACTTTTTAATCATGGACGGAACTTATGTCAGTATAACGCCGAAATCGGATAGCCTCTGTCCATATTACGCCATTAGAAACACCCTCACACGCCTACTGCACGAATGGTTCAATTAAGCTGATAAAAAGTGGGTGTGACGATCGGAAACTGTTTAAATATTGGGGACAGACTTAAGTGTTATTCTTTAAGGGAAGAATTAACTTTAAACGTGATAGTATTTCAAGTTCCTATGAGAAAAGTAAAACAGTCGTCAAAATTGTCATATCCAATGAAATTTGATTTGATTTGATGAAAATATATTTTTGTCCTAAAGGAGACATTTAATCGAAAAGTATGTAAAATGAACAGATGTCATTTTTTTGTATTTAAAGTGTCTCTTATTTATCTGTAACTAGAAAAACAACGTGGTGGGTAAACCTTGAAACTTTATAAAGTATACTGGTACACTGTTCTGCATTTTCACTTAAATGCAAACGGTACAAAAAGTACAGTTTGATACACTGACGTCATTTCCGGGTAAATATAAACGACAAAGAAAATATTTGATACAATTTGGAAGAATAAGCTTTACTACATCCACGAACTGAAGTCCAGGGGTAGAGCGCAGGACTCCGGATACGAAGGTCGCGGGTTCGAATCCCGTCAGAGGCGAAATTCTCTCACGATCTTCACATTCCTCCACGCTGCGCGAATACTGGTATGGAACCCAGGAAGCAGTCATCGAGCGTGATGAATCTAAGTTGTAAGAACTTGTATCGCAATCGATGTAAAATAGATGAGTCTGAACTAAACTAAACTAACTGAAAGTTCACAAACTGGCTGGAAGAACTGCACACACAGGTACCAAAGAATTACAAGTGTCTCTGTCCCAGAAAGGAATCTGCAGATTATTTCATTCACACAACGGCTTGTCTTTGATAAAGAAGAAAACTTATCCAGTGTTTTAGGATGTTCAGAAAAGGAAAACTTCTTTTGTACATGTTTTCGTATTTATTTCTGACGCTCTTAGACAGTATGAAAAACCCGATCACATTTGACCGATCATATATGAGAGCCCGATCACATATGAGAGCCCGATCACATATGAGAGCAAAATCTGTTTGTCACTGTATAGCAGCTTTGAGATGGCTGGAGTTTAGCTTATGTAGCTCTTGACAACTTCCTTCGTCAAATAGCATTTACCATTTTACTTTTGCTCCTTTTCATTGCGACCGTGAAGTATTATCTACTATATTTCTATCTACTTTACGCTATTTGGTATCCAAGAGCGACCGTTTTCATCTTCGGGTGTTTTTATATATTTGTGGTAATTTTATAATCTTCCAAATAACGAGCGCAGAAGACATCACCTGAACAAAAAAAAACAACAAAAAAACAAAACAAAAAACACGATTGCTACAAGGCGGAGAAATTACGTCTGAAGGGTGTACTTGCTAATGGTAGATGTTTCATTTCAGTCGTATGAAAACTATTGGTGTTGCACAAAGTCCCCTGTAGTACTACATGTATAAAATTTTGTTATACTCAAGGGCAGATAAAGGCAGTACGCACTAGTCAACCCTCGAAAAAATGCACACCTTCTCTTTAGTATGTGTATGTGTAACAAGATTGTTTCAACCGGGAGAACACTGTAGGGGACATAACAAGAATTGTTTCTGCTAACAGATATTTCCAAGGGCAGGTAACTTCAGAATCCATGAGTCAGCCCTCGCAAACGTCCATGAACACCTTCTCTTCAAGAAGATAATGTGTAACATCAAATTGTATTAGAAGTTATATGCTAACAAATTTATTAAAGGGCAGATAATTCCAGGAAGTCGACGCTCCAGAAAAAATGTCCTGCCCATCTTTTCGTTTTGTCGAGAATGGTTAGCAATTTTCATTTCAGTCGTATGAAAACTGTAAGAGGAGTTCTCAACACAAGAAAATTGCTGACGGACGGATGAACAAATGTTCGACATATGCCGTACTATAATACATTGGGTCGTTAAAATACAAGTTAAGAATAATGAGTTTTGAAATGAACATACAAACGGTCAAAAACAACAGATGACACTGAGATTTTTTCCATTTTACATGACTACCAGTATAACTAATTAAGCATCTATGAAAATCAGTACTTGTGAAACACACACATACAGTGTGCATGTGAAATGATACACCTTTGTCCAGCGGTAATGTACATAATTTTAGTCAATTAGTGGTGTTAGTGGAGAAGTGGGATCGAACTCGCAAACCCTACTCCTGCACCAACAATACTCGTTGCGTTACAACCGAGGTCCCATTTTTCGGTAATTTACACTGAACACGATTCAGGAATAACTCAGAAATGGAATTTTATACAATGTATATATATATTGTGCTGTAACCCACGCAGTCTAAAAAAGCTAAATTCTTCTGGGGCTGGGGCTGTTGGTTACTTACGTTAGATAAACTCAGAAAAATCAGAAGGAGGGAGACGCTGAAAAGGAGTGGCGAAGATTTAACCGTTTTAGTGGTCTTCAACTAACTAGAAGGACAAAGCTGTTTTTGATTTCTTTAATTTGGACACGCTGTAATAGAAAACTAATTACCGTTTGGGTCTTGAAAATTAAATGATAAACGACATACAGTTCGTCTCCTAACATGCAGTGTACCGTTAACAGATAACCCTAGACATCACCTTTTTAAATCCTCTCAATTCGAACGACTGTTTAGTGATTAAATACATTTAACATCGCCTGTTGAAGTTAATTTATTCTTTGTCCTAACCGATGTGGGATTTCGTGGACAAACTGAAAGTGAAAAGTGCACAGACTTTCAAATTAATGGCAGCCATCCATTTAATAGAAATATTTGGAAACGGCTCTTCACAATAGAAACTTCATTAGAAACCTAGCATCCTAATCCACTAATGAAATTTGATTTGTTTTTCATCAGCAAAATGAACACTCATTGTCTGTTTTCAGTTATTTTCATTAACTTAAGCGACACTGTTTTCATTATCCTAAGCGGAAACAGTTGTTAGGTCATACAATTGGATTGTGGATAACGACAAACGCTACATTTCCAGGCAAAAATAAATTGATAAGGATCCCCTGAGACAGTTTTAGACGGGACGATAGTCATTGAATTAGTCGAAGTAGTTTTGTCGTCTGCGGAGAAACACATTTTTCTGTATCCATTTTCTTAAAATGTCTAGGGCATGCTGATTGTTGAATAAAGATGCTAAGCGTTTAGAAGTTTGAAAAAAAAATATTTCAGTGGCGAATGACATTCATGCTTCGCCCATAACTTGTGCTGCTATTTCCTCTGTATGATAGGGTCTTGATTTGAATAAGAAGATAGAAACTTTTTTCCATTTCTTGTGCTAAAAGTGATGTCATGAAATGATTAGCACAAATAATTTTAATTGTAGACTCATTGAAATTTAAAAAATACAGTCTAATTAAAGTCTAAAACTAAAACACATTCGTTATCATACATACGTGGAAGTCTAAAGGGAGCAAACAGTTACTGTTACTGTTTAGTCTGAAATATAGGAATTATTTCCCTTACACTAGCTAAAGAGATCGCATCAATCCCCTCTACCTACCCTTCATTCTTCACCATGGGTAAACTTTAGCTCGTTTCTAGCTATGAACATATTTTTCACCAGATTTTTCTCAGAAATGATACCTTTTTCTCTTTCTTTGTTTAGTGTTGATAAAAACTGCATCGATTTGAGATGTCATCATCACATGACATGTCTTAATCGTTGCGTAGATCAGCGTCCGTCCGTTAGCAATTTGATTTCCAGAGGATAACTTGAGTAACTCTTTGGCCTACCGTCTTTTAACCTCATATGATGAATGCCAACATCGAGTTGATGACCTTTATTGATTTTTAGTCAGTAGCTCAAGGGTCAAGGTCACAGTGACCTTAACATTGAAAACCATTTCCGCCATGTAACCTCACAATCATTTGTTTTAAAGACTTCAAGCTTTATATCATGATTGCACACATTGATTGGATGACCCCTATACATTTTGGGGTCAGTATGTCAAAGGTCAAGGTCACAGTGACCTAAATGTTTAGAATCATTTACACTCGGTAACTCGAAAACCATTTGTTATAGAGACCTCAAAATTCAAATAATGGTTGCACACATTGAGCGAATGACCCATATTCCCTTTGTGGTCTGTTGGTCAAAGGTCAAGGTCAAAGTGACCTAAGCACTGAAAACTATTTCCGCCGTAAAACTTTATAACCATTTGTTATACAGACTTCAATTATCATATGATGATTGATTACAATGAGAAAATGACCCCGAACATCTTAGGGACAGTAGGTCAGATGTCAAAGTCACAATGACCAAAACACTTAAAAGCATTACTGCTGTATAACATAGCAACTACTTTCCATACAGGCTTCAAACATCTTAGGATGATTATCATTGATTACTTGACCCCTATACTGTTCGGGATAAGTACATAAAAGGTCAAGGTGACAATTAACTAAACAATCAATATTTCTGCACTATAACTTGATAACCATGCATCACAGTATGAACATCATAATTTCTGAAAGGCTGACATTTATACAAATTATAAAACCTAAAATTCAGATATGATAAAGATCTATAAAGCTCTAAAATTAAAATTATAAAATGTTAAAAATCAAAATATTTAAAAAAACAAAACAATTCAAACTTTAAAGCAAATCATTTAATTCCAAAGCCTCAGGTTTCCCATCGCCGGAACCCCAAGTTCAATCAATTCCGTTTCACCTTATGCATCGACCGTGGGACAATTGGTTGGTACTCATGAATAATTCATTACTTACTTTCATTGGTTTCCGAAAGATTTCCATTGCGCAATCGCAGCCAATGAAATTACTCGTTACAATTTGCCTTTCGCGGCTATGTTTAAATCTTGGGAAATACGTCTGTTTTAAGTAACATGCCGTTAAGCCTACTCTCCACATTGAAGAGTATCTTTTTGAAATGCGGAATCTCATTTACGAAGAGTTACTTCCCTTTGCTAATTAATATTCATGAAAACGAATAATCTGCTGTCATTTGTCCCACGGTACATAATGCAGTTGTGCCGAATATGTGCCGGGGGAAACCGACGATGAAGGTTTCCTCCCTTATATCACAAATGCATCATACTTAGAAAAAACTCTTCGAGCATATAATGCTCCGCTCAGCGGTGCTCTTGTTTAGTTTGGATTAATACGGGAAATTAACATGACGTGCTGAAATTACAACAGTCATGTTTAAATCGGAGTAATTCTACGTTTATTTTTTCCATTTGAAAGTGAAGGGTTAACGCCCCTATTTTTATCAGAAAAGAATGTTATCTCTCATTAATATAAGAAACCTTAAGATGACCAAATGGTGAGAGTAGGAAAACAAATATGGCCTTATTTTGCTCAACGGCAATGAAAAATAAACATGTAACATTTGGTTTCATGGAAACACACGTTAGGTCAAAACAAGGCAAAGATTAAGCGTAAACGATACCTGAATTAAGCGATAATGTTACAGAAAAAAAATGTCATAAAAGCTGAAATTCATTCTTGATAACTTTCCAAGAAGATTCTTAAGCTTTCCAATCTTTGTGTGGACAGAAATTTTAACTAGTTCAAGTGTATATTACTATTATAAGAATAAATGTATTGTTGGTTCATTTGCAATGGTCTTGCCTGCTTATTCACCATTATGCAGATACTTACTTTAATACTGAACTTTGAAAGACTTTGACAATTTCAGTATTCGACTCGCTAAAATGACGTCATTTGATATTTTCTCAAATTCATGAAATAATGTATTCTCTTTACTTTGTATAAACGTTTTATATCACCATTCGTTTGTCACAGCGTGTGATTTTATTTCAGTTGCAGTTACAAAAATGTTCACGAAGAAATCATTTAAACACAAAACATGTGCAAGGCTTCTCAAGACTTAGCTGGTTTTCATACAACAGTCTACAGTGTAGAAAAACAGAGTATTTTCTTTAGGTTTATTTATAAGTACTGGCTGCCCTCTGGTTATCTGAAATTGAAAGACAACAAATGCAAAAAATGAAAAATAGAAAATGAAAAAAAGTAAAGACATTTTGTTATTTTCATTGTGATACGTTTGGTGATTGTGAAATTGAGAAGGAACTTGTGACCCAACTTGTTTCGGGCACTGCCGAAACACGACGGTTCGACTACAAATGTTATTGGTGTTATTGTCCTCTTTAATTCTGATTGCTACTACAGCATCTCATTCTTTAAAAAAAATCTTTTACACTGACCTTTAATACAGTCAACAACGCTCAGCCTCTAACTACAGAGCTATCTAGGTCAAATGGGGGACATTGTTTTAGAACATTCTCTAGCCTAAACATTGACGCTTGACCAGATCTCAACATGTTCATCTGGATAAAGACAGGTTCTATTGAAACATAAGACACGTGTACCTTAAACAAAATATAATGTACGGAAGAAGGCAAAGGATTCCAAATGTGATTTTTACCAAGCAATACGGAAATATATTACCTACAAAAGAAGCCAAAATGTTTCACATAACAGTAAAAGGTTTGAGGGAAAAAAAAACAAATTATTTCAGCTCTTCCTGCATAAATATACGAGCAGAAAAGCTGATTATCTAAAATGATATCCACTGATTAAACAATTTTCATTGTAAAGTTTTTATGCCTTCTCATAAGTTTTTTGGTTAGTGTCCTAATATAAGAAAGTTTATCTGGCAAGGCGTAGGAATTTATCGGGTGAGCCGAAGGCTATTTATCCTGTCACATCTGGGATTTGGAAATAATTTACTCAAGATATTGAAAACCTATCATTAAAGTTTTTAGGCTAATGTCAAGGTTATCCGCCATGTGTACATATACACAAAAAATAGTTCCAACGTTTCAATAATTTTATTTCCTTAAATGATCACTATATTGTAAGATCTACATACTGAAATATTTAATTTTTATTCAAGTAGTCTCTGTTTGTAATAACAACAATTTCATCACTTCCGTCTGATTATAAACATAAAAGTAGTCAGTGACGTATCATGTGCCGTATAAAGCAAAATTTTTACGGCACCCCTTATATGAAATAATTGACATGATAATGATACATTTATGTGGGCAAAAGATTATCAGATGAATGGGTATAGTTATGCGATGGATATTGGTAGAGCAGTTCTAGAATGTGTCATGTCCGATCAAATTTCGATTATATTTGAAACCGGGTACTAAAACTCAATCGCATATCCGCGATCGTTCCACTTTGTGATGTAACACGGCCTTGAGAAGCTTTCCGACAATGACTCATCATTCATCCAGAGCAATGACCTTCGCCTGAATTTTTGTTTAATAATATATGAAAGTTAAAACAGGATTTTTTAAGAAGACGGTTTTACGTGATGATATGAATGTATTCAATCGCATGTCCTGACTGTAGTTACAAGACACTGCGAAGGATTAGGAGAAACAAGATATTCAGTCCATTACAAATTTGTTTTTATAAAAGCAAAACAGATCAAGACAACAACAATATTGATTACAGTTTATTAGTATTGCAAACAGTTAAAGAGGTTGTCTAAATGCATTGACTTGTACCAAACACAACATAAAGAGAAGAAGAAAAATGATTTTAACTGATTTTAACTAAAATATGTTCTTTAATTATGGACAGCACCAGCATTGGTCCAATTAATACTGCATATTGAAGGAAGTACAACATTTTCCATTCCACCCTCATAATTCGATAACGTGATAACCAATACAGGACACAACTGATATTTATATTTTCATATCCAAGAAAAGTGAGGTAAAAATTGTAACCCATTGTCATGACGCCTCTTAATATAAATTTGATTTTTTTGACCGACAGTTATAACAGAAATAATTATAAAGTGTAACTTTTGCTTTGATTAACTGTTTCGTGTTTATTAATCGTAGACTTCGTATTTAACAGACTTCCATAAATTCACATTCATTTTATCTCATGCATGCACAAATGATTTTCTCCGCCTTGATACCCTGTTTTCTGACGTCATTAAAACCTTTACCGTGACAATTATGTTAGAAAGCAATGAATGTACCGTTCTAGTCAATTCTGATTACCAATTACGCTTTTATTGGCAAGAAAATTGAAAAGGGGTTGTTCCTAAAGTTAGAAAAACTATGTCTATATCTGTATTTACCGGTGTTGCCATATTGTTTGTAAAGTATCAAAATATTTTGCTCTTTAAGTACAGACCGTTTGAATCTGGTCGCGTCTGAAACCGAAAAGTGTCATTGGGAAATAATAAATTTTAACTGACTAAAAAGATTAAAATAATTTTCTTAAATTACCAATTAATCCATAGTTTTTTTCATTCATAATGAATCCTTTGACACTCGCTTACAACATGTTCTCTTGGACTAATTCTTGTTTGATTATAACTCAAAGTGTGTCTATGCTTTTCCCTCACTTACAATAGTCGCCTGCAAATGAAACGAAAATCCTTTCAGTAATGGTTTGATGATGAGGTTATGCATATGTCGCACCATCTCACTGGATAGCGTCCCCTCTCAGTTAATATTTAAGGTTAGAACAAAACCTCGGATAGCTGATATACAAACGACCTTTTGAATGGGAGAGAACACATATGTAGCAAAAGCTTTTCATGCCCTGCCTAATACAAATACTTTTATTAGTATCATAAACAGTTACATTAAAAAAAACAGTAACTGGTATTCCTTTTCGAAATGATTTCAATAAAATTGTGAGGACATCATCTTCGAGTCGCCATTCGAACATTTCCGGAAATTCTGTGTTTACCTTGAACTTTTTCTGAATAAGCAAGGTGTTCGCAATAAAATTTACCTGGAGAAAATAAAATTTCACCACATTTTTTTGTATCGACCCTCTCCTTCCTACGATTCCGTTACGGTCGATACTTTAACAATATTAGCCAAAGACAATATTGCTACCTGTACAATAGGCTTGAAAGGTATTTCCCATTGTTTATCTGTTGCATAGCAACTGCGGCCTGGGACGAAATGATCACGTGGTACTAATATTGACTGCTTTTTCTGTTCAATGAACAATGTTTATATTTGCTATTGTGTAATACGGAAATGTTTGTTTTGGGTCGATCATCTGTTTCCAAATAATGGTTCTGAAATGTAATATTTATTCGGCAACATTTTGTAGACATACCGATTTTTCAGGTACGGGATTTAAACTGTCTTCAAAAATCAATGATGTCTTTGACAGTTTTCAAACAATCAACCGGAACAAAACTTTTAAATTATTCAGTTGAATTTGAATGCTGGTACATTTTCGCGTAACCGGAGACCAACTTTCACGTTTTAATAAGCTTTGTGTGTTAACTAATGTTTTTTAATGAAACATCGTTGTAGGAAACATGTGACGAAAGATTAAAAAGGTAAGAATTTTATCTGTCAACCTTAAAAAGATAAAGGTATATTGTCAGTTTTGTGAATTATTTCATGTTTTTTCTGTTAATAAGTAACTCCAACAAAACAATTTCAAACGGTATTTTCAACAGTAATATCCAAGTATCTAGTATTCAGTCTAGCCGAGAGAATTTTGTTTGAGAAAAATGAAATTGATTTCTCATTAAAATGACATCTAATTTGTTTCTCTATTTATATTGAAAATATTCGAACAACCAAATGCTAGAACAGAGACATTCAAGTTTTATTTCAAAGGCAGTTCTTTAACTTTTTTATATCCGGAATGAAAAACACTGAACAGGTACCGTGACTGGTTCAGCCGAAACTCACTTTCCGCATAAATATCCCAACCATGCTATAAAAGCAAATTACTTGTATAGATACTAACCATTTTTGTTCTCTGTCACAGGAATAAAAATGTCCTAACAACTCAAGGTCAGTATTCCTGAAAGACAAGATAGATTCACACGTAATCTTGACCAAGTAATCAGCTTTTTAGGGCCAAACTTTTAACAAGGGTCAAGAATATCAACCAATACTCAAATAAAATAATGTACTATTAATATATATTTGCTATTAAGCAGTTATCATCAATCTTAGACAATAGGTTCATGAGTACTTTGGATCAACATTACTCAAAAACTCAATTTCACCGATAAATGCGCATACTAAACAGATGTATACGATGCTTTGAAACTGGCCAAACAAAATTTAATAGAATATCTTACATCTTACATCATACGTATGTCGTTTTTGAAGAGGGATGCCGTAACAGTTTCAGTATACCATTTTCTTCAAAATCATGTAAATATAAACGGTACTGAATGAAATATTACACAAAGTTAATGTGTCAGTCGAAACTTCTTAGTACAACCGGTTGTTAGAAAGCATCAATAAAGTCCGTTAAATTGGCTCTGAGATCAACTATCAACATTCAGCTCAACATTCCATTTTCAACGTGTTTTTTGTTTTTGTTTTTGTTTTTCGTATGTCGAACCGTATGTCAAACTGGCCCAATATTCAACTCGACATTGGTTATCAACATTTTTTTCGTTTTATGAATGTTAAGCTGAATGTTGAGCCAGCTTGGCATTCGGCTCGACATTCAAAAAAAAAAGAAAAAAAACTTTTAAAAACGAATGTCGAGCGTAATGTTGAGCCAGCTCTATAATACGCTTGACATTAAAAAAAGTTAACAAAAGTTTTAAGAGGGAGAGTTGCTGTTGTATCGGTTTTGAGTGGATAGCCATTTACTACAAATACATATTAACTTTGTTGTTAAATGCTTAAAGGACGCGTTTCAATATATTTTCTTCTTTAAATTATCAATTATTTATTTTTAAGCAGAACTATTTTAAAAGATGCATATGCGGTATACAGTATGGTATGTTCCTTTCAGTGTATGCATTTAGTACTAGTTCTACGCCTTATCTAACGCAGTTTTCGCTTCTTTTTTCAGATTTAAGTTCTGTTCTACAAAGACTATAAAGGTAGTTGGAAATCAGTAACCATGGGCTCCTGTTCTTCAAAGTCAGAAAATTCAAAGAAGAAGTCTTATCTGCTTCAGACCCTTGGAGGCCATGAGGCAGGGATCAATTGTATGGCCCTCAGTGAAGATGGAAGTGTTCTTGCTACCGGAAGCGAAGATAAAACTGCACGTTTATGGAGTGCAAAGACGTCAACATGTGAATGCATCGGGATATTAAGGGGCCACGAGGAATATATAAACTGCATTTTAATTGAAGACTGTTTTTGTTTAACCGGAAGTGCGGATAAAACTGTCCGGAAATGGGATGTTAGCACGTGCGAATGTGTACTCATCTTGCGCGGACACACTTCTGTTATTTATAGAATGATTTGCACAGGAGATTTCATATTTACAAGTTCTTATGATCGTACTGCAAGATGCTGGGATTTTGACAATGGGGAATGTATACGAGTGTTTAGAGGCCACAAAAGGGGTGTTTACCCACTTATTTTTATACCAGGGGACGATGAAGGTGCAGACGACATGGATAATTATGACGGTTCTAAAGATTTACTTTTGACTGGTTCCGCTGACTTTACAGCAAGATCGTGGAATTTCGAGACAGGACAGTGCCTTAAAGTGTTTAAAGGCCATACTGGGGCCATAACGTGTATGTCGACGGACGTAATGGGTAGAGTACTCTTCACCGGAAGTACAGATCACAGCATTCGTTCTTGGAATCTCCTTAAAGGAGAGCAGCTAAAATTGTTTTCAGGTCATCAGGGTTCTGTGATATGTATGCAGGTTAGTTTTATGTGGATTTGTTTGTCTGTTTGTTTGTTTGTTTTTATATTGGGGTTTAACGCAAGTTTCATCATAATTATGTGGTCATATCCCGACGGATAGTCCACCTAACAAGTGTTCCAGGGTATCAAACCAATTTACTAACCAATGTCTCTGCAAGCTACTGACTGCTTCCTCTCTTGATTCATAGGTGAGGGAGATCTGTAATCACAGAGAAATTTTGCCGACCCTTACGGGGATTGAACCGAATTTCGTATTTCTTGCTGCATAGAGGGAGACTAGTTTTAGTATTTTTTCAAGTCGAAAATTTCATTTTGTATGATATTTATGCATCAGTTGTTAACACTGTTGAATGTTCTTTTTCTACAATGCTATGCCGTATTCTATACTCATTCCGTACAGTACACTAAGCATGCTACACGTTCTGTCTACTGTATCTTGTAGTGTTCCATATTCAACCATGGCAGTTCTGTTGTTATTCTGTTTCGTCATAACTTCTGATTTTTCCTCACGACAAAACCGTATAATTGGTTTTTTTCACGACCGAAAATTTTCGCGTTTTTGCCATAATTTAAATTTTTGCGATTGTAATTTTAACGAATTTGTGCCCGCAGAAATTAATTTTCGCGTTTTTAACTGGTTGCAGTGCATACATATTGGGCAATTATCTTAAGCTCTGCTGTAATTTTGACTGAATAAGAACCGCTAGATTTCGACGATGTTTTTCTTTACATCAGTGTGTTTACAAATGGACATCGCATGAGAAGGGAGACAACTGAGAATGGTCGGAGTAACATTTTGATGCACTTTCGAAAGCCTCCGTTTTCTTTTTCTTTTTTTCTTTTTTTTGTTTTGTTTTGTTTTTGTTTGTTTGTTTGTTTGTTTACTTCAATATATTTTAACATAGACACGTTGAAGTGCAAGCGTACACAACCGTTTTGATGTGACAATATACATGTAGGAAAAGAAACAACTACGAACAAAGGGCTGAATTTTGCTCACAATTTTAATGCATGAACATAAACAACTACAAAACAAAGGCTCAAATTTATTCAACAGAACACGAACCGTTAATTGTAGCGGGAGTTATCTTATCCGCTTGAAGCGATTACTAAATTTGTGCACTATGCGATGAACTCGATTAACTCGGTACATAAAGAAATTGCCAGGGCAGTTTTAATCAAGCGTACTGTACAGTCTAACAGTATGGCGGAATGTACACTTCGCGAAAAAAAAGTTGGGATTTTTTGGTTTTTATTTTTTTAGCGAATTCACGACTGTCGCCAAAAAGCGAAAATATTCATCTCGCGAAAAAAAACATTTTATGGTATTACTGCGCTGTATTTTTACGTTTAACAAGGCAGCGATTTTGTTGTGCGAATAATATCCATATCTAAATGAACAGGCTCTATGAAATGATGCATAAAGCAATGACAACCTTTCTAGTCAGTAACACAGTAACAACGTAAAATGCTGTATCATCAAACGCTCTATTTCTTTTCCCGTCACATTTTGCCGCATTGAATTCTCAGAAACCCCTTGCGACCAAGTGCCACCTCCCCCCCCCCCCCCCCCCCGCCCCCAGTTTCCTGGGATTTTTTGGTTTTTTTTTTTTAGCGAATCCACGACTCTCGCGAAAATATTTATCTCGCGAAAAAAACACTTCACGGTATTACTGCGCTGTATTTTTACTTTTAACAAGGCAGCGATTTTGTTGTGCGAATAATATCCATATCTAAATGAACAGGCTCTATGAAATGATGCATAAAACAATGACAACCTTTCTTGTCAGTAACATAGTAACAACGTAAAATGCTGTATCAAACGCTCTATTTCTTCTCTCTCCCCCCCCCCCCCCCCCCCCCCCCGCCCACGTCATCAGCGTTTTTCTCAAAATTATTTTTCACATTAGAATCCGGAAATGGCCAAGTCACGCGCTTTCCACAGACGTTGCATCGGGGATGTTTATACCGATAATTATTCAGGCAAATGTCTTCAGTGCGGATCGAGTATTTAAATGGTTGCTCTACAGATTAAAAAATATCACTTTACAGTCATTGCATAAGGTGATTTCATTCATTATCATCCTGGGTCCTTCAAACAAGTTGTCGTGCGTAAAGATAGGAATCAGTCGTTAATTCAATAACATTTTAAATAAAGCATGCCATGATTGTTATTAAAATAATTTCTTGTGCATATTGTTTGCTTGTTTTGTGATGGAAATCTTTAAAATAGTCTGTATTGAATTTTCTGGCTGTTTAATTAGCCATTAAGTCCGGGATATGCAGTTTTAGTAGTTTTACAGGAGAACATCTGTAAAACAAAATAAAGTAAAAAAAAAAAGTTGCTGCAAGGATAAATGAATAAATTAATGTAGTTAACCTATCTTTCGAAACCTCCACCACCCCACATTACTTCACACACAAAAAATTCATTTTCACCTAGGTATGTCCGTCTCTCCTTCATTTATCTATAGGGTTCTAAAACGATGAACAGAACAGCAACTTTGCAAATGAACAACTGTTTCAAATAATACCTCCTCATTCACGAGTACCATTTACATACATAGCTTTTTCTTGAATGAGGAACTGTCTTTTTTTATTTGTTTGTTTGTTGTTGTTTTCCAATTCCATTTATAAATTTAACTACATGAAATTAAACAATTTACAGTACCCCTTTATTTTAAGATTGAATTGATAGTTTTATCTAAAGATAGTCATGCATTGTAGTAGTTTTATACATGGTGTACATCCTCTACGTCCAAAGGATTGCTCGATTTACAATAAAGCATTTACCGAAGACACGGTACAATTTCGCATTCCTGCCATACATAGGTGTTAAATATCAGGTAGCAGTTACTGTCTGGGATCTAGTTCGGATCAAATGTTCGTGAATTATTAATATAAAGCAATATACATTCTGCTTTTGGCACCCTTTTGTTATCGGTTACGGAATGGATAAGAAAACGACTCAGTCAGTTGTCAGTGGTGAACACGAAGAAACTGTTACTTGTCGTAAATGTAATTACAAGATTCACAATGAGCTTAAACATTGAAAAAACTTGAACGAAATTAACATTTTCCTTATTTGCTTGCAACCGTCGTCATGCTACATGCATAGTGCCAGGTATGACTGTACTATAAAGGGAGGTAATCACATTGTGGGGTCTGAAAATGCAAGAAGCATAGCAATTTTCCAGTCGGGCAACACTTTGTTTTGTGGATATTTTGATAATACTCCTGTAAACTGTTCATTTACAATAATTATGTACGTAATTGTTGATATTTCAACAATCGAGACTGAAAATATTCACTGCTATAATGGAGAATTAAAGAACGAAATCAACTTGAAGAAATGCTTCAAGGACAATATAAAGTCACCTTTAATTTACTTATTTGGCTGTTTTTAACCTTTCGCTTGATATTTTATAATGAAAGTCAGTATTTTTGCATAGACATCTGAAATGGCATCTTTACATATAAAACATATCGTCAAAAGTCGTTTGGCTTGCTTATTTAGAAATGAGAAAATGTCCCCCATTGCTTTCTTAACACCTCAAATGACTAACATTGTCAAAGCGGAGTTTCCGACGAACACAACCCCAAATTAAAGATTAACTGATTCCGTTGTTTCAGAAAAATGCATTATGCTTTGCACCCTGTGGTTGATTAGAATTATTATTAATATATTTACAATTATTATTATTTCTATTTTTGTCCATAACTTTTTGGTAAACAATTCAATTACGACAGTACCTTTTCACTGTTAATAAGAGCGCCATGTTGAATGACGTCATAATCATATATATTGACTTTCGAATGCTTTGAGTCTTAAGAATATGGTTTAATTCAAAATTCAAAGTTTCTAACATACGACTTAAAGTAAGTTAAAATGTTATATCATGAAATAAAGTAAATTGTCACAAACAGTGTTGTTTGTAATCATCATTATATATTACTCATATGTAACATAACAGCTAACAAAACATTGCGAATTTTCTTCTTGTTTCAAATTAGTTATTTTTATTAACTGTCCTTTTTTAATGTGTTATATATAAAAGGACATATTATGTTTTCAGTATTTCCGACATATTTTGACACTTTTTAAAACTTTTTTCTTTAGCTTTTTTAGTATAGGTCAAATGAATATAACTACGGTAAATCCCATTCATGTTTGTTTTGGTCATGTGATAAAAAGGATCTGACACTCGTTTACATTTCATATAAACATTTATTCAGTTCGTCCAAGAAAAATGTTATTAAGCTCGCCAGATGCTTCCTTAATAACCATACCCTGAACTCCTTGAATAAAAGTTTAATAAACTCGTGCCTTTATTTACAGACAGCTTTGAATATTGATGACGTCAGTCTGCGCACGCAGTTGTTAGCACGGCCATTTTGTAAAAATAATAACCGAAATCGCATAAACGGCATAAAACTGTGCGTGTTGCATCGAAAAACCCTCTATTATTGTTACTTAATATACTAACATTGGCACTCAGTAAATGTTCACCATGCAGACGGCAATTTTTCTTGCCTTTGCGATAAATGCAGAACATGACCATCATGCAATCTGTTCATTTACTTTAGATTCTACTGTTCGCTATTAAGTTTGAATTTTTCAATTAATCCTCCATTTAATGGTGTATCTCAATTAGCATATCGTCGGTTACCCTCGGGACATATTCCGTACAACTGCAATATAAATAAAGTGAAACATGGGTTTCCGGCGATGGATTTACATGATGGTCGAGTCATTTCTAAAACATTCGCAGGGCTACGGTAAAATTGACTTGACAATTCACAAAACACATTACTACATTTTAGTTGACCTGAAAAATCTGATTGCAACATTAATATAAGAACTCGTTCTAATTTGCACGATTTAAGCTTTATTTATTGTTTTTTTTTTATTTATGTATTTTTTCTCTTAATATTAAGCTTCTGTCTTCATGTATCATACACATAACGGTGTCTATTTCCCAAAATAACGCCAAGAAACTGGCCTATGTGGTCAGCACAGGACTTGATGATAACAATAGCATCAAATATCTCAGACAGATCCATAGAACTGTTTCTGTTTGTCTCAAATAACTTAAGTCGGCCACGAATTATAATCGTTTTCAATCCATATATATTATACTACTGTTTTGGTAACACGCGACACAGTTGTAGTTACATCGATCATAACTCACTTTGTTTGCATTTTTTATGTCAGTCCCTCGTTTACTTTAATTAGACATATGTTTCTCTGCATGACATTTTTTTTGCCCTCGTGAATTGTAAAAATTGATACTCATTAAGCGCGGTCTAAGCTTCACTTCCTATATTTGTAAAGTAATTAGTTACAGGAATGTCGAATTACTTTGTTATTGTGTTAATACTGATACAAAATGCTTAAAATTCTTCACGTTGGGGGAGAAGAAGTAACATCTGCTTCTGTTGTTTACATAGTTTTTATCGCAGTAAAAATAAATGAAATCGGCATTTTAGAGTATCGATCGCAACTTTGGTCCCAAAACCCGGAAAAGGGAAACCCTTTCAGTTAAAATGAAACAGAACTAGGATGAGATCGTTTTAATTCTTACAGAAGAGTTTCCCTTTGCAAGTTTTATTTCACCAGAAGAAACTGAAATCGGTTTTGAAATGGTTCCATAGAAACTAGTCTAATGTGAATAACACAGTTTGTTATTCTTGAAGTTGATACCACCAGTGTGCAGACACTGTTTCCATGCCAACTTTATGTATGATGATGTTTTGGTGAGAACAGATATTCAAATAACAGTATATAAGGGCAAGGAATGAGCTTTAAACAACCCCCCCACCCCTACGCTTTAAAACCAATAGGGTATCGGGACTTCGAATGATCCACTTCCGATATTAAGAATCTAAAGAAGTCTATATCGCGAAAAGGTTCTTTTTACCGAAATGGACTTTTGCATGACTGAGCAATATTTCTTGATAAGTACGTTTACGCTTCATTTCTAACTGTTGTATTGCTATATTCATAACATTGCAACTGAGAATACATATTACCTTATCGCCAGGCCTGGTTACCACTACTTATACAACTTAACACATTAATGCCAAACGTCCCTTGTAAAGAGAACCTTTGCAACCAGCATAAACCATGGTGAGATGTGATATATATCAGCAACAATGCGTAAAAACTGTCTTGATGCTGTCTACTGTCTTGATGTCTACATAATATCCTGTAAGATCTCTGTTCCATTTCTATCAGGTAGTCTCCCCAGAGATTAAAATGCCGACGAGGGGTAAACTAGCTGTTTTTTTACACAGCTGAATTTGTATACAGTTAGCTCATGGTCATGTATGAAATTAATGTACGAAATAACAACGTACTACCACCGATCTGTGTTCTATTTTATAGGTGAACACGAAATATAACTATTGGTATAGGAAATTGATTGTTGATTTTTTATTATGAATATATTTGCAGGTAATTAACAAAATACTCTATTCCGGAAGTTCCGACCATACTGGAAGAGCGTGGGTTACGGAGTTTGGCGATTGTACCCGAATATACAAGGGACATAAACATACAGTGAGCGTCATCAAAATGAAAGATGGATTAGGTAAGAGATTCAAAACGCTCCCACTGCATTTTTACGTCAGGGCGAAAAGACTGAATTACTCAGAATTTATATTTCGTTAACTACTTTTTAGAGTTAGTGCAGCTGTTTTTGTTCTCCTTGACAGGAAATTCCCGTACCTCTGCGCATGACCTCTGCGCATGGTGATACGTCACAATTTTACAGTTGGGTACAAAATGCTCGTTTCATTCAATGATTCTCTAACTCATATGTGTGAAGTTGGTCTGCAGTTCGTAGTTCGCAATTCGCGATTCGAATTGCGAACTGCAAACTGGCATGCAGTTCGCGATTCAAACTTGAAGCTTTTCAGAGTTTTGCTTGTGAAAATTTATTACTTACTAACTTCATAAACCAAAAAAAAATAGTTCTAAGATAGAGAAAATAAACATAAGTCCAATTGCAAACTAGCATGCGGTTCGCGATTCGAATTGCGAACTGCAAACTGGCATGCAGTTCGCGATTCAAATTTCAAGCTTTTCAGTGTTCTTCTAGGGAAAATTTATGACTTACTTCATAAACCAAAAAGAAATAGTTCTTAGTCGAATTGCAAACTAGCATGCGGTTCGCGATTCGAATTGCGAACTGCAAATTTAGCATGCAGTTCGCGATTCAAACTTGAAGCTTTTCAGAGTTCTTCGTGTGAAAATTTATTACTTACTGACTTCATAAACCAAAAAGAAATAGTTCTAAGATAGAAAAAAAAAACATAAGTCAATTGCAAACTAGCATGCGGTTCGCGATTTCGAATTGCGAACTGCAAACTGGTCTGCAGTTCGCAGTTCGCAGTTCGCAATTCGAATCGCGAACCGCATGCTAGTTTGCAATTGGACTTATGTTTTGTTCTCTATTTTAGAACTATTTCTTTTTGGTTTATTAAGTAAGAATTAAATTTTCATATAAGAACACTGAAAATCTTCAAATTGAATCGCAAACTGCAGACCAGTTTGCAGTTCGCAATTCGAATCGCGAACCTCAGGCTAGTTTGCAATTGGACTTAGAACTATTTGTTTTTTTTTTTCTCTATTTTAGAACCATTTCTTTTTGGTTTATGAAGTAAGTATGAAATAATAGAAGAACATTTTCACAAAAAGAACACTATAAATCTTCAAATTTGAATCGCGAACTGCATGCTAGTTTGCAGTTCGCAATTCGAATCGCGAAAAACGAACTGCGAACTACAGACTAGTTTGCAGTTCGCAATTCGAATCGCGAACCGCATGCTAGTTTGCAATTGGACTTATATTTTTTTTCTCTATTTTAGAACTATTTCTTTTTAGTTTAATTTTCCCAAGAAGAACACTGAAAATTTTCAAGTTTGAATTGCGAACTGCATGCCAGTTTGCAGTTCGCAATTCGAATCGCGAATTGCGAACTGCGAACTGCAGACTAGTTTGCAGTTCGCAATTCGAATCGCGAACCGCATGCTAGTTTGCAATTGACTTATGTTTTTTTTCTATCTTAGAACTATTTCTTTTTTGGTTTATGAAGTTAGTAAGTAATAAATTTTCACACGAAGAACTCTGAAAAGCTTCAAGTTTGAATCGCGAACTGCATGCTAGTTTGCAGTTCGCAATTCGAATCGCGAATTGCGAACTGCGAACTGCAGACCAGTTTGCAGTTCGCAATTCGAATCGCGAACAGCATGCTAGTTTGCAATTGGACTTAGAACTATTTCTTTTTGGTTTATGAAGTTAGTAAGTCATAAATTTTCCCAAGAAGAACACTGAAAATCTTCAAGTTTGAATCGCGAACTGCATGCCAGTTTGCAGTTCGCAATTCGAATCGCGAATTGCGAACTGCGAACTGCAGACCAACTTCACACATATCTCTAACTCAGGTCTTTTGTCTTAAAAGGCTTTATAAATCGCATATATAGTGTACCGGAAAAAATCACTGTTTCAGTAAAACGCACCACGGTTAAATGTAACCGTTTGTTATAAAAATGTGTTTGAATAAATATGTATTATAAAGGTACAATTACATTGAGTAGACCTGCTAATCTTTTAGTGAACAGCGATCAGACAGAGTTCTTACTGAAAACCAGATTAATGTACGAAAAAGAAATCAACAAAACAAACATTACATACATGGAAATCTAGCTGATCAATAGGTACCATGTAGGTTAAACTTTCACAAAGTTCAGTAGCCGCAGCTCTTAACAATTCAAAACCAGTTTCAACCAGTTTTACCCACACTGCTTTCGAGAATCTGATTGGTATGTCATAAAATTATTGTCTTTAGGTTAACAAGTTCTTATTTTTTCTATATAATTGCAAGTATTTTAGTAAAACGTTTGACCCTTATTCAGAATAAGAATAAATTTAGCATGTGGAAGACAGGACTCGATAACAGTAAGTTAGTTCTAAGACGATAGGTCCGCGTTAGAAGATTTAGAGTTTTTGGAACACTTCTGAAGTCCTTTACATGCAAATGCGGGTTGCTAGAAATATAGGTATTCTTCCCTTTCGTATGGTATTTCAGTATGAGCATTATTGCATTTTTATTCAGAAAAAAGCTAAGGTAAACTGATTGTTCAACAAAATATTACGCGTTATGGTTTTCGTCTGCATGCTACGTCTCAGGTCCTGGCTCAAACAAGTTAAGTCAAGTTCAAACGTAATCGAGTGTGTCCATGGAAAGCCGTAATTATTTCTAAACGTAAGCAAATACTTAATTATGTTTGTTAACTCATTTGACACCTTTCCAGTACTAATAACTGATGATTCAGCAATATCTTATCAAAGCCAGAGAATATTTAAATAACTAATGAAGATTTTTGATAATCACGTGCCCCTATTAAGTAAAACCTAGAAACACGACTTGATTAGCGTGGCGGCATTTATAATGCGCTCTTATACCGAAACAAATTACCTTTGACTAACAGCGGTGAGATCTCAAAACTCGTATGAATCTTTTATGTTACTTCACCTTCTGGACTGGCAAGGGTAATAAACTGTTGTTGTTTTAACTAGCACGATAGGTCAGGAGGTTCTTTCTACTATTCAGGTAAACCTGAGTTTTGCTTAAGGCAATAAGTCTATTACGAACCTATATTGTTATGACATCATACGCCTGAAAGCAGTCTATGCATATGTCAGTATATCAAATGGTGACGAAGGTCGTAAAATTCAAAATACCCAAGAGTATAATTTAGCGATCGCAGACCTGTGCCCCACTTTCCTGTACAATGTTTAATATTTGATACATAGACAAGATGGATGCATTCCTGTGGCAAAAAAAGAAGCCCCTGGTTTATATCATTCATAAAAGAGGGCTTTAATAAGTGGTTACTTAGAATGGAGATTTGAAGCGGAGATTTGAAATAAAAATACTGAAAAATATCTAGGTCAAATCGATTTTTTTTAAATTTCATTCTCTTTCTCAGCTTTTTCATCAGTAAATACTTGTGTAAACAGATAAATTTCATAAATAAAAGTTAAAACAGCAAATTAAGAAATTAACTGAAATGTGGAAATATTCAGACCTGCTTTCTTACTGCAAGGGATTGATGGAAAACGTACTCTAAAGAATAAATTATTGTAAGCTGTTGTGGCTTTATAAAAACAAATATAAGAAAACTTTTCTTTAAAAGATACAACAGGTAGGAGAGAAAAACATGGCTATCAGAAAATATCTAGCGCAATAACTTCCTCTTTGGACGGATCCCATTGTATGCTGGTTGTTACAATCAGAAATCAAGTCGAGGGTATTATGTCCAAAGTCATTCTGACGTCATTAGTGACCTTTTTGAAAAAAAAAAGCCTCTGAAGAAATACAGAATCAGGTACTACAAGTACTTTCAAACTTGTCTATTACAAGAGCAATTCACATTTTTATTACTTTCTAACTAAGTTCCTGTCACAGAAGATTCCGGAGATGGACGATTTTACAAGACTGATTTAAAGTACCTCTCAGACTATACTTACAAAGAAATGAATCTCTCCTCCTAAGATTTTACAAAGCTTTGAAACAATACAAAAACTTGGTTTATCATAACCACACGGGGTTGTAAGAAGGGGTATTTTTAGACGTAAATATCAAATTGTTTGTCATCGGATATTTTGAATGACAAATGCAATCCTCTTTGAGAATATGACAACAGACAAATGGACCAGACAATCCGCTTATACTGTCATCAACAAGTATAAGACGGACTAAGCTTTTATATGAGTTGCCATCTTATCGCCATCTCTTTTCAGTAAAAAGGTGCACTTTATTAAGTTTAGTTTTCCATTTTTTGACAGACTTTAGAACAAAAATAAGATCCGCCTATGGGATATTTTACGTAATAGCAAGTAAAATGCGTACAAATAACGGTAATTCAGATGTATAACATTGAACATATTTTAGTGACTTTTTACAGGACAGGTTGAAAAAGTGGTCCAATTTATGACGTAAATACACATGTATGTGAGTATTTAAATAAACGGGAAAAAAAATTCATTAATTTATAACTGCTGGTGAAATAAATTATTTAAACATGTACATGACTAGACTTCTGTAACATTCTTTAAAACGGTGCTATTTTCAGTACTAACCGGATGTGGTGATGCGATTGCCCGTATGTATACCGGAAAATCCGGTACACTTGTTAGAGAGTTCAAAGGTCACGATGGAGCAATCAACGCATTACAGGTTAAAATGTAGTTCAGTAAAAACTACGACTCTTGACCAAATATACGTTTAGATGTGTAGAAACATGTTCCTGAGACCCATCATTTACTAGTTTTAGTGTAAACCCGTAGAGATAAAAATCCTTCAACACTTTTCAGACGAAAGAATTTAAGTTGATTTATACTGAGATTAAAGCAAATCTTTAATAAAACTCTTGGTTGAAGGGCATCTCGGTGAAGATGCATTGTATCTTTATTTCTGATATCCAGGATATTTATTTTTTACAATGCAGAAAAACTGCTTTACTTATGTCTTCGAAGGACTTTTTGACAATAAATGGTAGCTGAAAAGTGTTGATAAATTGTGTTTATTAAGTTTGTTTTAGCCAAGGACAGTTCTTGGAGCATATATCTAATCTTCTATTTCAGTTATATTTAGTATTTAGATATACCAGACCTTCACTGTCTCTGCCCTACCTACCTTTTCCCATGATAGATCTGTAAACCTTTCTAGTATAAAGTACCATTTATAGTAAGGAATCTCACGT
Organism: Cyclina sinensis; assembly: GCA_012932295.1. Lineage (NCBI taxonomy): Eukaryota > Metazoa > Mollusca > Bivalvia > Venerida > Veneridae > Cyclina > Cyclina sinensis. Next base: position 15,363,187 of record JAAONU010000009.1, read on the forward strand.
GACTTCTGATATGTTTAAAGATCTCATGTATATAGGTTTTATCAGTGTCAATGTTCGAAAGTTTTGTTTAAAAAAAGATGGAACATCTATAGCAAAACATATTTAGAAGTTATCGAAATATCATTATACAGTAAAAACTGTTTACAGTGACCTTCAATGGGAGAAAAGAGAAAAGGTCATTATAGACAGGGAGTCACTGTGAACAGTCTCTACAGAATTCTGAAATATGAACATATTTTGCCAATATTTTGTTGTAAAGCAGGATAGTACCATACATATGGTTTATTTATATTATTTATTTATATTAAACATATATTAAACATACCACATATCATTTATAAAAACAAGACAGTATTAAAATTGCAAAATTTGTAAAGATTATGAACTACACCATTACATTAGTATTTAAAAGTTACATATTGATTAAAAATGTAATTTATATTAATAAATCTTTAAAAAAAAAATAAAAAACCTTTGTTTAAATTTCATTTTACTAATAAGATACACTATCTACAATTACATGCATTACATTTCTCTTCTAACGAAAGAAATTTTCTTTTCGTCGCCATTTTAACCCACAATGCAAATTCCGCAGGACGGATAACTCCAACAATACGTAAGGTTCATTCGAGTTACTCCCCTTGCAAAAGTCGCTTTGCACGGCCTATATACCGTAGCGGGAGACGCTTAATCATGGTCGTTGTACGGACTAGACAGGGAGTCGCTGCATACAGACCATTTATATAGTAAATACTGTTCGGCGCACCTAACTATGGTCACTAAAGACAGAACGTCGCTATATACAGGGGGTCACTAAGACAGTCTTTACTGTACTAAAATGGCATGAATTGTCCAAATATTTGGATAGCAGGAGACAGAAGACTTAGAGACCTCATTGAAAGATGTTTCCGTTTGTTATTGGAGTCGAAAAAGAACAACTTCTAGAATTCCACAAAGCCGAGTGTGCACCAGTTGCCAAGGTGACAAGAAACTCAAGTGAGGTTCCTATTTAGATAGCATATCTTTTCCAGGCAATCAGAATGATCTTCAGTATGGCAGAATGAAAACACCTTTTAGATTTTCTGCAGAAACATATCTTTACTTCTATTTTTTCCCTGCAAAATATAATTTACTATTTCTGTTTTTTTAACCAGTGTTCACAGGTTCCGGTGACTCCTTAGTTAATTGTTACGATTCTAAATCTGGAGCTATCCGCCGTACTTTCCCCGGACGCAATGTCCCTATTACCTCCCTTCAGGTAAAACCACTTGTTGTTTGTCGTGCTTGTGTTGTAGTGTTCTTTTTTCATTTCCTCTTTTATTGCTTTTTCTCCCTGCTTTTTAGCCACTCTTTGTATCGATGAAAAAGACACATATAATCATGTCATAACTTTTTTAATCAGCATATTTATTGTTCTATTAAGAGAAATTGTTTGAAACGTAGGCTTTGTCTAGACCTCTCTGTATATATTGATCCCTATACATTAAAAGTCACCAACAATATTTTGTACTTCAAATATGGATAGCTCACTCTTTCACAGCTCTTTTTTAAAATAGAAATGTAGATTTTTATGATCAATGCATGTCAATTTAGTGTACACAGAAGCAAGTGAGAGACAAGATTAAACTGGCATTCAAAATCATTTATTTTACATCGATTGTTGACAAAGGTCCTGTATAAAACGTTGGCCTTTGTTCATCATAAAATCAAAAAATTTAAGAGTTTTATGTGCGACTGGGCTAAAGATAACTGTAAACAGTTCATTGGGACTATAAAATGATTACTCTGTGCCAAATGGTTAACAATAAAAATATATTAAATATAAGTAGTATTTATTGAGACTCCTTCCACACAACTTTTATATGATAAAAAAAGTCGAACAATAAGTAAGAAGTGTACAAATAACTATTTTTAAACAGAAATGACCAACGAAAAATTCAGTTGCATGTTCAAATTTATAATGTAATATGTTTCACAGATGAAAATTTGAAGCATAGAAAATAAGAACATGCAGATACCTATAGCTGTGTTGTACTTTATATTTTCAAATCTTTGCACTTGTAATCGATACTTTGTCTACATTAGATCAAATGTAACAAAAAGAAAGGTTGCACAAATTGCATTACTGTTTATAATCATTTTTAAGTAAAGTAAAATTACGAACATAGATTTAAGCTTAATGTCAGGATGGTGTTGTTCTTGAGCTGAATGCTAAACTAGGTTTCAACTTCCGTGACTTTTGTCGAAAAGAAATAAAGAAATTATAAAAGGTAATAGAAAAAGATAATTAGAGGATATTAAATGAGTGGTCATGTTATACGGGATTTATTGCACGAGTTATTTGAAAACGATCAAAACGAGGCTCTGTCGAGTTTTTACCATTTTTTAATAACGATTGTCATAAATCCCGTATTACATGATCACGAATATAATTTTGTATTTATATCATAGAAGTATTGTAAGTGAATGGTGACAGAAACGCACAGATACTGTTTGCTTGTCTGTAGGCGTATCGTTAATGACGTTGACGTCAAAGTGTTATTACACTAGTGTTAAATCAAAAATATAGTACTGCTTTATTACACGCCCACGACGTTGTCTATGATATAAAAGATATTATCTTGCAGCAGGCTTGAAAACAGACTCGCCGATCTTCAAAAGCTTTGCTAATACAGGGAAATGAACAAACCAATAATGGAAAGTTAATTGCTTCAAAAAACATACATATGAGATTTTTCATGATTTTATAGGTCGTTTTTTATTTGCTTACATTATTGTGTTTGCTTATTTGACATCATTTCTGTTTTGTTTTGCAGATTGTTGATGGTCGTTTGTTTACCGGATCATATGATGGAGCTGTGAAAGTGTGGGACATTACCGGAATCAATGACGATACGGCTTTCGGTACTGGTTTTATCTAGATCCAAAATTCTTAAAGAAATTATTGAAATTGACAAAACACAACTGAAACCCTTCTTCTTCGTTTCAGATCTGGTAATGAAATGTTCCTAAATAGTGTCAAAACGGTCATGAAATTCTCCTGTCATGAAAAATATGAGAGACATATGAGTGTCAACAGTTTTACGGGTCAACTTTACAAGCAAACATCTCACTCTAAACGACCAAAAGGTTTTGAAAATGCATCATAATTTGATTTAATTTTTTAGGCAGATGGGTAAGGTTGATAGCTGCATATTGCACAACAACTTAAAAGTTTCCCTTATAACCTTCCATTTATAAATACCTGTAATACTATTTCATGTTTTCCAGTAGTCTCACTATTTCGCCTCCGAAGGTGAACCCATTTTACAATCTGATATTTTATTGTTGTTCACCTTCTATGTCTCACTTTGATCTGCATCTGGCTAAGCGGACTCGCCCAATCGTAGGCGATTGGGCACTTTTTATGGCTTGTTTGTCCAACAGTTCACAGAGTTTAAGGCAAAAATGATAAAAATATGATAAAATATGATAACTAAATTCATACCTGATCCTGTAATCCAAGAAAACACAAAAATACATAAGTATAGAACTGAAACACTTATTTAGTACTGATTTATCCACCATTTTATTCAAAATTTGGCAATCGGAATACTCGGTGTTCTAGGTAATAAGTTAACTAGGGTAGGGTAAAGAATTTACCGAACAATATCCGCTCAGTTATATGCAGTTTAAAATTAGGCTTAAAGGTTGAACAACTAAAAAATATCAGAATTATAAAATGGGTTCAACACTTTAAGCTTAATTAATTAGGCTAGTTTTCCAGTACATCTTCGTGCGCTTATACATAAAATACATTAAAAGGAAACATCAGACGCTAAAATGATTAATCAGTTAAGAGGAGATAACAATTATTGGTTCTTTTTATAGGTAAAGAAGAGGATGAGAAAAAGAAAAACAAAGAAAATTCTGACAAGATTGAGCAGATAAGTAAGATGGACCAGAATCAGAATGGCATCGCCAATGGCAAACAAGGGACTAAGATAATGATTGAGTAAAGAGTGAATGCGGACGTACTAAAACCAGGCAAGATCGATTCAGGATGAAAATACTGTACCAATGAAACTTTGACTCTTAGAATCTCGTCAATAAGTCTTTTTTTATGAATTATGAGCCACGACAAAGAGACCAGAAATGAGACCAGGACAATACCTGTTAAAGAACAAGGTAATTCGTGTTCTTGCAAGTGCAATTTACATCCACGCAGCTAGGAATAATTATACGATTCCTTTTTATGATAGTCAACAACTGTAAAAAGAAAATTCAACGACTTTTGTATTAAATTTTGTTACATTTGGCTAATTTACGACCTCAATCTTTCCCCCCCCCCCCCCCCACCAAATCTTCTTACCATGGCAGTACCCGTGTTGAAATTGTTTGAGTCCATGTTGAACAATAGCTACATGTATGTGACACGTTTTCATGACAATTACTTTAGCTTAAAAAAGAAAATATAAAATAAAGAAATTATAGCGTGCCAAATAGTACTGAGTGAATCTTTTTTTAATTTGGATCTTTAAACTTATTTTGACATAGCATTTCCGATTTTACATGGACAAAAAGTATTGTTACAATGGTTTTGGAATTAATTTCCTCTTGACCTAGAAATTGTACGTTTTACCTTGGCAAGTTCTTCTAATAAACTTTATTGACGCAGTCACGTTATTTCTTATGGTTTCAAAATATTCTGCTCTCTTGCAAAGACTTGGTTGAACAAAAATGTTTAACTATCTTTTTCATTGAACCCTATCAAATTTCTGTGTTAAAATTTCGAAGCATATGTCTTCATGAAATGTCCGATTTCACCTGAACCAAAAACATAGGAACCATGACTATTGATTTGCAATGAAATATCGGGTTCTCTTGACCAAAAGACTACAGAAACGTATTTAAGCCTGCTTTTCTTCTTTGATATTTTTGGTCTGAGATTATATGTTACTGAAGTTAACAGTTCCTGAGAAATAAAAAAATCTGGCATTATAAGAGATACTTATACAATATAGTAGCTCTTTAACAATTGTTAATGGGTCAGTAAAAAAAAACTAGTTAAAATTAATGCATGTATTTAAACGTTTTCATTTCGATATCAAGATGTAAAGGTATATGTCACGAGCACAAATATTTTATTTAAAGGATTTTATTCATTTTATAAAAATACAAGTTGCTTGACAATGCCGCTTTAATTCTTTTATCAATAATCCGCATCTAAAATGACTATTACTGAAATTTGAAGAACAATATTCATAATGGTCAAATGTCAGAAAATGACCGTTTTGTCCAGGTCTCCCCTATATTTAAAGAATTTCAACATATTAGAATTGATCTTTTGTTTTATACTTAACTCAAAATAGACACACATATATTTTACACAATTATGTTGTATTTTGTCAAATTGTTAAATTATTCATCACATATGTTGTGAACATGTACCTCAATATTATGATATATGTATATATTGTGAATGTATTTTTTGTATGTACAAATTTATAACCTGTGTACTTTCATATCGGCTTGAGTATCCAATGATGAAAGAAGTTTAGTGTCATTGTGAAAATTGTTTGAAAACGGCGTTTCTTTTAAAATGTCTTACAGGAAAGTTAGGCTGGTCTATAAGATTCATACGAGTCATCGTTGTATTTTCGGAAAAAGTCTTAACATGTTTTTCGATTTTTTGTTAAGATTATTCTGTTGAGAATAACTCGTGTTCGGCTTTAAACAAGAGTACAGATTGCCAAATCATCTGATTCATACTGGCGAAAATAACACAACTTTTTGTGTGTAAAATTGCATTTCAAAGATACCGTCGGTAAAAGCAAACGAACTTGGGCAGTGATTCTGACAGCTCTGTGTATCGATTTGAGTTTACTTGTCGACAGCACCAGTTTCCCATTTGACTGACGCCCACTGAACACCGATACATGGAACCTCAGTTTAACGTCATATCCTAAAGACAATTAGTTGTGACAGCTGAGAAGAGGGGAATCGAACTCGTGATACATGGAACCTCGATACATGGAACCTCGATACATTGAACCTCGGTTTAACGTCATATCCGAAATATCCGTGATACATTGAACCTCGATACATGGAACCTCCGTTTAACGTCATATCCGAAAGACAATTAGTTGTGACAGTTGGGGAGAGGAGAATCGAACTCGTGACCCGTACATTACAATGCACGTTACCACTGGACCACTGATTGTTGGATCTAGTCATATTTTTTCTAGTCTTGTGAACCAGAGTACATGCAATCTGTTCTTTTATGTATTTCTTTTATATATTATATTTACAAACATGCTCGCATCTTCTAGTTGAAAAAGCTCTGCCCCGTTGATTGTAAAGTAGTATGTGTATCCTGGTTTACATTAAGGTAAACTGTTATAAGCATTTCTCTGTTGTTAATATGTATGCCGATTAATTTTAATCATTTTTCGCAAAGAATAATTTTATTTTAAAAGAATAACTCTTTTTTATGATCAAAAACAATTTTCTTTTTTTTTCCTTTGACACAGATATTTGTATTTTGCTATATTTGATTGTTGTCCATGTAATATAAAGATCATTGATTATATCGTAAGGAACTTTATGACTGTAGAGGTAATTTAACATTTACATTAATCGAGGCTTCAGTGCAAAACTATTGTAACTTCATAGTTATGAAATAAGGAAATACAATATTTATGCACTGAGCCCTCATTTTTTATATCGTCGGATTTGGAAATGAACGTACATGAGCGAGACATTTTTGTTTTGGGTGTGAAAGTTTATTTGTGCAGTGTGGTTATTTTTGTGAGGAGTTGCAAGAAAATGTGGGTAGATTGAGACTTTTCTGACGTTATTGATCATAAAAACACGCATCTTATTTTAAAAATTAAACATCTGCATTCGATCATTGAATCACTTTAGGACTATTGATTTCAACAGAATAGCGCACTTAACTACAATAAAAGAAACAGAAGTACAGAAAAATCTGACGAATCACGTGATCCATCTTAATAAAAGCGGGTTTGCACTTCACCAGGACCTGATTATGTTAAATCATTTTTACATTTTATCAATCCAATTCATATAAGCATTATTTGATTTTTTCATTGTGAGGAAGTCCGGAACAAATTATCATTCGTCTGTATTAAAAACGATTTAATTAGAAAAAAGCAAATGTAGTCACAGACAATAAGCGTTTCAGCAAATACCACTTGACAAAGTTTTGGTGGTTTTAAAAAAAAAGGGTGGGGGCCGGGGGAACGTCGCCGTTAAAAACGCTTTGGCTTTTTTTATATTACGATTCAATCAATGAAATGCTTGATAAATAGTAATTAAATACACTTAAAACCCTCAAGTTTAAGTCCATTGTTTCCATGGTTAATAACTCATGTTGCCTTTTTTAGGATTTCAATTAAAGGTACATAAATGTTCTTCGGTGATTTTTTTTTCTTGTTTTCCTTTGTTGTTGCTGGCTTTTAAGATATGTCGGTTACATGAAGTTGCTACTTTTGAACTGATCAAACGTATTTTTAGAATTTCGAATCTGTGATCCAGTAATACCCATCAATTCAATAGATTGTCAAAAATGCATTTTTCTCTTTTAGTTTGCTGTATAATATATACTATTGGTGTTATGTAATTTTAACAATACGGTGTATGTTTGTCTATATGGTGTTGTGACGTTATTTGGACCATTTTTAACGTGTAACAGTTTATGGTCAAGATGCCGTCAAAGGCAAGGTATGTTATCAAAACAGAAAAAAAAGTAAATTCTACCTTAAATGATTTTAATTAGCTGGCGGTTACAATGTGCATTCCAGTTTGTCAGTTTAACGAATACCTGTTTACATTTGAAATATACTAGCTGGTTCTAGTATGTTTGAGAGCTTGGTGCAAGACTTGACTTAGACTACGTGGATTATGAAGGCACTTGGTTCAGATTTGCACCCAGCTCTTAGCTTTTTTCTTCTGTTATGTCATTGTTGTTTTTGTTTGTTTGTTGTTTGTTTGTTTTTTTTTGGGTTGTTGTTTTTTTTTTCTTTTTTTTTTGGGGGGGGGACTTTGAGCTCATTCTAGTCATAAGCATGATTTTGTTTTTCTTTTTTATTTCACCAGTTAGTATGCACAGATACCGGTATTTTCAATGAGTTTTTCCCAGTGTTTTATTTACTTGGTTTTCTCTGCTTTGGATGTGGACATTTCATAATTTTTGAAAGGAAAAAACGAACATGAACAAAGCAGTCTCACAGGTTTTACTCGATTAGAAATGTTTGTTTCTTTGTTTACTTTTAATGTTAAGTCAAGTAAGAAGTATATGTTATTATATATTAAAATAATATTCCAAATCGTAAAAAATACCGTGCAATCTGTGATAAGAGATAAACTGTTGATAGTGTTCATTCATTAAACTCTTTAGAGAAAACATAGTTTGTCATTACTGAAAATCCCCGGTTCTTGAGCCAAACCCTTACAAAACTCAATATATTCACCCTTATTACTATGTAAAGACAAGAGTTTAAAAGAGGTGTGGTGTTTTAAAAGAAATTATACTGTTTGCTGCATCATCCACAAAGCCTTCTTTTAAAACGCTTTGTTGATATCCCCATTCAAGTTTCTAGCTTTTCCCTAGGAACTGAAAATACATTTTAGGTAGGAAAAGGGACGAAACTCGGGAGTAATATTTCAGAAATTTAGATTCTACATCTCCATATTTTAAGGCATGGCATATTTTAAGACATTTTAATTGAAAGAGTTAAATAACTTGCTGAATATTTGTCAGGTTGGTCTGTGTTTAGCGCTCTGTATTACACAAAGGCGTGACGGTCATATGAGGTGGCTACTTTACCTATCCATCGTTCCTGGGAAGGGCTGCCATTCTCCTTAGGAAACTTCCAAACGGTAACAGTCAGTAGCTGGTCTCAAGCCCATGACCATCAATCAGTGAGACTGGATGTCAGCTACTTTAACCACCTGACCACAGATATTAGTATATATGTTTGACACAAACAACATGTAAAGGTAGATTCTAAACTAATTTCTGTAGAATTAAAGGAACTGCCCGCACTGAATTTGTGACATTCATCACGAGAACAAACATGTCACTTCCATACAAATGACAGCCATTTCTTGAATAAATATTTTCAATGTTTCTTCCTTTGAAAAGCTATAAACTATGTAATATATAATATGTGATTGATTTGAGCATACCCTGTTTAGTTTGGTTCTAACTGGCTGTGTGGGTCAAATGTCACTGCACATTACCAGATGAACAGCAGGGAAAGAAGGACACATTACCAGATGAACAGCAGGGAAAGAAGGTCACACTACCAGATGAACAGCAGAATGAAAGTCACATTACCGGATGAACAACAGAGAAGGAAGGTCACATTCACAGATGAACACGGGCGGAAGGTCACATTACCGCACAAACAGCAGAGAAGGATGATCACATTACCAGATGAACAGCAGGGAAGGAAGGTCACATTAACAGATGAACAGCTGGGAAAGGAGGTCACATTATTAGATGAACAGCAGCAAACGAAGGTCACATTACCAGATGAACAGCAGGGAAGGAAGGAAGGTCAAATTTCCAGATGAACAGCAGAATGAAGGTCAAATTTCCAGATGAACAGCTGGTAAGGAAGGTCACATTACCAGATGAACAGCAGAGAAGGAAGGTCACGTTACCAAATGAACAGCAGAGAAGGAAAGTCACATTACCAGATGAACAGGTAAGAAGGAAAGTCACATTACCAGATCAACAGTTGAGAAGGAAAGTCACATTACCAGATGAACAGCTGAGAAGGAAAGTCTCATTACCAAATGAACAGCAGGGAAGGAAGGTCACATTACCAGATCAACAGCAGGGTAGGAATGTCAAGTTTCCAGATGAACAGCAGAATGAAGGTCACATTACAAGATGAACAACAGAGAAGGAATGTCACATTACCAGATGAACAGTAGAGAAGGAAGGTTGGGTCACATTACCAGATGAACAGCAGGGAAGGAAGGACCAATTACCAGATGAACAGCAGAGAATGAAAGTCACATTACCAGATGAACAGCTGAAAAGGAGTCACATTACCAGATGAACAGCAGAGAAGGAAGGTCACATTACCAGATGAACAGCAGAGAAGGAAAGTCACATTACCAGATGAACAGCAGAGAAGGAAGGTCACATTTGCAGATGAACAGCAGAGAAGGAAGGTCACATTACCAGATGAACAGCAGAGAAGGAAAGTCACATTACCAGATGAACAGCAGAGAAGGAAAGTCACATTACCAGATGAACAGCAGAGAAGGAAAGTCACATTACCAGATGAACAGCTGAGAAGGAAAGTCACATTACCAAATGAACAGCAGAGAAGAAAGGCCACATTACCAGATTGACAGCAGAGAAGGAAGGTCTCATACCAGATTGACAGCAGAGAATGAAGGTCACATTACCAGAATGACAGCAGAGAAGGAAGGTCACATTACTAGATTGACAGCAGAGAAGGAAGGTCACAACAAGGAATAATTAGCTTCTGGTTACATAGAGTAAAAGAATAAACACGTTTTCACATTGACTGAATCTTTTACTTTAATATTTTTTCTTCTGTTATGAAAAGACAGTCTGTAATTTTTAATGTTTATTTTGTCATAAAACAAAGTAATGAGTCTACAAAAAAGCTAACAGCACACATTTCAGTTTGCCAACCAAAAGAAGAAAAACATTTTTCTTGGGGTTAATCTGAAAGAAATTTACTTCATTTTTGTACCATAATAAATTCCAAACAATTCTTGGTTTATTCAAATTGTCTCTTGTGTTTTAATGTAAACATTCAATGTAAACATCCAAACAAAACCAGTCTCTGACATAACCAAGCACAGATTTAAAACACATTAATGTTTTCAAATATTTGAAAGTCTATTTATATTTGCAGAAGACTACAGCCTAGTGGTGGCCACTATCCTTCTTGTCAGTGAATCCTATGATTTTGTCAAGTCCTACAAAGATACCTGAAATGAACAAAAAGCATGAATTATACAATTCGATGACTCAAAGCAATACTGTGGTAAAACCTTCTACATGTATATATCAAGGTTCCATAGTTTCGAACTGAGCAATCAAAATGAGTAGAAAGATTCTAGAAAACCAGTTTGCTTCATGAAGTTGGCCATTTTTGTATCATGCTTTAATGGAAACAACTTCAACAAGAGGGCCATGATGGCCCTAGATCACTCACCTGAATACTTGGCCTTTGGGTCTGCTGTTGAGCAAACATCAAAAGCTTTTTTAAGATTCTCCCTATATAAATCTTTATGAATTCAAGTGACCCTCAGGGTAGTGCCAATTTTCAGTCAAGTGGCATAATTTGTATAAATTTGGTAGAGGCCACTAGACAATGCCACATACCAAATCTTAAGGCTCAGGGCCTTGTGGTTTCAAATAAGAAGTTTTTTCTTTCAGTTGCCATAGCAACCAGAGTTCTTAATGGAATTCAATTCTTTGAACAACTTTGGTAGAGCTTCATGCAAGGAATATCCCAGGCATGTTTCGTTAAAGTTGGCTTAGCAGTTTAGGGGAGTCATTCAATCAAATTGTTGACGACACATGACACCCAATACACGACCGACAATCAATGATCCCAATAGCTCACCTTTGAACACTTTGTTCTCAGGTGAGCTAATAAAAGCTGATATTCAAGATTCTCTAGTTTGTACATGTATCTCATTCTATGTGATTTAAAAAGATCTTCCAAAATGATAAAAACAAATTATATCTTCTCAGTGAATGCAAGAGTAATATATGTATAATTCTCTCAAAAGACCTAAAATAATCTTAAATTCAGAAGAACAAAACTGCTTATAAAAGTCAGACCATCAATTATAAGGCTATATTCTCAGGCTCCTTTAAATTCCAAAATTCTTGACCACTGACTGATTTTGCCTTTGCACCAAGCACAGATCACTATCAGCACATCCTTACAGTCTGATTACGATTTGCATTATTTGCTATTCAGTCAGCAAGTTTTTGATTCATATTTGTAATATCCCTATAAATTATACACGAGTCTTTTCAAATGGAGAATACACTAGTTGGTACTAGAAATTTATGAGGGTACACCTTTACTTGCTGATTGTTCAATCTTCAGCTTCATGAGAACAAACATCCTGTGATGATATCAGATATGAAGTAAGTTTTATTCATTTCTGTACATTTTGCTTACCTATAGCTATTAATCCAAGGGTAAATCCCCTCTGGGCTGGATAGTTGACTGACCAAAACATGTACCAGGGCAACTGTTGATTCTTAGTGACTGGATTCATAAACTTCCAAACATGGTTCCTGTAAAAACACAATAAAGATGTTATTTACAAAAGACACAGAATGATGAAATTACTCGACTGTATGTTGTAACATTTTGATCGTACTTCTAAATAACATAGCTCAGTTTTACGCTTCAACTAGCGACAGGATAAAATCAACAGTAGCAACAGGACCATCTAAGACTAAGTAACTAAGTTTAAGCTTGCTAAAGAAACATTGCATTTGATCATACGCCATGCAATGTTTCTTTAGCAAGCTTACTTGTTTTTCATTTTTTTTTCCCAAAGAAAACAGCCTAATATAAATCTTCTTTTCCATTCAGTTGCTTACAGACTTCAATGAAGGCATGTCTTATTCTACTCAAAGACTTAAAATACCACAGATTCAACTTCTTTATGCTGCAGGGGATATCAAGCTGACATCCTGCTGCAAACATGAATCAGCAAGAACAGACAGAACTGAAATAAATTGTTACTATTTATGATATAAAATTATCAACACAACACTATTTAATCTTCTTTATCTTCCAAATGTTTTGGTTATTTTGCTAAATGTTACTGTCTTATAACAAGTCTGATAGTTGTGCAATGCAAACACAAATGGGCAGTGTAGTGAGATTATCAACAATGAGGTCAAATTTTCCATTTTCAGGATTTTTCACTTCCAAGAGATAGTCTAGACTATTTTGAAATAACTTTTGCATACTTATAATCCCACTATGACTACCAGAAGGTACACTAAAAGTGGAATAAACAATGCATATATGACATTTCAATTATCATTTTCACAACATGGATGAACCGGATGTCATACCACATAGCATGCAACATGTGATATAGTTGCTAGGTCAAAGTGTGATCCATATCCATGTTTGAGTATTCTTTGAAGCTACTATTTTTCAAAGACAGCACTTGAAGGTCATTCAGAGATGAAAAAACACATTGTGTGTTTGCAAAAATCATTAATACATTTATGACTTCAACGTTGTTGTCGTTTTCTCGATGTCAAATTGACCAGATTGTCGAGTTTGTCATGTTGCATAACAAATGTCTACTATTTTAACTGTTATCTGATTAAGAAAGCTCTTCTGACACAGTGGTTGGACTGATAATGAGGCAATAAATTTCTATTATTCTTCACACTGAAAGTTAAAAGTAAGCTTTTCCAACTGTGTTTCCAAGTGGACTCTTTAAAATAAAATGTCTATTAATGTACCAAAAACACCTAATTAATTTTGGCCATGTTTCAATTTGAAAATGATGGAAATTTTTTTGATAAAACTAAGTGATGTAACGATAACCAAATTAAACAGAAAATTCGGCAGTGGCCATGCTGTCAACAACAATCGATTTTCATTTCCAAAAATTGATGTCGCTAGAAGGCACGGGAAGTTACTCTCTGTGGGAATTTGTTTTAACAGAAGTACATTTGACATATAACTTAAATAATAATACATGTACATTTAAAAACTGGATAATATATGATTCAGCACTTTTTAATTTGTTTTATCATGCATGGTATATTGGTGATAAATCAAAAAGGCAAAACCATCTGGTTTGGTAGCTGAGTTGGTAAGCAGAAGGTCCTGGGTTCAAGTCCCTGTCAAGCCATGATTTTTCATCACCTGTTTCATAAGAAATTTGAAGTGCTTTAACTTTCTATACCTGCTCTTTGCCACATAGTAATGCATTATCTCGCCTTGTGTTGTGATATTTAGGTCTTTGTTCTCCTGTAAGTCAATGGCAACTTAGAATAAGGCCAACTGATATCATAGTCATGGACTTCAGCAAAGCTTTTGATAAAGTTGACCATCACAAACTACATAGATTAGGTGGTAATTCTGAGCTGTTTTGTAATTACATTAGAATTAAAATAGAAGTATTTTTATATTATTGCAGCTGTAAAGAACATTTTAGACTTCCTGAAAATATTAAGTTTATGAATGTGGAATAAATAATTTTTAAGTTTTATCTGCTACAAAAAAGCCATTTTGGGTAATTTCTACTGACATGTGTGATAAATTACACAGGTAATAGGTTACACAGGGAGCTGGTTATCCCTGTTATCTATGTCTCTGGTAATATGTAGATGTATATACATAATGTATTTAGTCCAACTAATCAGACTTGTCGAAGAGACATCAACAAAATTTTTGGTAGGTGATGTCTTTTTCCAATTTTAACCACAAGTTGCATTTTTCTGCACCGAAAATGCCCAATTAGAAGTCATTGGGAGCAAAAACTAGCAGGCTTTGGGAAAAATGACCAGCATTAACTTTTAGGAAACAATTACAATACAAGTTCCCGTAATCCTTTTTTTCAATGAACAATTTAAGATATCAAATTTGAGTTACAATACAATAGCAGAGCTAACTGGCTATACAATCAGCTATTTCCGAATGGCTGGAATGAGGTAAACGGTGCAAAGATAAACATTAGCAACAAATCCGGATATCTGTCATTTGTTCGGTATATTTAATTAACTCTTAATTAAATACATCGAGAACCATACATTAGAAAACGAAATTAACATTTCTAATAAGTGAACTCCATCATTACTGGAAAGACACAGTGATTTTCCTAACAGTTTTCAATGCATGATTATTTTTATGGTGACATCATCACGCAGTACAAATGTAAAGGCAAAAACACTCTAGGGCGACAAGTTTTAATGAAGATTTTTTACTAGAATAGTAATTAAAGATATGTTCTTTCAATGTTTGGTGTAAATCAAAGACGAATTTATATTTTGACAGAAAAAATTGGCCAAAACCGTCGGCAGTGTTGCCGCTAAATTTCTGTACACAAATATGACAGTTAAAATTAGGCGTAACTGTTTGACAATCATAAAAAAAATGTCTAGGTAACAGTTTGACAATTATAAAAAAATGTCTATGAAATGGGTCAAACCATCAATGCCAAATTAATTAGGCCAATACACATTCAGAAAGTTAGGCAGTTTAATTACATGTACACCATTAGCAGTTCAGCTTGCCTTCAGTTATGGTCTTTCAAATGTCTGACAAAGGGACATTACCTATACATAAGATTTGATAAAAAAACATAAACTCCTCAAATTATGTGTCATAACTGCACAGACATTGGTACAGACTTTACCCCACCCACATGTCCTACCTTGCCCAGGGATCATACAGCCCACGTTCAGCTAATCTTTCTTGATGTTTTACCAACTGGGGTATATCTTGCCATTTGTATTTACTATAGTGAGGAATTGTTGCCGTTGGATACTTTGTACCACCCATGTTTAATGTCACATCGATGTCAAACTCAAAATATTTATTCTCAGGGACAGCTGGTCCCGTAATTCACTACTGGGACTGTGCTATATTTAGGTACCAGATATCAAGGTTACTTGCCCTTGCAGAAGCATTAAATGTTTGTATCTGTGCCGTCCGGCTCCGGATGTGCGAATTCATTGGGATTTGCAAATAACATCGACTACGAAAAGACATCTTATCGTATGTCAGATCGAAAATCAGTAACTATGGTCTGACAATATATCGTATCAGTAGTGCTGATAAATTAATTAATTACCAACAGAATCAAACGGATCTTATAGACCTTAAGAACATTAAGCAATCTGCAAGCAGAAAAAAGAATGGATAAAATCGATTAAACAAAATGGAAATTAGTACAGATGTGACCATTGCAACAGAAATGCAAAACACACACACACACATTATAAATTTTGAAAACGTCATTTATTTCAGGCATGATAAATCTACATATTGATTTTTTAGTATCATGGCATTGCAACCAGCATACAGGTTCTGCAATTTACAGATTGAAACCTTTTTAACAACAGTAGTTAAAGGACAATATAAAATTGCCTTCTTTGGCCATAGAAATATATGCAACCAAGAAGATCAGTTACGTTAAACTGAGGTGTATAAGTGCTATACACTGAGCTTGTTAAAGAACCAGCAGTATGTCTGCAATAGGATGCTTCCTCTGTTTTGCACTACTCCCCGCGGTCTAAAATAACTAAACTCTTCAAAGAAGGCTTCAATAAGTTAATTTTAATCATTTTTTTGTTATGATGTCAGTTCTCTAAAGGATTAGTAAACAGCTAAAGCGTTTATTAGTACCAAGCACATGAAAACTTAATATATTAAGACTAAAACATATTAAATAAAAATATATTTAAAAATATTAACTATCAAAAAGACGATTTTTTTGCTAATTAGTGGAATAGCCAATTTTTTTTATTTTCATTACTAGAGAAACAGTGGTAAGAATAAGCAAGTATGCATACCTTATCATATTAATACGTGTAGTTGTTCGAATCCCAGCAACATTTATAACACAATCAACAACACATCTTATTTTGACCGAGCTCTTAGTCAAATTTTGGAGTATTTTGCAGTCCTAAAAGACTTATACTACAAAAGTTGTCTATACATGTTCAAATGCACAAAACATTTTTTTGTTGTGAAAACAAGAAAATAGTCACGTCAGTTCGTGTCATGTCATGACAAGTGCATGTTATCAGAAAATTACGTATGAAAGCAAATTATACAGAGGTAAGGTCTGTGCCAAAATAACGAAGTTCAACTGTTGATGTTTAATAATTATAAGGAAATAAAAAGCATATACACTGTTGACTGAATACACCAAAGAAACAGATTAAAGGGATCTTCTTCTTCTGGTATCTAACTGTTCAAAACAGTCACCAAAAACTTAAACAGAACCTTTGGCAATGAGATCACATTAATGCCTGGGTACAGGATTAAACGTTATCATGAAAAAATTAAGAGGACTCTGGTAAGCCAGAATCAGTTGGTCTTGGCGGATACCGTAAGCCCACCCTCTGAATTAGGGACTTTGTTTGTAAAAGTTGCTGCAATGACACTGGGTTAAAATTTGTGAATTTTACCATTATTAACAGAAAAGTTAATGGCGAAAATGTAGCAGAGGTATAATACGACACTTCTACTCCCTTGCCTATCAACTAGCTTTTATGGCGACGTGGTAGAGTGTCCGCTTGCTAATCGAAGGTACCTGAGTTCAAACCCAACTCGGGGTAGGTGGATTTTTACGGGTTACACAAACCCTATTTACCGCTTCACAACTGGTATTATGTAACTTGATAAGTGTAGCTTAAAGGGAAGTGCTTGGAAATGTCTCATACCGTTTCTTGAAATATTATTTGAACCTTATTTAAACAAGACGGCCATGATGGCCCTGGATCGCTCACATGAGTACTTTGGCTGAGGGTCCACCGTTAAGCAAACATCAGATGCAACATTATATTTTCTAATTGAAGATTTTCAAAGATATCATATTTTATACAAAAAAATCCATGGGACAGAGGCAATTTCGAGATAACAGCATGTGAGATGTCAATTGAAGCAAAATATTGATGAAAATTTATTTTTAGCTCTGGTGGCCATTTTGTTCAATGGAGCAAAACCATTTAAGCAATTTTAACAGAGAGCTATGTAAGGAACATTTCTGTGAAATTTGGTGGAAAATAACTTAGCCATTTAGAAGGAGATGTTTGAATAGTTTTTTTTTTTTTAGCTTTAGCAGCCCTTATGTGCAATGGAGCGGAACACTTTGAGCAATTTTAAAAAGGGCAATATAAGGAATATTTCTGTCAAAGTTGGTTTTAAATGGCCAAATGGTTTTGGAGAAGATGTCATTTGAAATCAAAAAAGCCGAAAATCCTTGTTCAATGGAGCGGAACCATTTTAGCAAATTTAATAGAGGACTGTGTAAGGAACATTTCTGTGAAATTTGGTGGAAAATCACTTAGCCGTTTAGGAGGAGATATTGTTTGATTTTTTTCTATTTTTAGCAATATAAGAAACATTTCTCTAAAGTTTGGTTAAAAATAGCTTTGTTGTTTAGGAGGAGATGTCATTTAAAGTAAAATGTTGACGACGGACGACGGACGCCGGGCACAGGGTGATCACAATAGCTCACCCTGAGCATTTACTCAGGTGAGCTAAAAGTGTATAAGATTCTGTAACTTTGGTGCAAGTGTTTGAAAATTATAATTTCAGGAATCCTTGCGGAATGATTTGATGTGATATGATTTATCTCGGTATAGAAATACAAATACATAAATATAATAAATATGATGGCAAATATAAAATTTACGCACAAGAAATAAAAACCACGATATGTCCATCGATCAACAGCGAGGATGGCATAAAAAAGACACTAATTCTTATTTCCATTGTGACTGTCTGTGTTTATGGCATGACATCGAGGGGCATCACTCTATCACGTTTTGTATAATTAATTAGATAAAGGTGTATCACATGAAATGATAACTATCAGAGGAAAAACTCTAATGTTGAATTTAGCTAATATTAGAAATAATGTCTTATTGCACTGACATAAATACTAAATGTTACAATGAAAATTAAAAATGAAATCGAAGTTAAGAGAGTTCCTTTACCGTATCAGAAATATTACTTTTGACAAAAAATAAACTAAACATAAAAAATAAGATAATAAATCAAGCAGATAAGTTCTTACTGCAGATTTGAAAGCATGCAAGACCAAGAAGCCCAGGTCATATTCATTTTCCAATCGAGGACACGTATCTACTTGTTATAATCGTTGTAGATTGTTTGGCAATATAACGTTTGGGCTAATTCTTCCTACGTTTTTGTCAATATGAAATTTTGAACAATATTTATCCTAAGTATCTCAGCTGCACCATCAACACATCACTAGACTGGGACCAACTCATCGGCAATGTTACAGCCAAAGCCAACAGCACCATCGACTTTCTGAGACGCAACCTCAACATCGGCTCTACAAACAAAAGAAGCAGCCCACTAATTAGCCATGTTAAGACCCTGCATCGAATATGCAAGCTGAATTTAGGACCCATATGAGAAAAATGGCATAAACAGACTGAAGATGGTCCAAAGAAGAGCTGCTAGATTCGTAACGCATCGCTCCCATAACCGCTCCGATGTCTCCGATAACTAGAATGGAAATCCATAGAAACCAGAAGAAAAGAAACAAGACTGACATTCTTATAAAAAATCATCAACCAAGAAGTGGCCATCAACCCTGGAAACAACCTACAAAAATAAACAACAAAACTGAGCAGAACTAGTGATGCCTTCTCAGTTCTACAGTTACCTTTGCAGGCACTCTCACCAGATAGCAGTCCTTCTATCCCCACACCATCCGTGACTCGAATCTCCTACCAGAAGAAGTGACGTCATCTGGCTCTGTTGCGGCTTTCCGAGTACAACTACAAGCCACCCACTCTATTTTCCTTCCTTCTTCCACTTTTGTCCTCACACTATACATTTTCACTTTTTCCTTTTATTTCCTTCTTTGCGATCAATCTGGTAAAATATTCAGGTAGTTGAGTGTGACTAGTAACGGAAAAGAAGTAAACCGACCATTTGTTACGGACTTTATTCTACTATCTGTAACACACTTCCGGTTCACGGAGTTGTGCAAGATTCAGCGAAAAAATGCCCCCAAAGGCTAAAAAGGCAAACGAACCATCCAAAAAGACAGAGCAAAAGAAGAAAGAAAAGGTTATAGAGGTAAATGTCGGATACAAATCCAAGAAAAGCTATTTTTGAAGGAATTTTTTTATCCAATTAACTGCATTAGAAGTCGGATATTGCTCAGTTATCAGATGAATGCAAGGAGCGATTCATCGCTGCAAAAGTGTTTATTGAAACACAGTAGAGCTTTCTATATATGTTAACCAGTGAGTATTATTGCGTTCATTTTCTGAGAATTTTAGAAACTATCCACAAGTTCTGAAAAATATGAATATATGCAAAAATAGATGTCAGACTGTTATGACTATAGTTATTCAGGGTTTTTTCTCAGTATTTGGGGAACATGACCCATACCCTTGGAATTGGGAATTTCAGCAATATTTTGCTAAAAATTGGGGAAAAATGCATTACTTCAGTTTTGCAAGTTTTAAATGAATACTAAAATTACTGTCTATGATGGAAACTTTCAAGGCAGTGTCTAGAGGTACGGATCCGTACCCCTAGACAATACTACTAGGAATGTCTAGGGGTACGGATTTTTTTTAAATATATGATTAAGCATTAATTTACGTTAGAAGAAACTCGGTTATAGTGGTTTTGACAGTTTTTAGTGTTTAATAGACTAAAATTATCTAAGAGTGGCAATGTCTTCGATTTTCAGTTCCCGTTTCCAACAATATAATGCGAGTAGTCCGGAATCCAAATTTGCTTACGAAAAGAGGAACATATCGTTGTCATCTTTTTTCAAACAGAGAGGGTTCAGTTATAGCTGAACCTAAATGTTCGTGACAAATGACCGTTTTTATAGCTTCTGACATTCTAATGTTACATCCAGGTTCAGCTACTTTCAGGCGACACCACGTGGAGGAACTCTCTTCGTGGCCCTTTTTTTTAGCCAAAAAGACCGAATGAGCTAATGAAATAAGTACTAACATTGTTTTTTTATGATTCTAGGTAGTTCTATCGCAAAGAAAAGTTCACATAAACCTATTAATGTTGCATATTTATGATTTGCCTTAGATTTTTTACAGTCATCATATACATTTTTTCCACATTTTTCTAGTAAAAGTTCATTCAAGTTGATGCTTTTTTTTAATAACAGTCACTATTTACATTGTTATTTTTACAGTCACTATTTACATGGTTTTTGAGTTCTGTTTACAACGTCTCAGTCTGATGTTGGCAACCCGAAGGTACCTCACTTACATCAGACTGGCACACGTTTTATCCGGATAACACAAAGAAGTTTCCCAGTCTGTTGGCAACCTGAAGGTAGCTCGCTTACAACAGACTGGGAATGTGTCCCGAACGACAGCCTCTGCAGAACCAAGAAGACGTTTTAGGTACTGTAGTTATACCTGCACATGAAAAATGATACCAATTGCGCAATTATAAATGATAACGACACTAATTGCTCAATTATAAGTCTATAGCTTGCTTGCGTGAACTTTGTAACAACCACTATCTCATGTACTCACTTTTGAAAATATACAACGACCTTAAAAGTCGGGGTGTAAAAGAGGTAATGTTTGGAGCTATGTTCTCCAGACATGACCGTAATTACAACACAAGCAGGAAGAGACTAAACAAGATCCTTAAAATGCATAAAGATAAAGTCTGGTACCACAACGATCCACTGATGAGCAATAACGCCATAGACAGGGCAGATAAAGTCCATCTCCGTCAATCTCAAGAGAAATACTTCTCTAAGAGTATCAGATATGTGCTGCTTACCATGACAGTGAAGTAAGTAGTACTGACTACTTTAAAGTCCTTTTTCAGGACTATACACGTTACTCGAAGAGATACCTTCTCAAATTGTCAGTGTTAATGAGCCTGCTGAACGACAACAATCTTTAAAGGTAAAAAAATCTACAGCAAATCATAGGTATGTATCACAAATAGGTTTAAGTGAACTTTTCATTGTCATTTGTCACAAACATTTAGGTTTAGTTATAACTGAATGATCTCTGTTTGAAAATAGATGACAACGATATGTTCCTCTTTTCGTAAGCAAATTTGGATTCCGGATTACTCGCAATTTATCGTCGGAAACGGGAACTGAAAATCGAAGTCATTGCCACTCTTGGATAATTTTGACTGTTAAACACTAAAAACTGTCAAAACCACTATAACCGAGTTTCTTCTAACGTACATAAATGTTTAATTATATATTAAAAAAAGGTCCGTACCCCTAGACATTCCTAGTAGTATTGTCTAGAGGTACGGATCCGTACCTCTAGACTGCCGGTCTAGGGGTACGGATCCGTACCTCTAGACACTGCCAACTTTCAATCCTTACAAGTCTATTACAGTGAAGGATCTTTTGTTTTCATAGATTATGAAGTTTCAATTTGGTTTTTTTCAGATTTTTCAAATTTTTTTGGGAAAAAACAGACTATGTTCAGTTGGGAATATGACCCAACATTGGCTATAAAATAAGCCGAAAAAAACCTGTTTTGAAAAACAGAAATGTAGGAGTGAGCAAATAATTAGCATATGACAATTTCATCTACATGATACTGCTTAGCAATCAATTCTGATTATGACTAGCAGGCATTTCTAGAGAAAAGAAGCATTCTTGAGTACTGTGAAGAAAATTTTGAAGATTACTTATTAATCTTCACAACAAACTTTCAAAGTAGTTTTAGGACAGGTGCTTGATTTTAAATAAAATGTCTCTAAATCTACAGAATTTGTCAAAACACCTCTGAAAAAAGGTCTTTATCCAATAGAAGCATCATTCAGGTATTAAGTTGCCAGAAATTGTATTTTTCTGGAAATTAAATAATTGATCACTCATCTCTTAATATCTGCAGACAAGAAATCAGTTCTGCACTCAAGTTGTTAATCATGAGTAGTCTATGTTATTTATTGTGTTGTGATTTGTGAAGTTCTTTTTAATAACAGAAACCAGAACCGCTACTTCAGAATTTTTCTACAAAAAATATTTGTATTTCTTGCAGCCTAATCTTATTTAATACCTGAAGGAAAACATGTCTTCTTTTCAGCTATGTGTATTTAATTTTTCAGTCTATAACTAATATGTGCTTATTTAAATGATTTCAGGACAAGACTTTTGGTTTAAAGAACAAGAAAGGTGCTAAACAGCAAAAGTTCATAAAAACAGTCACACATCAAGTAAAAAATGCTGGTCAGAAAGTTAGGGTAGGTATTTTTACTCCTGCATTTAAAGCTGTCACCCCATTTTACATAAATAAAGGAATCAGTCTGTCAAAGATTTGTCTGTTTGACTGAAAACTTAACCCTTAACCTGCTGGAAACGAAAGTGTTTAGCCTTTGCCACCAGTATAGAGCCAGGCCAGCCTGCACATCCGTGCAGTCTGACCAGGCTCTATACTGTTGGTAGCTCCATTTTTGTATTCTGATTACGAAATCCCTTAAACTTTGAATGGACTGTTCCAAATTCAAAGCTGGGCAAATCCATTACAAAATTTCAGCATGTTCAGGGTTAATTTCTAACGGACTTGATACAGTGATACTTGGCAGATGGGTCAGAGCTTGAGAAAGAAGGATGCCAATTGATAAAACATAGTTTCATTTTTGGTAAGGTTTTCAGTACTTATTTATGCTATGACTGTTAATTCTTTTTTAGATTGAGAGTATTTTACTTCATTGCTCTTTGGGAAAATGAGTCAGTTCCAATTCCTTAACAAGTTACAGTAAAAAAAAAATTAAAACCAGATTAAGTGTATTGGGAATAGAAGAAAACGCTGAGTTATTAGCAGAGATGATTCAAGTGTACATAGAACTGGCTTACTTTCAAACTGATTTTAGAATTTTTTTCTCACTACTTGTGGACATCTGTATAAAGTAACAAGTATTTCAGCTTGAAGAGTTAAACAAGCCTGTAGAGAAGAAAGGGAAAGGCAAGGAAATAGATGAGTTGAATAAACTGTTCAAACCTGTACAACAGACTGTCGGAAAAGGTTGTTAAAGTTGATGAGATAACTTATTGTGAACCTCATAATTGTATAAAAATATTATCATTTCCATTCATGGATCATTAAATCATGAGATGACCATTTTCACAGAACTATTTCCTACAAGAAATGAAACTTAATTGAGCTTTTAAAACAGTGCCATCTACAGTAATGCCTTTGTAATTTTTGTTCAGTTATTTAATGACATGAAATTTCATTTTTGTTGTGATGGTACATAACAGCATGCCATTGCCAAACAAAGCCAGAATTGTCTTAGAAAAAAGTGCATTTTTCATGCTGTAAAAGTCTAAAATAGTCAATTCTGTAATAAACACCTTATTATTTCCAAATTCTTTGCTCATATTTCAGAATCTGAATTCTTACATTTAATGAATCAGTTTTGAATTTTTGAAATGCCTGTTGTGACCTCTTAATATTGAATAATTAGTAATTTTCCATTGTACTGAATAGGTGTGGACCCCAAGTCAGTGATATGTGCATTCTTCAAGCAAGGACAGTGTACAAAGGGTGACAAGTGTAAGTTCTCCCATGACCTCAACATTCAGCGAAAATCAGAGAAGAGGAACCTTTACGAAGATACCAGAGATGATGGTATTTGTTTTTGTTGTTGCTGTGATGAATTACTGTCCTTTTTTTTCATCAACTGAACAATGTGTATGAAAACCTTTATCTTTGAAGAAAATTACTTGATCAGCCATTTTATCTTTCTTCTTTGTAATGTAATAAATTAAAACGCACTTATCTTTTCTATCAACACAATTTTCTACAATTTTACTAAGGCCAAAAAAAAAAGTGTGTGGTTCAGGGGACCTGACCGTCCCTATTTTTTCCTGCCAATCCTAACAATTTTCCATGAAAATGACAAGATGTTCTTCTAACCATCAATACACAGCATAAATAGCATTCACCAGTGAGGTTGCCTGGCTTATGGCTTAAAATGCTGATTTGCAGTCCCTCTCACCATGCATTTGTGTAACCAACAGTGGATGATTAATGCCAAAAGGTACATAAAGAAATCAACAGTTGCCCCATATGCTAGCTTTTTCAAAAAAAAATCCCTACCTACCTACCCTACCCTAACCTATTTTTTCAACAGTGTTCCCTGAACCACACATATATTTTTTGCCCTTACAGATATCTGTTAAACAAAAATGCAATGCATCAGAAAAGAATTCCAGTCCCCACAGGATCACTACTCAAGTGTAATTAGGCAAACAGGTATGAAAAATCAACCCTGATATACCATTGTGCCAGACAAACATTTCCCTGATGCAGTTGTCAGAGGTTAATTTTATTCAAATCAGAGTGAGTTTGTACCAATCTGTATTACACCTGCTGTTCAGAAAATCTTCATTTATGATGAACATTTAAAATTTAAAGTCTGAAATACAGGAGCTGTCATCCAGGACAAATTTTTATCTTTATCCCAAAGATATAGTGCAACAGAAAAAAATATCTCAAGCCTATTCATACCGTCGATTCAGCTGAAGAAGCTAGTACTCCAGATCACCAGGCCAGGGAATCAGTTCCCTGTCAGAGTTGTCAGAGCTGGAGTTTATTCAAATTAAAACGAGGGTGCACTCATCCATAACACTTTGGTAATACTTTTCTCACCAGTCATCAGCAATTCTTTTCCCGTGTTTTGGGATCATTTTGGATATTTTCAGATAAAATGGAGGACTGGGATGAACAGAAACTAGAAGAGGTTGTTAACAAGAAACATGCTGAATCAGAAAAAGCCAAACCTAAAACATCTATTGTAAGTTTCTTGCAGCATAATTATGACTTTTTGATGTTCATGTTTGACTTCAAGGTTTGACTTGGAATGTTTTGGGAAAAAAAAAAAAAGATTTTTATGTATCTTGCAGAGAATTCTGTGCTCATATGAAAGAAAAAAGACCACAACTGTCATATTTACTTTTTAAGTTGCATTAATTGTTTGTTTGTTTGTTTGTTTTTTTAAATAAAATAAGTATCATTTTCCATATAATTATGTACAACACAAAACAGTTTTAAAGTAGGGATTTAAGTGAATGTTTCAACCTTCAGAACCGATACCGAACATTCAGAAGTATTTTGGGCATTTTATTGTTTGGGAAAAAATAACAGTGACATTTTGAAACTTCTGTTTGTTTTCATAAAAAATTAAATCATGATGTGCTGAAGAAAAGAGAAATGCATTGTAAGCAGGTTGATCCACACCTGTTATGTTGAATTAACTCTTATCTTCTCACCTATTAGACTATATACCAGGGCTTTTCATCAGGAAATTGGGAAGAGGCCCTGGCCTTTCATTTTGGGCAATTTATGCGCGATAATTGTTCATTTTGGGAAATTTATGCGCAATGATTGTTCATTTTGGGAAAACAAAATTTATTGAAATAAGGGGTACTGGAGAACATTTTCCGTTATGAGACATTTGTTTCTGCAACTGGAAATAAACACCGATTTATCTCCCCTGAAATGGAATAAAATCCAGACTTTCGGAACGTTTGACTGTTTCACTGCGCATGTTTCTACTTTTATTTATTGATAACTACTGAGTGAGAGTCTATCATAACTTAAAGGATTAGACTGGTTTTGCGTAACATGCGTACAGTGCGTTGTTCAGCTATAGTTCGACAAAAAAGTCGATACCAGACAAACGCTTCTTCCGGAAATAACAAATGTAAACAAATTGATCGTTTTTTAAACTAATCTAGGGGGAATTTCTAAGATTTTGGGAAATCATGTCTTGCATTTTGGGAAGAAACTCTGCCACAATTGGGAAAAAATATATATTTTTCAGATTGGGAAGTGGCCGAATATCGGCCTCTGTTATATAAGGATGAAAAGCATAATATACATGCAATGTCTAATGATGCTTGCCTATGTTTTTAATAAGTGTCACCTACAGTGGGTAAGACTAGAGATAATGGTATGTCCGTCTCAGCGTGTCCAGTAAGGGGTTAGACTTGGAGACAGAATGATTTTCTCACAGGAAGAAATCAAATACATTATCATTTATTGGCAATAATCCCAGATTTGCTATATATTGGGCCTGTATTTTGTTTGATTTATTCTCTTGCAGAATTCTCTGACAGTTCACATCTGTTTCATTAAATTATCATGCCAGATTCAGTTTCTTCAAAGATTTAGAAGCATTTGATTATCTGGTAGGGCGTCACATGCAACCTTTGCAACTTCATGTATTCTCAGACATCCAGTAACTTACACTATTACCTTATAAACATCTTCCCATTAATGAATTATGCAATAAAAAAGCAACAAATTAATAATCTAGCCATAATTACACTTGGTCTTAATTTCTTTATCTTTTCAACCAGCTACATTGTAAGTATTAAGTTAAATCAAATACGGAATTACGTAATACTGATACAGGATATAGAGAAATGCACTCTGTGTCTGTAAATTGAAAACACTTGGATCTTGTCGATGTGAACAACTGAATATTCATAAATTCAGTGGAAACCTTGTTTTGTATGTTTGAGTTATTCGAACGTTTGAATGCAAAATGATCCAAACATTCAGTTGCTATTAACAGACTTTGCCTTCCCATGTTATAGTATTGTGGCCTGGCTATGTTAAAGCTCAATTTATCATTACAGATGTATCATAAAATTTGAAGAAATTTTTAAAATTTCCATCATTTAATTACGTAGTTGAATTAGATATTTATGTATTAGTCAATGGGTAGTGATAAAAATGTTGAAATTCTGAATAATATTGTAATAACTCTAAATGTACATGTAAGAAACATGATTGAAATATATATATGTTCACAATGAAAGCCAAGAAATAAACTATATG
The DNA here is from genome assembly GCA_012932295.1 of Cyclina sinensis. Classification (NCBI taxonomy): domain Eukaryota; kingdom Metazoa; phylum Mollusca; class Bivalvia; order Venerida; family Veneridae; genus Cyclina; species Cyclina sinensis. The sequence goes on from JAAONU010000009.1 coordinate 15,390,770, forward strand.
AATTTTCTACAGATTTGTAAGTTTTTCTTGGATGCTGTAGAGAATTACAAATATGGTTGGTTCTGGACATGTCCAAATGGAGGAGATGATTGTAAATACAGACACGCACTGCCTTCTGGTGAGTTTTCTATGTAATAGTTTCTTTGTTTTTCTGCCATTATGTTTCACAACATAAATTATGTTTTTTGGAGCGAGAGCTATATATATAGGTAACATGAACTGGTGGATTTAATTAGGATGCTCTTAATCAGCATAATAATACTCCTAAACTATCAATTTATTCAATTTTACTGAGCAAAAACTATTGTCTGTTTGCAGCCATTGTATTTTATCACAAAAGACACAAAAATTTCCAGTTGATGCACAAAAAGATTAACAGGTAAATATGGGTCACAATGTCTGGTTGGTGTTTCTAAAAGCCCATGTCCAATTGGATCCACCAATCATAAAAGGATGCCCATTAAGCATTGTGTTAATAGCTAATTAACACATTTATTGCTGTGATATACAGGCATTTTTATGACCGACATTTGCTCCTCTGCACATGATTATAGGTTACGTTTAGGTAAATTGCTTATGAAATGTTTTAACAAAAACAGATTCATTGGTGAACTTGAGTTTTTGAGCAGCTTTGTTTTCACTTTTCTGTACACACAAGGTGAAATCAGCCAAGAAAAAGCAACCATTAGTCTTATAGGAAGAACCCCGAGTTCTATGTTTATGTGAATAATGCTGAGGCTTGAAGGGAATATTTTTATAATTGCTTAATTTGTTTTTTACATTTATGTATATATGCACTATATTTATAGGATTTCAGTTAAAGAGAGATCAGAAGAAAGAAGACAAAGAAGAGAAAATCTCAATAGAAGAACTGGTAGAAAGAGAGGTATAATAATATACTTACATGTATCTTTAACCCTTAACCTGCTGGAACCGAAAGTGATTAGCCTTTGCCACCAGTATAGAGCCAGGCCAGCCTGCACATCCGTGCAGTCTGACCAGGCTCTGTACTGTTGGAAGCTCAGTTTAGTATTTTGATATTTATATCCCTAAAACTTTGAATGGACTGTTCCAAATTCAAAGCTGGGCAAATCCATTACAAAATTTCAGCATGTTCAGGGTTAAAGAGTCTCTGTAAATCTATCCAGTTACAAATTTTAGGATGAAGGAGGGGAAGTAATTTCTTCTAAAATGTTTCTTTGTTCTGGCAAGAATCACTGAATCAGATGTCATATTTAAAAGACAGCTGTATTTAGTAGTGAACACTAAGAGAAATGTGAATTTGTTACATTGAATATTTTAATATAAACCCATTGACTGACATTTAGCCTTAGAGTACAGTTTTCTACCTTATTTGTGCTAGCTTTTAAAGTCTGGCATTTCTTTCCTTTTGCTTATGTGTTCTTGCTGATATTCTGTCAGGACATACATGTGTTTAGTTTAGTTGATATATGTGATGGAAAAAGAAATTGTTATATTTCTTTTATTACAGAGAGCAGCCTTGGGGTCAAATACAACAAAAGTTACATTAGAGACATTTTTGAAATGGAAAGAAAGAAAGGTGAGAAGAAATCATTATGTCGATATCAGGCATGAGAATTCTCAGCTGATCACAATCCTGAAGTCAGCAGTTTTTTAGAATTTCAGATTTCTTAACTTGAAAAGTTTAGCTCAGAGACAACAGTTTTGCAGTGGGGGTATCCCACCTGTTCATCTCTTTTCTTGAAATCTTGTTCACATCCATGTTCAAATGTATTTGATGATGTTTTGTTTCATCACATTTTACCTTCGAGCTTTTGTGAAATCGAGCAGTTAGTATTTCTGTCACCCAGAGTTAAATACTGTGTTATAAATACATATATATATTTGTAACTTTAGTCTGTAATGCCAGGTTACAGTGTATATCTAGTGTTGATTCGAAATTTCTGTACATATGATGTCCAGAACTGATATAAATAAAAATTATCCTGTAGAGAAAAGAAAAGATGCAAGCATTGAAGTCTGCCCAAGAAAAGAAGAAGAATGACTTTAAACAAGGCAAAGCATATGGTGTAAGTATCTAGTATTTGTGAAGGACTTTTCATTTTTAAATGGAATATATATCGGCTTGTTTTTGTTTTTTTTGAAAGGCTGTTGGTCCTCTTGTGTGAAGACTTCTGGTTGAAATATCAGGCTTTTTTCTAACATATATTCAAGTAGGTTGAGGATTTAGACTGGACATAATTTCATGGTTTGTTTGTCAGCATTTCTGTATCGATTTAAGACTTTGACAAGGACTTAGTGCATGTATCGTTTTCACTGTTTCAGATGACTGTTAATGATACTACTTTGGGAGTAAAATATGAACAATTTTTATCTTTCTTAAATGGAAGATGTTGATGAATATTTCAGAAATGAAGGGGGTGGGTGGGCTTTGACAAAACTTATATGGTTGCATACTTTTAATTCACATATATTAGAAATACGGAAATCATTCTCTGAAGTATGCAAAAAATGAATGAAAACTAACAAACTGTCCTGTTGTTGTATACTTGAAGACAAGGAATAAAAAAAATGCATTGGTTTGTAAAATGTATTTTTATAATTGTAAATAGATCAGTGGGCGTGAAATGTTCGAGTTTAACCCTGACCTTGTCGAAGGTGATGACGAGGAGGCAACAGAAGGTGCTCTTGAACGGGAAAACGTTGAAGACGATGACGATACAACAGCTGTGAAAGATATAGACCTCGGAATGTTTGTCCCAACAGAGAGTGACGGCACTGGAACGCATGCGCAGGAAAGACATTTTCAAGTGACTGAAGACAAAACTGAGCCTACTGTAAATGGAGTGGCTGATGATGGTAAGTGTGGTTCATGAAGATATTGATGGGTCATCAATTGTTTTTTAGTAAAATAGACTCTTACATGCCTTTGGCTAATGAACAGGACACTCTTTATATTCAAGTATTATCACTGTGAAAGGATAGTTGTACATGGTGAAATTTTTGAGCCAAAAAATAGTTCCTGATCAATAAATCACAAACTTCTATACATAGATCCTTAAGTCTACAGGATGGTTGGGCATATTTAGATAAATCCTTTTGATTTAAATCTCACTGCATTAAAAACAAGATTTATACAGGGACCTGCACTTCCCAGGAACTAAGTTTAACTTCATGAGTAGACAATCTCTATTGTTTTTAGGCTTAGCATATCAAAAGTCAAGCCTACATCAATTAATAATGAAAATTAAAACCAGAACCCTCAGACTATAGGCTGGTTGGTAATTGTTAATAAATCTCTGCATCATAAAAGTCAAGGTCACAGTGGCCTGTTCTGTTTTTTAAGTGGTTTCCATTTTATAACTGAAGATAAAATTAAGTCATATACTTAAAACTTTAAAAAAAGGCATATCGTGACATTCCTTATAAACCTTAGGGTTTCTAATGTGCATAAAGGGGAGGTCATTGTCATTCTGAGGGCTCTTGTTATATTTCTGAAAGTTAGCTGTCTAACTTGAAACGTCTGTGTCTGTGTGTGCCTTTGTAGAAGTGATTGTTAATTACAAAAGCTCTAAAATATTGACAAAGTCTAGAGGTGAAATTGACCATATTTGTGCAGTTTGTCAGCTTACATTTTTTATCTTGCATAGAGTTTAGCACAAGTTGGTGGTAATTGTAATTCTTACCTATTTTGGATCCAGAAGTGAGTTTGTTGTGAAAATTTTCTGATTTGGTAACGCCTGTATATTTTGGAACTGTCTTTTTTTTTTCAGAAGAATCAGATAAAATGGCAGAAGCAGGTGCATTACCAGGTACAGCTGGAGGTGGAGGTGATACTACTGATGAGGCAATCGCCATGGCAATGGCAGCAACTAAAGAAGGTGAAATGAACATTGAAATTGATGAGACTTTGTTTGATGGGGAAGATCTTGATGCTGTGGAAGAAGATTTAGAAACTCTTGATTTGGACGACTGACGGCGGCAAAATGGTGTCATTGATTACACCGAAAAATTTTCATCATTCTCAGAAACAGACCTGAAATCTATTGCCATTACTGCTTCCTGACGTAGGTTAAATGTAGGAGATTCTTGTTATCTTTTCTTTAATAAATTTACAAACTTACGTCATTTCTAAGCCATTCAGGTTTTTGGTAAAGGTGTGACAGGTATATTTTGGAAGGAGAGAATATTTTGTTGGTTTAACAAATAAAGCGACTGACTCACAGACTTAAGCTTAAATTTTTTTCTTTAAGATTAAAGAAAAGTTGATATACCTTGGGAATAAAACATAATTTTATGCCTCTGTACACCATGAAAACTGAAGAAGAAAAATTTGATTTCAGTTGAATTCAAACCAATACCTTTCTTGTCAGTAAAAGTAGAAAATTAAACCACAGAGCCCAGAACCTTGTTATTCACACCTGTAAAAAGTAACAGTATAAAGTATCTACCCGATGATTAATGGGGAAATTTTTTACCAATAAAAGTTTGTAAAACTTTATATTATGATGTGTTACTGTAATTAAAAATGAAACAAAAACATAGGTTAGATATGTTCTTCACAATTACAACTAGAATTTCTATATGTATAAACATTTCCTTTCCATGCATTGTCAGCCCAGCTGGGATTCAGTCGCTTTAACAGTTTCTTGAAAAGCTAATGAATAATCAACAGAAAGTTATCAGCAGTTTACTTAAAATTTAGATTTAATGTTATTTCTGTTCCAGTTAAAGTCAATTTACTTGTATGTTTAAGATTTTATATGTAAGTTGTGTTGCTGTTAAGTTCAGTATCAGATAGGAAAAAATGTATAACTGTAAGATTCAGTCTTACACTCTTTTGAAAAACTTGTAAATTAACTATGTTGCATTTCATACTGTCATTTCTTACCATAAAAGGTTAGATTTTTTTAGCACTTAAAGTTCAGCCTTTACCATTTTTGCAATACAATACCTCTGCCTTTAACATGAATACTTGTCTCATTTTGTCACATTTTTTTCAGTTCCTTAAAATGTTGAATGAAGTTGTAGATAAATTAACTAAATTTTGCCATGAAACAATGTTGCTGATTTAGTGTTCCGCAGTAAAGCAACTGGGTTTTCATGCATTTAAGTAGAAACTCTGAGGACAGAATTCTCTTAAGAGTAGTTTATTTTCAGAATTAATTGAAAGTTAAGTTCTATAAACTTTATTATTATTGTTATTTTTTAATCTAGAAAAGTGAGAAGTTTTTTTTTGCCAAAGACTGCTACTAGATTTTACATTGAGAATGGAATATGATAATTATCTTAACGTCCCTGTGAAAATATAAATGTTCTGTTAAAAATTAATGCTTTTTTTTAACTGATTTTTTGGGGGTTTTTTTTGTTTTTTGCATTTGCTTCAAACTTTGAACTCAAACTACCAGGACACTAAGATTTTAATGAAAGTCTGGAATTGAAGTGTTCGTCAGATGCATAAATGAACTTATGAAGACTAACTTCTTTTCTGTTGATGTTTTTATTTCCAAAATGCAAGTGCTAACATAAGATGTTGTTTAACAAAGGGAGAGCTATATACACAACTTACTGAATATATGTATAATCTCCATTTTACATCTTAAAGATTGAAAATTCACCTTATGAAGTGGTAATGTATATAGATATCAAACTTCCAATACAAAGGATATAATTATATATATAATATATGAATTTCATTTAGGAATCAGCAAGCTTTAAATGTACATGTAGCCAAACTTGGTTTAACTGTCACTAGTTATAAAGGGTTTTGATTGTGTAGTATATTTTATTTAAAAGAACAGTCATTTATCTGTAAAAGAAACAGTACCCTACAAGTAATTGATGACTAACTGCATATCTGTTTTAATGGCTCATTGACTGTAGATTGAGAAATAACTGATAATTAAAAGTTCAGAAAATAAATTCAACCCTTACCATGCTAAATTCTTTTAATTTGAACAGAACCGTTAATTGTTCATGGGAGTGCCTATTGAAATTTTATTGACTGAATTGCAAATAGTGCAGACCATGATCAGACTGCATGGATGTGCAGGCTGATTTTTGTCTGCACTGGTCGCAGAAACAGTCAATGGCCTTGGGAGTTCAGGTTTAAGACGCTGAGAAAGTGTTCAACTGGTATACAGGGCTATCCACTCAAAAATGGTACAACAGCTCTCTTTATAAAGACTTACATAAATGGATTCATTTCACCTTTTGTACTTTGAAATTTCAATTGAAACCTTGACATCAGATAACATAAGGTAATTTTTCCTTCCAGATCATTCAGATATGCATGATTTTAAGGAAATTGGAATACTCAGAATTGTAGGGTGTACGTCTTAAATAATAAATCGTTATATGCTTACCTTAGTAAGTGCTCATATTGAGTTGCTATGGTTACCCCAAGCCTGGCTACATGTAGTATATCTCTTCTGTTGTAAACTTTCACAAATAAGTGGTCAGATGCCTTTATTTTGGAAGATTGTATGAAAACTGCATTGAATTTTTTTTAACTTCCTATATTCTCAATTTTCATAACAACCCACAAACATAGGTGTGGCAGATGCATGTTTTAGTGCTATTTGTTGATACCATTGGTATTTGCCTTAACAGTTGTAGCCAGGTAATTGGTGACAAATGGAAAGGTCATTGACTGAGTGTCCCCCTTCTAAGTGGAAGGCCCTGGGTTTGAGTCCCAGCTGAGCCACAATTTTTCACTAACTTATTTATTGCTCTTGAGTTAAAGAAAATGTAAAGCATTTTACGATCCTTATACAGCAATTTATTTTTGGAAAATCATCATGAAATGTTCTTTTTATGAAATAGGTAAATGCTTTACAGTTCTAGAGTACATTTTACCAGCAAATGTAATAATACATACACAAAAGTTTGACTGTATGTTCATGGAATGTTAGTTTGTGTCATTGCATTTACATCCCCATTCATTGGAGTATGGAGAAAATAAATCAATAATTGTACAGTTGTTATAGTGTCTTGTCAATTGATTGAGTCCTAGGTAACTTAGTTTTAGGCCGTGATAGAATGCAAGTTGAGTCTATAAACCTTTTCCTGTCTTTTTTCAACATATAAATTATGAAGTTTAAGAACTGTTAAAGACTTCTGGCATGGCAGAGACAGTCGGCTTTGGCTCAATCTTAAGCATATGCGGAGTATTAAAGTCTTCTGCTTTTACTGGAAATGAGCACTTGGCAACAGTTCTAAGGAATAGATGTATCCAATAGGATAAAGGGTTGGTATTTTAGGTCTTTGGTTAAAATCAAGCAAGTAAACTTTTGTTATGCTGCACAACATAATTCTTACCATGAGACAGAACTGATTTGTAATGCAGTAATATCACAACCCATATCCTGTAATGAAGAGGGCATTGACTAACCACTGTCATTTATTATGCTCCCTGAAGGGGAGCATATAGTTGCCGCTTTGTCTGTCCCGTCTGTTCATCCGTCCGTCATAATTTTGTCTGGTGCATAACACATGAACTATGAGAGATATCAAGACCAAACTTCATAGGTAGTGAGATCTCATTAAGGAGCAGTGCAGTGCACAAGAACCAAAACTCTTACTTTATTAATTTTTGAGTTATTGCCCTTTGAAATTTCTCATACTTATTTTTTGTCCGGGGCATATCTCACAAAGTATAAGAGTTATCAACTTGAAACTTTATAAGTAGATAGATCTCATTGATGAGCAGTGCAGTGCACAAGAACCATAACTCTTGCTTTATTAATTTTTGAGTTATTGCCTTTTGAAATTTCTCATAATTATTTTTTGTCTGGGGCATATCTCACAAAGTATAAGAGATATTAACATGAAACTTTATTGGTAGATAGATCTCTTTGAGGAGAGGTGCAGCGTGAAAGAACCATAACTAAATTTTGCATAATTTAGGAGTTATTGCCCTTTGTTATTTTTCATACTTTAAAAAAAATACATATTAAACAATAGCCCTTTTGGAATTGGCATTTATTCAGGGAGCATCCATCGGATCTACCAATTTTTTGTTATCTCAGAAATAGTACAAAGAAAACATCAGTACTTTTGATTCGTGCAGAAGTTAACATTCTCATCTGATAGGTGGCTCTGCCTGGCATGAACACACTGAAATGTTATGTTATGTTAAGGAGAAGTTATAGATGCCTGGATTTGAACTGAACAGTTTGTTTTTGTCCAAGTTTTAAATAACAAACAAAATTCTAGCTGCAAGATGACATCATGCCTCTCAATGAATATAATTAGCAAATCGCCATGTATTCATCTCTGGCCATAAGCAGATGGATATTTTCTTGTCTATCCATCAGTCTTCCTGTCCATCAGGTGTCGTAACTAAGTATCCAGTAGAGGGAATGAAATGAGACTCCACACATGTATCACTGGTACAAGACGGAGCCAGCACAAAGTTGGTTCTGATCCGATCAGTAACATCAGAATTATAGCCTTTTGATTATTTTCTTTACAAAAGGCATACTCTTTACAGGGAAAATTTAACCATGTCACTCAATACAAATATGTGTGGTTGCCAGCACAAAGTTTGTTCTGATCAAATTGGTAACACCAGAATTATGGCCCATAATTTTTCATCAAATGTATAAGGAATATACATGAAAAACTTAGTCATGATGCTCAATGCAAATATGTGGTGACTCAACACAAATATGTATCAATGGTATGGGATGGAGCAGGCATGAAGTTCGTTCCAGTCAGGTCAGTTACCCCAGAGTTATAGCTCTTTGATTAATTTTCTATACAATATATAAAGTATATACTCTTAAATTGGGAAAACTTAATGTCACTCAATACAAATATGTATCATCAGTAAGGGATGTTGAAAGTACAAAGTATGTTCCGATGAAATCAGTAACACTAGGATTATAGCCCTTGTACTGACACAAGGCCCTGACCTTCTACCTTCTATACTTCTAAGTCTGCCTCTAGCCATAAGAAGTGGTGGGGGGGGGGGGGGGTGCCATGTATGTTTGACAAACATGTCTTCTTTTTCTTGTTATTTTCTTTTGTTGTTTTGTTTTTTTTTTGGTGTTTTTTTTTTTTTCTAAAACCCTGCATATATATATTTAAAAAGATACATATTATTTTTAAACTAACATGTCCCAAAGGTAGTGAACATTTTATGATGGGGGATTTGCTTGGTATTCTGTAAATTGTACTCGGATCATAAGAGTTGTTTAATATCTCGGAGTATTGATGTCATCCCTGACAATCACTTTGCTTGAACTCCTGGTGTATTCTCGAGCTAGCTTCCTTAACTTTGAGGTTATCATCACGTGAGATTCCGGAGATATCAAAGTTGCACGATTTCTACATTTTCTCACAGAAATACATCTAAAAAATCTTACAATAAACAAATGGAGAGGAGCAGATACAATAATTAAGAATCGCCTTTTCCTGGAAATGAAATTTATTCATAATGTCACAGCATAAAATGAAGGTGCCATTCAATCCACTTTTTTTACCACATTCTATCTTGTTTGAAATAAGAATCTGAAACACATGAGTCATTAAAAAACAGTATCAGTAATTTGATAAAATGTAAGAAAGAAAGAAAACAGAAGCAATTTAAGAATCTTAATCCTTCCACTGTAGTTATTTTTGTTCAGTTTACCCACTAAGAAGTTCCAGGACCTAATTATCAACTGTGTTAGAGTAAATATACATTACAATTAAGAAATCACAAATATGCCTAAAGTCTGGTGGATTTTTTTTTTCTTAGGAGAGAAAAACATATTTCAAATTTGTACACACAGGGCCTGTAATCAAAAGACTGCTAGGTGCTACTGCCAAAAAGTTGCCTGTACATTGCCTAGTCTCAATGATGCGACATCAGGCAGGATGCTGCCTTTACAGGCAGATATCGACCATTCAAAAAATAGCACGATTTTCAACTTTTTGAGTACAATTATTTGGACTAGTACATAATGCCATGAATGATATTTTATATACCTATAAGACAAATGTCTTAGCAACATACATAAGCTCAGAGTTAAGTTGCAAAACATATTTGAATCAACAGATTCGTGTTACATTTTTGCCATCTACACAAAAAGATCTCCGAGAGTTTAAAAAAATTCTTTCACATCTTACATGTAGATCTAAAACCCAATAACAAAGATTAGAATGCATATATTTGTCATTAAAATGAAATTCCTGAAACTCAGTTGAAGTAACCAAGAACTCATAGCCAAATACCTAATTTGCAGTATTTAAGGTCTTTGTTGTTATAACTACAGGGAAGAAATGATATTTTAATACTAGTAATATAAGAGTATAAAATATGATTTTTACCCTGTACAATGTTGTTATAAATTAAACTAAAGATGAGAGTTTAACATTTACATAGACTATCAATATATAATTTCCTGGTATTTTACATATCAGACTGCTTCTTTAATATTTCATCTAGAGTTAATTCATAATATGTCACACAGAACAGTTATTAGTATTGTTGGGCAATGTTAACAGAAATTTTCACAGTGTGTAAAATTTATGAAGTACCGTCACAATTTGACAAATGTGCGTCATTGGAAACCACTGAATTGTGTTTGATGGGGCATGAAAAACACTTGTTCGTGTTTGTTTAGGTGGTTATTTATGACAAATTGCTGATAAATCTTTGAAAGGAAATTTTGTTTAAACAAAAAGATATTTTAGTCGGCAAAAAACTATTACTTTCTTACCTGTTAAACTAAGTTGTAGCAACTTCAAGTTTGTGGAAGTTTGTCTGATGTTAACCAATTTTCGGATATGCATTTTTATGCATTTGAAAAGTAAACTAGCAGTGACAGGTTTAATTAAATGATAGAAATGAATTGACCATTCTTTTTCATTTACGACCCCATGGAAATATATAAGAATTCCAACCAACTGATATGATGACTTTATTTAACAGATTTAGGTTGAATTTAAATCTTACCTTAGCTGTTATGACTGTGAGTGTGTGTCCAAAAAACATTAAAAAAGAAACAACTTCAAAAGTATCCAGACCTCCACTTTCAAAAGGGTTGATTGAAATTAGGACCATAATCCTTTTGTCCTAAATCTGATGATGTTTAGTTTTTTGATATTATACTTTTCCAAAGTAGTAATTAAATTCTGCTTCCTTCTTGGTGCAAATAAAAACTTAAATGTCAGAGGTGATGGTTATATGATAGGGCACTTCTCCCTTACTTATCAGCTAGCTTTTATTGGGAGGTGATAGAGTGCCCATTTAGCAGTCAAAGGAACTCAAGTTGAAACCCAACTCAGTCATTTGGATTTTTCCAGGTTACATTTTAGCACTCAACATAAATATCTCATGAGTGTAGATGTGATAATACCCTAGAAAGTCCACAAAACATTCAGTGCTCCAGGAGTTTAAAGAGAGAATTCTTAGGAGCAGGTTTATTTAGAGTGCTAAAATTGGAGCATTGTTAAAATCTATTCCTTTAATTTAAATTTTATTTCTGATACAACATCACATGACTTTGTGGAGGCTTGATAGTTGATACCATGCTTTTATTGAATAATGAAAATATGTTAACTACCCTTGTTACTTAAGGTTAATAGGTTAGTGTAATATGCCTCTAGATCTACAGGTTACAACCTTGGAGTCAGTCATGACTATAACAAAGATAAATAATACAAGATAGAAACTTTAGGAGCCATGAAAGGTAACAAAATGCACATGGTCATGTTCAAAACTTTCGGAATTTTTTTTGTCTTTCATTGTATTACCCTTCTTATGTAAGCTAATTGAAATACAGTAATACCAGGATAATATTCTGAAATTGCCAGTGAAAAAATAATTTTGCCAGCAGATAAAAGAGACATTATCAGTTTTTTGCTTGTGCATAAAACTTCTAATTTGAACTCCTTTTTGGATCAAAAATGGTGCCTTGCTTTTAAGTATCTGTATATATTTGGCTGTGACAAAGAAATTACTATATCAGGAAGATCATGTTCTATCATTAATATTCTTAGGATTTAAAGGGCTAGTGAAAAAATAGACATATGGAGTGGAGAAAAGTCTTATTCACTGTATTAAAATCTAACAATCATTGCATATAAAAAAAAAGAATTGTTGTAACATTGAACAAAGAAGTTTTTTGCGCTGTGGAACAAGAATCATAGATATGTCTTTGACAGGTTCTTTGAAAGAGAAAACCAGGAAAGATGAGTGTTGATATCTTGTCTTCGGCCAGTAGCAGTCGAGTTGTTGGTACATACCACATTTCTGACAGACAAGTGAAAAGACTGAAAAGACCAAGGTAAGTAAGCTTTATACTTAAATAAGTAAGTAAGTTAAGTTAAGTTGAGTTGAGTTGAGTTGAGTTGTGGTGGGGTGAGGTGAGGTGAGGTGAGGTGAAGATGAAGGCGAGGCCAGGTCAGGTCAGGTCAAGTCAGGTCAAGTCTTTGTTTATGGAGGGTAATATATTTAGTGTAAACTAATTTACAATATGGCTCTCTCTTAAACAATAGTATTGTAAACTGTAGTTTAAATGGCAGAAAATGATTAAAAGAAAATGCCTTTAACAATGAGATGGTAAGAGAAAGCTGAAGACATATTGACAAAGTCATACAATAATGACAGTAAACTCAAAAAGGTATTACAATGCACCTGAAGACTTCAGATACCAATGAATATTTCTAAACTTTCAGGGAAGAAACTTCTATAATGCACAGGGCAAATTATTCCAAAGAATACTAACAGCATAAACTAAATTGCTTCTAGAAGTTTCAGAATGTGGCTGAGGCATGCTAAATTCTATGTGCTTGTCTAACGGTAGACTGTTTGTTTACTCTTTGTTGTTGACTTGTGCCACTTGCCATTTCTAGTCTGGAGAATATTTTTTCAAAGGCGTAGGCCATTTGTGCTTAAAGCTCTAGAAAATCCATGGGCCCAAAAATCAATATCCATCAGCCCATTCAGTTAAAACTAAGAACCTAAAAGTAAATTCTTACTCAGGCCTACTAGGCCTGTGATTGGGCAAAGTTTGTTATCTCAACCTGAATTTAACAATTCTTGGGCCTTGGTCATGTAGTTTATTTCACAGAGTTAACTTTCAGAGAATTAGTCTTGTTTCTTAGTATTCATTACTAATGCTTATATGGATTCATTGTATGACATTTGTCGATGTTCATATACAAGCTGTCACCAGAAGATCTCTCTCAGTAAGTAACATGGGATTGTATAAAAATATGACATACATAAATCGAAAAATGCCAACTATATATTTTTGTATATCACAGAACATCATGGCTTTCATTCTTTTGAACCAAACCTTAACAGATCTTCTGTACATACTAAAGAAGAAACAAGCTGTAACAGAATAAACTTCGAGATCAATCTAGAAAGAATGTTCTTAACCCTGAACATGCTGAAATTTTGTAATGGATTTGCCCAGGTTTGAATTTGGAACAGTCCATTCAAAGTTTAAGGGATTTCAATATCAAAATACAAAAATGAAGCTACCAACAGTATAGAGCCTGGTCAGACTGCACGGATGTGCAGGCTGGCCTGGCTCTATACTGGTGGCAAAGGCTAATCACTTTCGGTTCCAGCAGGTTAAGGGTTAAAATCAAGTTGTTATACATGCCTGTTCATCTCATGGGTTTTTTTTCTCTCTCACTGATCATAACTTGTTTTGTTTCTGCCAGATTTCAACAAACGCAACAAATTCAGTTATGTTTTTTTTGCATGAGTCACGGAGTTCAGAAAGTAAATATAATTCCTCCTTCTCACTTTTGATGAGTTCATACTTCTTTATATTTTGCCTTATCTATAATGATGGTTGGTGATTGTCAAGTGTAGTGAACTCACTGTTTTTTCATGTAATCAGCTATTTTATATGATGATAATTCCCTATTCTCAATTCCCTTTTAAGCGCTCTTTAAAACAGTGAAATATGGTCTTTTTTGTTTGTTTCCACAAATTTATTGCATTTTTTCTAATGTTGAGGCTCTGGGAGAGGTTTTTGAGATAATGGTTTGTAAGTTAGACAGGAGTTTTAAAATTCCAATTCAATATTTTTTAACAAGTTTAACGGCTTCAAGAGAGCCATAGGCCTTTTTCTGCAGTTATATCCCAGGTACAAGAGAAAATGCTGCAGATATTATATGCCATCATATGAATTGGTGACATAGTATTGCTGTTGCAAAGTTAAAGAGGAGCACATTGTGCTATAACTGCCATGACTTGCTGGTTTATCCTTGGTAGATTATTATATTGGCACAATGTGTCTGATATATACATATACATTGTACACAGGGACATAAACAAATGTATAGTTCACTTTTGTATCATTGTGAAATGTAAAAATGTAAAATGTAAATGCATTACTATGATTGTTTACCCATTCATCGTCGGATACCCAAGGTTCATCATCCATAGGTATCCGGCGATGTTACCTATTGTGTTATACAGATATTCCAGTTCAGTTGGAGAAAGGCCATTCTGTCTCAGTATAAGTTGATAATGCAATATATAAAAGTCTATACAATCTTTAAGACATACATTTCTGTAGTTTGATTTTGCAAGTATTTGATAGAAAACATCAGACCCAGTAATGAAAGTTTTTGGAGTTCAGTTTCAGATGATATGTAGCAGTTTTATTAACAACCCTTACCTTGAAAAAAATATATCACAAAAGCTTTTTCTGTTTTACTTTCACAGCATTTTCACTTGTGATATTAACACCGCAGATTTTTGGAGAAATCTGATATTAGTATTTAAGTTGCTCTACTGTTATAATCGTTTTATTTCTGCTGAGAATGATCGTTAAGGGCCTCATACATACTTAAGACTTCATTGTTCTTGTAAATGAGATATGCCATATGTTTATGATGCTATAATACTTCCACCAACTTTGAAATCTTAAATCTGTTGTTGACCCGCAATTTACTCAATAAGTTTTTACATGATTGAAACTACATGTATTAAGAAACTTTACGATGATTTTTTTAATAAAAGATAGCCCTTCATATTAACCATGGATCTTGGAATTATATTATATTGATTAATATAACAAATTAAATTTTGTTTGCAAAAAATGTTTTGACACCGCTATCGTAAAGTTTTATCTTTGTGGATTTCGTACTTGAAATTAAAGACATTTGTAAATATGCTGATGGGATGAATCAGTTTCCGGTCAAGAGCCGTGTGAATACAAAAGGAGTCTGCATGTCTTAAATGTTAAATGATTGTTCGAAGCATTAGCAAACTAGAGTTTTGGTGAACAAAAGTTCATATTTCTATTTTATGAAAATAAACCATTTCAACACATTTTGATTGAGTTTTAGCTTGATGCTGAAAGATTTTTTTTTCAAAATGGACTTAACTGAACAGTTTTAGTTGAATACTTGGATTTAACAGACTTTGTTTAAGAGGAAAAGAAAAAACTACTTTCCAGTGGCTCAAATTGGAGATAAGTTATTTTGGTTTATAGACCTGTATTAGTTGAAGGAAATGAACTAATAGACATAAACCAGCACTGGGATATAAATTCATGGATTTTAACTGGCACAGGGAAAGGAATTCATAGACCTACAATAGATCTAAGACGGGATATGAACTTTTAGATTAACACTGGGAAAATTTTCTGGAAAATGAAGTCTTAGACTTATGACGGCACTTGTGTATAATGATTTGTTCTATTTGTATTGACACATGACAATAAATTCAAAGATTGCTGTTGGCCCTAGGAAATAAGCTAATAGACTCATATTTGCATTCAGGGAAATTTACTTTCAGAATTATATTGGCATTGGAAATTGATCCTGCAGATTTATACTGGCATTGGAAATTGATCCTGCAGACTTATATTGGCATTGGAAATTGATCCTGCAGACTTATATTGGCATTGGAAATTGATCCTGCAGACTTATATTGGCATTGGAAATTGATCCTGCAGATTTATATTGGCATTGGAAATTGATCCTGCAGACTTACATTGGCATTGGAAATTGATCTTGCAGATTTATATTGGCATTGGAAATTGATCCTGCAGACTTATATTGGCATTGGAAATTGATCCTGCAGACTACGTTGTCATTGGAAATTGATCCTGCAGACTTACATTGGCATTGGAAATTGATCTTGCAGACTTACATTGGCATTGGAAATTGATCTTGTAGACTTACAATGGCAGTGGTGAATAATTTTTGATTGATAACATGCAAAAGGCTACAGCTATAACTGACAGAAGAAAATGGCTAGTAGAGAACATTTTTACAAAGAAATTAACACTGTTTTGTTAACTACAATTATTCATCATGACCTGTTTAACAAGAGTGTTGAACAACTTGGCCACAGACTTTGGGCATTAAACATATATTTATATTAGTTCAGGGAAACATTATTTTTGATTGATATTGACTCCAGAAAATGAGATATCTGTCTCACAATGAGTTGTCACAGCATAAGTAGTGGAAGTTCATACAGAAATGATGTCATCAAAGACAGAGGTGATGTCATCAGAGTGTTTATCTGCAGCAAAAGGTATCCATTTAACTCTGTGATATATTATTTGTGAAAAGGAAAAAAAATTCTCAGTTTATATAATAATTTTTTTAAGATTTATTAATTATGCCCTAGGGTTTGTTGATGGCCCAGCCCTCGGAGTCACATGATTTTACAAAGGCTTAAAAATAGTACAGAAAACTTAAAAAATCTTATCTGAAACAACAAGGACTAGAGCTTAGATATTTCTCATGGATGTTCAACTAGAAGTACTCTACGAAGATTGTTCAAACTATGTGGTCATTATTGGCCCCTACCCTTGGGTTCACTTAATTTTACATAGGCTTCTATAGAAAATACTAAAGAAAAATTCTTGTCTGAAACCACAAGGTCTAGAGCTTAGATCTTTGGTATGGAGGTTCAGTGGTCCTCCACCTTAATGATTGAAAATATTTGGTGCAGGTTTGCTCAACATTTCGATTTAGATTGAATTGCATATGTATAATTAAGTAAACTGCTTATAAATAGAAAAGGGCAGTTTAGGAAATACAGTATCTGTCATTGTATTTTGAGTGATAAAGTGCCAGTCTGACCAGGCTCTATACTGTTAGTAGCTCCATTTTTGTATTTTAATATTGAAATCCCTTAAACTTTGAATGGACTGTTCCAAATTCAAAGCTGGGCAAATCCATTACAAAATTTCAGCATGTTCAGGGTTAATCAGCAAATTAGATAGATTAGTAGGGCTAGATTAGACATCATTGTCACAGTGTCAGATGAGTAAATTATTACTTGAATAACAGAACATTGTTCTTAATTTGTCTGTATGTCATGCAAGGATGCTTTTGATAAAAGCTTTGGCCAATTTTTCCCTTCGGGAACCCATTGTGTTAATTGTGACAATGCTGCTGGACTAACATTTATATTGTCTTATTAAAGACCATTAAGGCAGGGGCATCCATGTCCTATGGCACATTTCTGGTCCTCATGAAGTAGGGCAGGAGACATATTGTTTTTTACTTCTACGTCTGTATGTATATCTGTATGTCTGTCTGTCTGTTTGTATGTCACAATGTTTGTCTGAGCTTCTTCAACAAAACAGCTAGTTGGATTTCAGTGAAACTTGCTGATTTTTAGCTGAGTTGTGGCCCTTGCTTTGCCCAAATTTGAATACATTAGGGCATGTCTCCATAACCTCTGATCGAGTTATGAGGAAACTTCAGAGGAATGATAATAAGCAAAAGTAGATATGAGTATTATTGTTGTGTTCTGGTTGGTTGATTTTCAGCAGAGTTACAGCACTTGCTTTGTCTAATTTTGAAAACAGTTGGGCATATCTCATTAACTGCTGGTTAGATTTTGAGGAAACTTCACAGTAATGATCAATAGCAAGTGTGCATATTATTGGCTTATACTGGTCGAATGATTTTTAGCAGAGATCAGAGTGCTTGATTTGTCCAAAATTTAGTACATTTCAGCATATCTCTATGACTGCTAGTCGGATTTAGGTTAATCTTCAGTGGAATTATTATTTCGGAAACATAGTTTCTGTATTTGTATTTTATGTCTGTATGTTTGTATGTCACAAAGTTTGTATGTGTTTGTTCTCCATAACTGCTGGTTGATTTTCAGCTTTATTAAGCATTTCATAAGCACGTTGCAGTTAAGTGATTTTTCAGCAAAGTTTTGGTCCTTGATATGTCCTTGATTTGTCCTTGATTTGTCCAGGTTTGAACACATTTGAGCTTATCTCCATATCCACTGATCAGATATGAGCAATACCAGGCCATCATGGCCCTCTTGTTATCTTTAATTTAACAGTTGTGTCTTCTGTTCCTGAATTCTGCCCCTTTGTAATAACTGGTATTCTTCTTGGTAAATGACATGTGGGCGAGACATGTTTTTCTGAAAAACAATCTCTAGTTTTAATTGAATGAAGTTATGTGTACTTGGAATGTTGTTGATGCACTTGATTTTCCATAATATCCTTTTTCTATTAAACCTCTTATTTAAATGTAAACTGTACACCATTTTCAGTAATTCAGTAATGTAATATTTATGAAAGGTTGTTAAGTGCATAAAAAGATATTCTGACCTGGATTGAGTGAAAGTTGTTCATTCATTGGCCTAGTATTTTTATCTAAGGTCTATATTTTATGTACTCCTGGTTAAAACCTCACATGTTTAATCTCGAGTGGACAGTAATCAAGTTTATAGCAGTTTAATACAGAAGCTTGTAGAATTGTTTGCATTTATTTGGTATTTGGAGGTTACAGGCTTTATGGTCATAACTTACTTGAAACAAATGTACCAAGAACTCCTTTACATTAATCTGTTTATTTGTTCAGCATTGTAAAATGATCTGTACTCTGTGGCATATAATTAAAAAGAGTTCAGGTGTTCTTTAAGAATTTAGAACTTTGATACAAGGGAGATAATTAGATTCAGCAATGAACATGCAGTTTTGTTATTGATGGCAAATAAGAAATGAAAGCTATAATTTAGAGCTGTTTTTCTCTGGAAATGTTTAGATACACTGTGTGCTTGTTTGACTTGGACAAACTCCATGCAGCAGTTACTTCCCTTTCAGTATTAGAAATCAGTGTAACCAGGCAGGTCACATGATGATGATTAAAAGTAAATAAACTAAATGTTCAGTGATTTCAATATTAAAAAAAAGGGAAGAGAAAAGGAAATTTAATAAAAAAAAGTCATATGAATAGCTAGAAATGAGGTAAAGTTTACCCATGGTCTTAAGTATGGAGGGGTGGTCACTGCAAAGGAGATTGTGAAATTGAGTCAATGAAATTCAAAAGAAGGTGCTTCTGACACAGATAAACTAACCATTGTTAGATGTCTAAATGCCATTGAAGTAGTCCTTTGATAGCAATATCTTATAAACATCAAAATCTCAAGGAATATTATCAGTCCCCATCAATAAAATCAAAAGTAAAGAAAAACTGATGGATTGATCATTTCTGAATACACATTACATTTGCCTTGTATACTGGCCACATGCTGCTTATCTGTTGAAAAGTACTTAATGATGTAGATAAAAAATATCTTATATAACCTTTAGTTTTAGTCACTAGAGTTTTCACAGGTTTCACAAATTGCAATGCTATCTTCATTTACAAATATCATATTATGTAGAGACTGAAGAATATTTTGAAGTACACTGTGATTTTATCGCAGCCTGCTCAAGATGAGCTTTAGTGATTGCCCTATGTCCGTCGTTAATCATCATTTTTGAACTTCTAACCACAGACGTTCCTTGATTGAAGTTCTTACCAAAATTGTTTAAGGAATTCTATTCGATGCTGAACTCTGGCTGCTATGGCAACAAGACTAACAACCTTAAAATATCTTCTTGTTTAAAACCACCAAACCCAGAATTCTAAACATTGGTATGTAGCATTGTCCAGTGGACTTCAATCAAGTTTGCTCAAATTATATCTCGAGGATTACTTTGGAGTGCTTTTGGGAGAGTCATGTTTTAGAATGAAATATATAATTTTTTTTTTTTTTTTTTTTTTTTTTTTTTGAAACCATAATTCCCAGAGTTCTAAAATTTTGCACAGAGCATTGTCTATGGACCTCTACTATGATTTTTCAAACTTGCCCCTAGGTGGGTTTTTTTACTCTGCCTGGTTGGTATCATTCACATTTACACAATTTTAAGGAAAAAGTGTTTTTAAAATTATGCCTCTAATTTTTGACCAAAATTTGATTGTACTTAAAAGATTGTATAATCATAATAAAATCACTCCTGTTTGGTCTGTTTCTAGTTTTGACCAGTTACCCATTTAGGGTTATCTGATGGTTCTGTATTGAAAGTAAAAGTGTAAATATTTAAATACTAAGGACATTCAATATGGGCTAATCAAATTGATGATTAAAACTGAAGTGCTTTTTGTAAATAATTGATATGTCCAATAAACTTTGAACTGAGAGCAGTGGCGATTGAATTATTTGCATTAAATATTTGGAACAAGGAATGTTTTATGTCACGCAGTTTTGAAGGAAAAGGATTATATTGATTTTCTGATTTTTCAAAACTGTTACATATTTTTTTTACTCTGATTTTATATTTTATAAATTGGTACTCTTTATGCTATAGTTTCGTCTTTTAATTATTCAGTATTTCTGTACTTAATAGTTCATATCAAATAGAATAGTTTTCATGTGTTTTGTAAGTTTTCTTAACAATGCTCTCCTGTCTGCAATAAAGTCTTGTACATGAGAGTTGTAAGTTTGTTTGTTCTTTACATTTTAGCAAAATTTGAGGATAATTAACTACAGAGAAAGGGTCAATAAAAATTTACACGGCATTTCATAATTTTACAACAATTTCCTTACCAACCACTGATAGTTCAAAAGCGCTGCTACAATTAATAATCTGTTATCTATGGATTTGAAATGAGAAATCAATATTATATCATCAGAAAGGAAGAGTCGCGTCATCAATTAATCTCGAAAATCAGTCGTGTACTTTTTTATTATGTCAATACGAGCAAACTTGTACAATTTTAAGTGTATCATCAATAGTTTGGCTCAGTGAGAGTGGAATCCATATAAATCATTAAAATGGATTAAGTTTGATGTCAAACATGGTTTAAAACAGATATGATATCTATTACACATAAGAGGTAGGTTTTTTGGGATTTTCATTTTTTTATTTCGCCTTTTTGATGAGAAAGATTTTGATATATCTGTAACATGATTTTTCACCTTTTTTCTCACACTTTTTCTCTGGGCTCATGAATTAAAGGAAAAAGCAGTTACAAATAGTGGAACAAAGGTTAATACCATCAAAATTGTACAATGTCGCATAAATAATTTTTTTTTGTGGACTAATTTTGAACCAAAATTAAAAGTATTCGCCAGAAATGGAACTGACTTCAAGATTTACCAGATTTAATGTATGTTTTTTGGGGTTTTTTTCAGGGGTGGGGTGGGGGGTGTTGACAGTCTTTTTTATGGGTAGCCATATTTGTATTGCCATAAGAGTAGCTAGCTTTAGAAAGTCCTGTCCTTGCTCCAGGATTGTATTTGTTCATCATTTTATTTAAACAACAAGGAAGGAAATTACTGAATTACTCTGTTTAAACTGCAAGGTACATTATAGCTGTAGCTAATCATGCAATGCCATACATCTCTTTCATTAAATGTTTTATGATTGGTAATGTCAGCCAGTGGTGGTCATAAACTCAGAGAATGTATAAGAGGCATAGCATTCCATTTCTTTCAGACTCATATACAGTTGAATGATTATATTTAATTGAACAAATTCATTACCTGTTGTTTAATAATGTGTCAGTCCAAAAGGTACAAAAGGCAAATTGAATGTAATAGTACATTAAGGAGCGGATGTGGTCCAGTGGTAACGCGCTGGACTGGTATACCAGGGGTCCCAAGTTCGATCCCCCGCTCCTCCACTAAAATTACTAATAGTCTTTCGGATGAGACGTTAAACCGAGGTCCCATGTATCAGTGCTATACACTGAGCATGCAAAAGAACCAGGGGTGTCTCTGGAATGGGATGCTTTCTGTATCATGCACTACCCCCACAACCTAAAATAACTAACCTCTTCAGGGGGCGTTGGTCATATGGGCAACCGGTAGCGACGATAAATCTCAAATAGATAGATAATATATTAGGAGCGGATCAGAGATCCATTGGTAACGCGCTGGACTGGTATACCAGGGGTCCCAAGTTCGATCCCCCGCTCCTCCACTAACATTACTAATTTTCTTTCGGATGACATGTTAAACAGAGGTCCCCTGTATGAGTGCTGTAAACTGAGCATGCAAAAGAACCAAGGGTGTCTCTGGAATGGGATGCTTTCTGCATCTTGCATTACCCTGCAACATAATATAACTAATCTCTGCATTGGTCATATGGCCATCCGGTACCAACGATAAATAAACTCAATTAGATAGATAGGTACATAGATAATATATGCCATTAAGTCACTATTAATGTAAGGAGTTGCATTTTTTGTACAGATTTTGGGTGGAAAGCGATTCATTACAAATAAAAACTTTCTAAGTGCTATGCACTTGTGAAAAATTTTGAGCATATTTTCAGACTTTACTTTAATAAAGATATTTCCTTTTATAGAGAATGAGCTGAAAAATACAGAATTATGACTATAATATGCTCTTTTAATCTGACACTATATCATTACGAAATTGGGTTACAACTTACAACCAGATGGAATTCGTCATGTTTGAAATTCAAACTCTGATCCAGTTGGGTTCCAATTTCTGACTAACTTGACATTTTATTTGGTGGAATATATTCTTTAATATAAATCTCGTGGTGTGTCAGAGAGAAACAGCTTTTCTAAAAGTTTTCAGAAATAGGGCTTTTGATTTATTTGAAATTATTGTCCATATATATAGACTAAAATATTTTCATTGAATGGTTTTAATATTTCTTGGTTAATAACTTACACATTAAGTTAAGACTGCTCATTGTTATGTAAAAAAAAAAGTGGGTCTGAGGCTCAAAGGGCAGTGAGGGAGTCATCATTTTCAACAGGGGATTATATGGTATAATTTCCTTGCTTAGGTTCAAAGTCTGTGATTTAAATCTGTCTTTATTCAAGAGGGAATCAATTGAGACTTAAATTAAGTGAATTACTTGCACATTAAAATGCAGTAAATATATGTTTAAACAGCAAGTACTTTTAAAAGGTTACTTTCTAGATGTTCTCAGTACATACAGTTTACAGAGAAAGATCTGTGCCTTTAAAATTTGACATGCTTTAACAAGGTCAGTCTTTTCAAATGAAAATCTTTATTGAATGAATCATTGTTGTTTGATTATCAAACAAATTATGGTTCCAAAGTGCTAAGGTTACTTTTCTAGCTTCCTTTTTTAGTGCTAACTTAACAAGGAGTGCCTCTCAAGTCTTGTCTAGGAAGTTCAGCTTTAATTTGTCTGTCTATTTGAGCTGATTGACAAGACTGAATTTCAATAATATGTCCAAGGCCCCTTGAAGAATTTAGTTATTTCAAGGTATTGGGGATAGTACAAGATACAGAGAGCATTCTTTTCCAGAGACACTTCTGGTTCTTTAACTTGCTTATTTTATAGCACCAATACAAAGGACCTCAGTTTAAATGTCTTACTAAAAAGATAATTAGTCGTGTAAGTGTGGGAGGGAGGACTTGAACTTGCAGTCCATGGATTAAAAGTCCAGCGTGTTACCACTGGATCGTTAATATGCCCCATGAAGAATAAAGACATTTTCACTTGCTGATAAATACTGACAAAATGATATTCATAATTTTCATGTGATTTTTTTCTTCTTCATAGATGTTGTAGGTTAGAACAGTTAGTATAGCTGCATGTAACTCGAGAAAAGTCATGTTAAGAATATGTCTAGTACAAGCCAAAAGTACTGATATTTCTCCTTGCACAAAGATCTGGAAGGAAATGCCATGCTGTATCAAACTTCAGAATTATTAAAATATTGCCTAACTAAATTTTGAATGTATCACCCAGCTGAATAAAAAACAGTTTTCACACAGTTTATCTAAAATTTACACAGCTTTTCGAATTTAAAGATAGAATTTTTTCTGTTATACAAGGTCCACCTATTTGCTTTGACCAGACAAAAGTTTCCTTGATTAATAAGAGATTCCAACGAAGTTATGGTGACTAAATACGCTGTCATCTCCCACAATATATGACGAGATGTAGAAATTCTTTACCGGCCTGCTAGTGGTAATTTATTGTGCCTTTGGAACCAGTGTAGACCATGTTCAGTCTGCTTGCCTATGTAGACTGTTCAGGATCTGCACTGTCTGCTTTTCACTCAGCTTCCCACTCCATACCCCCATAATTGACAAATGATACTGTCCAAATTAAAATATGGGAATGTCCATTTTAGAAATTCAGCAGGCTCCGGGTTAAAGCCTATTAAAGACCTGAGTGTAATACATTCAACCTGAAAAACTTAAATATTCATAATATTCATACATGTAAATGTCTCTCTTTGAACTTTAGACATTTTTTTTTTTTAATATCTAAATTTCCCCTTTCATTTGCAATACAGGACAAAGAGCATAATTGGTGTAATGAACATTCTGATTGAGGGAAAATTGGCGATTTATTATGAAACCGCCCTAAAATTGGTCTAGATTTTCAAGAGGAAAATACAAATGCTGCTTTTGAATTTATTTGAGCATTGTGTATTGATTTAAATTACTTTTTCAATACACAGGTTATGGGCTTTCAAAAATAGAAAATATATTGCTTTTAAAAGTATATAAATTGCTATGTTTGTAGAAGTTATTATGTTGTATAGAATAATGATTTATACTGCAAAAAAATGGCGAAGTGCTGTTTACATATTTGAAGTCTTCGGGCCAAGTTCTGTTTTCACTTCATTTGCTATGGATCTTTTCAGTTTTATCACAAGTGCTTTTTGATATGATACACAAGATGATATGAATGTGATATGAAATACACGGAATATATACGTGTATAGATTATAACCACTAGTTTTGATACAAAGAAGTGATTTGGATTAAAAGAAAATTTACACGATGTGCATACATTATTTATGACTGATTAATGGCTTTCAGAAAGTATATATTGGAGTTTGAAAATATGGTTCAGTTATTCTGTCCACTTTAAAAGTGATTGTTTTAGGAACTCATGACAGAAGTATGTTGTCATTTCGATGGTACTGTACAAACGATGGGTTATTTTATAGACTGTAAGTTGATTGTTTGTAGAATTATCTTCATGTAGACAATTTGAAGTGACTGACTTGGATAATCCAACATTGTTAAAAACTTGTTAGTTTCCCTAGGGAAAAGACTTATATGGAGTTTTCTTTGATTGGGTGATGTATCATATAAAGGGTCTTGCCATTTTGTCTGTTTTGTCTTTTTCATTCATCGAGTTAGTTAAATTGTGTTTAATATCCTCTAAAAGTCCAAGTCAGATCAGGAGGGCATCAGCGAATCCATGGTTCCAGGAAAGAACCAGTACTAGACATCAAATCTTCGTAAAAAAATTGGCAAATTTCCCATGTAGAAAATAATGGTTGATTAAAGGGCCCAGCCCATGATCATATATCAGATAGGGGTTTTAATGGTAACAGAATTGGTTCCTCTTGTTTTAGCACTCACTGTGTAATTCACTTTATGGAAAAAGATACAAAGACTGCAAAAAAGACATATTAACTCTTGATAGGTAAAGAACATTTAGTTAAATGTTGTTTTGTAAATAGCAACCAGCTGTTGTTTCAAACCTTATAGAAACTAGTTCTAAAAAGGATTTGCAACAGAAGCAAATTGTAAAGAATTAAAAAGGAACGTTTAGTCAAATCTTTACAGATAACAGGAAAGATGTGCAATGCAGATATTTCAAAGTAACTATACTTTATGAAAATCTGTCTTTTTGTTTGAGTTTATTTCATTATTGGTACCAGGTTCTTGTATGACCACTGCCTCCTTACCAGTTATGTTATTTTAGGTTGTGGGAAATAAGGAAAGCTTTATATTCCAGAGACATTTCTAGTTCTTTTACATGCTTAGTGTGTGGCACTGATATCTGAGGTCTCAGTTAATTGTCTTATCCAAAAGACAAATATTTCATAGTGGAGGAGTGAGGGATCAAACTTGTAATCCCTGGATTACCAGTCCAGCACATTATCACAGGACCACTGATTAATGAAAGTTCTTCAATGGCTGACTTTATATTGTCTGGACTTGCAGGAACACAAAGAGACATTTAACAAAAACAAGCTTGACCTTGTCACTTGGTAATCTGCTCTTTTACTGCTTCAGGTCTACCCCAGCACATGCAACTCGGCCATCATCATATGGTCACATAATTCCCCCTGGCACAGCCAGTTCTTCAACCACAGAAAATGGAACACACCTGAGAATAAACAGACCTAAAACAGCTGCAGCAATACTTGGTATACGGGAGTAAGTATTATTCAGCATAAAAATTCATCATACCAACACATTAACTTTTTTAAATAATTTTTGTAACTTTTTTCTTTAATTTTTGCCTGAAAAACATTCTGATTGCTGTTTTTTGTTGTTGCCACAAAGGAGAGTATGCTTTAGCATTGTGGAATGCTTTTGAATATTAAAAGACAAAAGACACACAATTAGTATCATTTTCAGTTAAATCTGTTTAAAAATAAATGTTCTTGTAGCTGATTTTCAATAATCTTAGAATAACAAACTTCTAAAGCCTGTGAAACTGAAAGTCAAATGACAGACAAAATAAGCTGTCTTGCAGTAATGACAAACAACTTCCCATCTCAGTTAGGACTTGGACCCTTGAGAACAAAAATTTGCATGTTCAGACCTAACACCTTGAGCCATTGAATGATCTAAGCCATGCTTATTAATTGCATGTATTTAATATAAGGAGGTAAACTGGTAAACAAACATCAACTCAAGCCACCTGGGAAGTTCAGCAAAGCAAGTTTGAGACATCATGCCTGCTGCTTATCTTCTGAATGAAGTTATATATTAGTACAGACAGTATTTTCTGAAATATTACATCTACAGAGAGAGATTTTTGAAACATAGATAAAATGTTTCTTTATATTATATATTTTTGTTGATGTATTTCAGGTCTTGATTCTTATTTTGTTCCTGCAAGCTTTTGTTGATACTGATTTGATCCTGTATTTCAGCTGTGACAGAGTAAGCCAACTGGAACATGAAGCCACAAGAAGACATAACCTTGAGACACATTTACCAGTGAAGAAAAACAGATCTCCCCCATGGCAGTCCAAAATTGATGTAAGCCTTTCTTGATTATTATAGATGACCATGGTGATGCAAAAGCTTGCATTAAACTATATTAACAATGTAGTGTGAACTTGATTATTTTAGGCAAGCATATGAACAAGTTCTTGCATATTTGTTCTTAAAACAGCTATACTTAGTGAGTGCATCATCAGTTTTAATGAGCTTTTACAATCACCAACACTAATTACATGGAAACCATCTCTTATATAAATTCTGCATTCGACGTGACCCAGCTGTGAATAGCTACTGTACCAGTAGTGAAAGTACTGTACCAGTAAGAGTACAGACTGAAATGACTGATAATGTCTTGTCATGTATGGTGTCCTATGAGTGTCAGAATTTTTTTTGCAAATAACCCGAGTATTATAGATAATTTGCAGTTATGGAGGACATGTAGTGAAGAAAAGTTAAATGGCCAGTATATATGTGATTCAGCTTATGTAAGTTCTATTACACCATATCGATAGGGGTTTAGGTTATCACAAGTGCACTGCTTCTCAGATTTTTCCCTAAAAAGGTGTTGATATGCCTGGATAGTTTTAATAATCATATATTTCATAATCATGTTTGAAAATTTTAAGACTTCACCTTACGTTGATAGTCTTGCCTGTACACAATTTTCATGTAAAATGTATGAAATTAGAAAATATCTGTCTGTATAATATCTAGATACAGGGCCAGTGTCCAATGCATTAATGTCATTCTTGCAGCTATACAACAAAAGCACTGGGTCATAACCAACATATATCACTAAACAAATTGTTGTCATGGTTTTGATTGCAAGATACATATGGTCCTTGCAAGCTTAACTGTAAAGATATGTGAAAAATGTCAGCACAAACATTTCTTGGTCTGTGCAAGACTGTTGGTCTCCTTATTTTATAATGTAATATTATAATATTTTTGCACGGACCCCTTATTGGTCTAATGATGTCACAGATGCAGTTTGTTTTTTTTAGACACTGAGTCTATCTTGCTGTGATCTTTCAGTTGGCACAGAATTTGTATGAACTTTGTTAAACTGGGTTTTGTCTTTGCAACTATAAGGTATAATATGGCACATGTACTTACTTGCCTATCAGCTAGCTTTAATGGCAGTGT
Organism: Cyclina sinensis; assembly: GCA_012932295.1. Lineage (NCBI taxonomy): Eukaryota > Metazoa > Mollusca > Bivalvia > Venerida > Veneridae > Cyclina > Cyclina sinensis. Next base: position 15,419,121 of record JAAONU010000009.1, read on the forward strand.
GGTAGAGTGTCCGCTTAGTAAATGAAGGTACCTGAGCTCAAATCCAGCTCAGGTAAAGTGGATTTTTCTGGGTTACACAACAAAATAAAAACTTTTTGAAATAAAGCTTCTTTCTAGTGTGTGATAGTTTATATATACACTTTCATTGTATCGTGACTTGAAAAAAGAATGTTTTCATTTTGTAACCTTAGTTCATACTTTAATTGACCAGCTTCTATGTATATTTATAGAGGAATTGCAAAATGATTTTGGTAGGTTCTTGTTATAAATAAAACTTCTAAAAAGTTCAAATGCAATTGAAATATTTACTAAAGATTATTTGTTAACTTCTGTTTATAACAGTCACATGTTGTTTTTGATTTAAGTAAAAAATTTGATAAAACGTTTAAGTTTTTAACAGGTTTAATTGGAAATTTTAACAGTAGATATTGAGAAAGTGTAATAAATATTTCCGCTTTTGTGAAATATTAAGAATTTAGCATGAGTTGAAACATTAATTGCCCCTTGCACATTTATAAAAGAACTGTAATTCAAAACTGTTCAAATACCAAATCGGTTTTTGAACTACATAGAACCATTTGTTTAAAATGCATTAGCTTTGTTTGAATTGAGCAGATTGTTAAAGTAACCATGTACAGTATTAAATAAATAAAAAGGGATATTACTAATTTTATTTTAGGAATAAAAAGGGATACATTTTTAGATATAAAGGAAATGTTTTTTTTGTGAAGAGTTTTCATGAATGTTTTAAAACAAAGAAACACACAATTCTGAAGCAATGAAGTAGATAGAAACACATAAAATAAATGAATTTTACATAGATAATATTATTATATGAACAAGAATATTTTTGTGTTATAAATGAAGATTTCATAGAAAGAATAATATAAAATAGAATATTGTTTTTTTGTGTAATAAATTAATATTACATGGAAAAATAGCAAGAAAACTGCCATGAAATTGTTGATGAATTGAAAACTCTTTTTAAAAAAGCATTGACAAGGAAAAATCTAAACATTTTGGATATAATTATCCAGTCATTGAGTGGGATTAATATATTAAGTGGAAATTTTTCAAAGACATTTAACATGAACTTCATGAGAGCACACAAGAAGCCTGCCCCTGAGGAGGTAAAGAAAGAATTTAATATTTGTTGGAACAAAATAAAAAGTTTCTATTTCGTGATGAAATAAAAATGTCTCAGTTTTTACTCATATAACTGTATCAGATACTAGCAGTAGTGGAGCTAATTTTACTATATAAACAAGACAAACATCTAAAAATAATTCTGATCAATGTTCAAGTAAAATTGCTTATATTATTGTATCTATATATACTAAACTTTTCAGACCTACTGGGCCTGAGCATAATTTTTATGCCCCCACAAAGTGGGGAGCATATAGCGTTGCACTTGTCTGTCCGTCCGTACGTCTGTCCGTACGTCCCGAAATCTTGTGAACGCAACTCCTCTTAAACCGGATGGCAGATTTTGCTTAAACTTCCAGGGATGAACAACCTTAATGTGTAGATGGTAGTAAAGGAAGGAATTTTTGCTGCGACCAAATTTAACAGAATTATGGCCCTTTGTTGATTTTTTCACTATATACCATATAGAAATTTTTTATACCTTCAAGCACTAAGAATAGTCAAGCATGCTGTCCATCCGACAGCCCTTGTTTCAGTATAAAATTCTAATTTTGAAATAAAAGGACAGCATTAATAATATACAAAACACCTCAATTCATTTGCAACTACAGAAAAAAATTGTTCCCCACCTAAATCTTACATACAGAATATACATGCTCTTGTTTATGAGCACTTATGCATAGTGGGGGCATCCGTGTCCTATGGACACAGTTCTAGTTTTCTTTTAGTTGGTACAGGTTATATTTCAGGATATTCCTTTATCAAAGAGAAATATCAGATCAACTTCGATTTATGAAAAATATTCTAAATTATTTTTATTTTGGCAGAATATAAATAAATTTATTTGTTTATATTGCAGCCTCCCATGGTACCTTTTGTAGTGGGGCCAGGGTACATATTGTCAAAAAGTAAAGCCAAATATTCCGTCACACTCAAGGATGAGTTCTTCGAACCACCTCATGATGAAGAAACGAAGTAAGTAAAGTTTATACAAATGGCCAGGAAAATGAAATTAAATATGGCTGTTTAAAAAGTGTTGGTTATCATATGCAAATGTGAAATTCTTGATTTTTTTTACAACTTTTTTCATATGGAATTGGTGTTTTTGAAAGTTGATAAAAATTATATTGGTAATGTAAGTTTTGAATAATCATTTAAATCAGGACAGGTATTAATGTAACTTTCATTTGTTGCTGTTTGACATAAAAACTGTTTTTAGTCCATACAGTCTATGGTTAGTGAAGTTCCAGTTCAGTAACAATACAATACAATGATTGACTTCTGCAATACCATAGTTCTGAAAATTTTGAAAGAAAGGTCATGGCCACAGTGAGTTACTGGTCAAAGGTAAATAAATTTCGTGATAGACCTTGACTGGGCCATAACTTCTTCTTGCATGGAATGATTTTGAAATACCTTTGCATATTTGTTCATCAAGATGAGAAGGTGTATCACATGCAAAACCCAAGTCCATAGCTCAAAGGTCAAGGTCACAATTTTTGTCAATGTTAAGAAATGTTGATTGTAGACCTTGTGCAGGCCATAACTTCTAAAAACATGGAAGGATTTTCAAATATTTTGCAAGTTTGTTCACCTTGATGAGACCAAGTTCCATAAAGGAAAGATCAAGGTCACAGTGACTAGTCAGCGGTCAAAAATGTTGATGATAGACCTTGCCCTGGCCATAATTCTCCATGCATGGAAGGATAAATATGTCGTCTTCCTAATTTTTTGCCTTCTTGGTACTTTATGACTTCCTATAACATCATACCATCAAACAGAATAGCATTATAAGCGTATTTTTACTTTACTGCCATGCAAGAATTTTTACAAGGTCCCCTTTACAATGCCTTCAGTCCTGTGACGAAGAGAAGTGTGGGGGTATTTGTTACTTCTGTGTCAAGTCTAGCTTTTCCAGTTTGCTAGTATATTCATGAAAAATTCTTTGCATGGACAATGTTAAAACTGTCATAAAAATGTCTTCCAATGAATATATAAATATGTGTAATTCTGTTCTTTTATGGAAGGAGTAGGTCGGAGTCACCTTATCTCAAAATATCTTCTTATGGAGAGAGTGGGTATGTGGTTGGTGTAGTAATTTAAATGATATTGACTTACTTTTAAATGTTGCATGCCACTATAAATGTTTTATAATGCGTGGCATTGTGCTGATTTGTGCTGAAACAGTTTACAGTACTAATATTAACTTAAATGTTTTTATTTGATGTTAGTTTGAATGAATTTATTTGAGTTTGAGTAACTTCAAGAACATATTTTGGATTTTTGATGAAAAAAGTACTGAGGCATGATGGGATGGGTAGCTGCTCACTTGTGGACAGCTGATATAGTTGGGTTGTCCTGTTGTCTTTGACAGGAGTTTTGTGTAGAGTGTTGGGCTCACTCGGACTTCCCATCCAGAGGTCACTGGTTCAATTCCCACCAGGAGTGAGAGTCTCCAGTGACTTCCTGCATTCCTCACGTTTGCCGCGAGTACTGGTTTGAACCTAGGAAGCAGTCATGGAGCAGGATTAATATAAGTTGAAAGAACTTGCTTCCCAATGGATTTAAAATAAATAAGTTTAAACTAAGAAGTTTTGTGTGAAATGAGTTAGGATTTAAATCCCTTTCATAAGAAAATAGTAGGGTCAGTCTAGTGTAGATAACTGTGTTGGGAAGTGGTAAACATCCTATGAAGATACAGAAGTAACTGTTAAGTGTATAAGGTTGAAATACTGAAATCCCGAGGGAAAAAATTGTTATAGTGTTGTATTGCCCCCTTGACAGAAATCTCAAACTTGATAGTGCATGGAAGCTATGGTACTCCTGGAATTCTGTTAAAAAATTATGTAGTTCAAACTGTGGTAGTTATTATCTTTGTATGGCACATTTCCCGTACTGCTTTTTGTTTTTCATATGAATTTGTCACTTACACTTCTTGTTTTTGGTATAATAATTTGCATGTTGTTATAAAAACTAACAATTATTATGCATTCTTAAAAATTCATAATGTAGAAAATGTTCTTTAAATCTAAACAGGTTTGTTTTGCATGCCTTTAGATGGTTATAGAGAAATTTCCTTTATAAAAAAAATTCATTGCATTGAAAAGATTAACCCCAATAAAGGTTGGCAGAATGAAAGGGATTAGTCTGCAGTCTATATAATGTAGAGCTGTTGATGATGGAAAAATGTAAACTGAAAATCTTGAGTCATATTAATTGTTTGCTAAGACTCTGAAGACAACAAAACCAATAGTGCCGTTTCTATTAGCATTTGCACTCCTTCTGCATAAAGTAAATATTTGAGAATATTATGAAACCTTTTGACTGGGTAAAAGCATTTGTATTTCTGTTCTGAGATAATGATTTTTGAAAGTTTGCTTGTCACTAATTGTGGTTGCAGACATTATTGTCCTTTGTGAATGATTTTCAGAATGGTTATTTTGTCAATTCAATGAGATAAGTTTAAATTTTGATGACAGATAAAAATACTGTTATTTCTTTATCAAAAAAAGGGCGTCTTTGAAAATTATCAATTTAAGGACAATTGCATTTTCATTATTGATTATCTAAGTGATCTTAAATGTTTTGTTTAAAATGGGAACAAATGTATGAAACATCAAAGAATTTTAGATATTTTGGACAATAGATAAAGATATAGGTTGTTTACTGTAGATATTTTATAAAATTATGACAAAGAAAAAAATACTGTTTACTTTCCACATGAATTTTTACTTATGAGATAAGATACTATCGTAACTTTGTACTCAAGTTTGAAATTTCCTATCTAAAAATTGATCTTTGTTGCACTTACGTAACTACCCTTATATTTACACTTTTTGAAATTATGAGTAATGTTACAAGTATTAAGTGTGTACTTTGTTGAAATTGTGAGTACTGTAACAAGTATTAAATTCTCACCTTTGTTGAACTTAAAAGTATTGTAGCTAGTTTTCAGTTTCTGTATATCCCGTAATATATGCCCCAACCTTCTATTAAAAACTAAAAATCTTACTATAATATTTGCATTAAAAAATAAAAAGTCATACCTTCATATTCGAGTAATAATGCAGAAAATCCCACAGATATTAAACCCATCTTCTAGTTAAGGGGTATGATGCCATGTGTTTTCCCAGTTATTGGAGAAATACTACAAACAGGTGGAGAATGTTTTAAGACTGTCCCAATTTTATTTAGATTTGAGGGGCATCTATATAGGTATTTGATGAAGTTTGGAGTTAAAATTGGTCAAACTGTGTCACACCTATAAGCGTTTAAATGGGGGTATACGGTAGTTTCTTTTTCAATTAGTTCATTGTTGAACTTACAAAAAATATAACCTGTATTAAATTAGTTCTTTGTTGAACTTATGAGTACTTTAATTATTCAATTAGTTCTTTGTTGAACTTATGAGTACTAGTTAATCATTATTCAGTTAGTTCTTTGTTGAACTTATTATGAGTACCTCAGTCATTATTTGATTATAGTTCTTAGTTGAAATTATGAGTACTAGTCAGTCATTATTCAGTTAATTCTTTGTTGAAGTTATGAGTACTAGTCAGTCATTATTCAGCTAATTCTTTGATGAACTTAGGAGTACTAGTCAGTCATTATTCAGCTAATTCTTTGTTGAACTTATGAGTACTAGTTAGTCATTATTGTTAGGTCATTGTTGAATGTCTGAGTACTGTTACCTTGTATTGAATTGCAAAGGAAGTGTATTATTTAGTCACAATATATTCTCAAAGATTTTAGTGCACTGTCATTTAAGGTAAATAGGTATTGTTGAAAGTAAGATTTTTGTGATGAATTTCTGAACAGAATATACTCACTACTTCATAGTTTTACAAACATAACTTTTGTCTGTTTTGCAGAAAGAAACATGAGGACCATGAGAGGTAACCTTTTTTTTCTGTTCATGTACAATAAGTTATATATTCATATTAAATATGTTTATGTAAATAGATATTTCTTGTTTGAAGAAAGGACAGTTTGTGATGTATGAGCAAAGCCTACTTTTTTCTACAGAAACTAGGCATTGTGCCTTGTAATTTTCCACATCATGGTGAATATTATTTGACTCTCCACTTCACTTCAAACTTTGATAGAGCTGTAACATAGTGGTGTGAGTTAAATATGTTGTTTGTAACTTGAGTCAAGTGAGAATAGAGCTTTGATGAGCAAAAGAAAAATGACACAGGTAAAAGAACTAAGTTCCCTATATATACATAGAAGACAATTTATAAGCTGCTGAACACATAGGTGGGCAGCATTACACGTAATTACATGTTACTTTTTTAAAAGAAATGTATATATATAACATACATTCAACTTTTTCAGTCTGAAACTGAACAGTGAAGTGGACTATCTAATTGTTTATTATTCTGTTAGTAGCAAATCATATATTAAATAAATGTCCATGTAAGTGTGTGGCATTGTGATTTAAAAGAAAAATCAAAATTTTAGAGTCATGTTGTGTGTTTCAGGGACAACCTGATTTCTCAGCTCCAAGAAAGGATCTCAGACCTTACATTGTTCTTGGAGGAGGAAAGACTGAACCACAAACAGACAAAACAAAAGGTACATTGATATAATGGACACGAAAAGTGTGCTCTGTGAGAAAAATTACATTGTACTGAGTTAAATCAGTAAAATATATTTGATTTGTTGCAGACCTTTTAAGATTGTTATCTGATTAAACTTTTGCTTAAAAATATTGCATACACGATAATTCCCTGTATGTCTGTGTTAGCTACTAAAACTTTATGTGCTTAACCGTTACCAAGCAAAATATCTAAAATGAACTTGTCCATCTTTCAACTTGGACACATCCATTTATTGTTTAGGGTTGTACTAATTTTATGACTGAAGACCATGATCAGACTGCATGGATGCGCAGGCTGATCTTGGTCTGCACTGGTCAGAAAGGCAAAGTCAGTTACCTCAATCAAGGTAATTATATAAGTGACTAAGTTTAATGTGTATTTTTAAAATGAGAAAAAAACAACCTTCATTTCAGGCAGATGAGTTTCTGAAAGATAAAATAGAAGAACTTGAAAATGCAAAAAGAATGGCAGTTGCGTAAGTGATGTTTTTGTTTTACTTTACATATAAGTATGCAGGTTGTTTTAAGATATAAAGTATATAAATTGCCTTTCAACTTGTGAATGTTTAATTGATATCATTGAAACTTTTTTTTTCAATGTTACTTCAGAATTTTATTTGAAATGAATGTATCTTTTAAAAAAGTATAAGAAAATATTATAGCTTTAACAAGAATTTTTAAGTTTTAGGAATGTAAATTTCAAAGTTTGGGTTGACATTGTGGTATTAAAAAAAAACAAAAAAGCAAAAAAAAAGCTAAATGCTGAGACTTGTCAATGCAGAGTTTAAAAGATGCCATGTTGAAGTCATAGAGAACTAGGTTTTGATAGCTTTGAATAACACTACACTATAAATCACCACAGATGTTAGTTCATAACCTATTAAAAGAAGACAGATCATCAATGATCATTTATATTATCTGTTGAAAGCCTGCATCTCATTGTTACATGTTTCAGAGAAAAAGAACGTGAGGGTAAAGAGGATTTAGAGAAACTACAGAAAGCCTTGAATACTGAACATACCAACTACAAGACCAATGCTGAGGCTCAGATCAGTAAGACTCTTGTTCTCTGCTTCAGATTCTATAAATCTGGAAATATTTGTGAACATTAAGTGTTTGCATATGGGGTATAAATAACCCTTTAGTTCAATCATTGATATCATAATATTAATGAGAATATTTCTAATTGGCACTACAAAATCAAACTTAGTTGTGAAATTTTCCATTTTGTCAAAAATACGTATCATTATCAAATAATTTTACAAATAATTGTGGATATAGGCTTCATTAAAAAATAAAATCATTTCTTTTAGTAGCTATTGGCTGCTTTGGCTACTGATAATACTAATACAGTATCATTCAGTTGTTTAGTCTGTGGAGCTTTTGAAAGTTCTTACTAAATTGTTTTGTTGAGATTAGTTTTTGACATGGTGACATTTTGGCAGTTACCTCCCCTTTCATTAAAGGACAAAAAAAAATCATAGGCCTTAGCATTATTTCTTATATTTCCTTATGTGAAAACAAGGTTTTGCCATTTTACCTTTCCAGAAATTTTTGCCTCACCATATTCTATCCACAAAATCTTTGTGAAGTTATTTCATGTTCAGCAAGTAATGATTCTTTCAATAAAATTCACATTTATATGAATTTAAAAGAAAATGGAATGCTCTTAATGTTAGGTTTTCCCCTAAGGTTTATTTCTTTACCTGATATAGCAGATGTAATTAAGAATTGTATCTGTTTTCAGCGCGTATGAAAAAGGAGATAGAGTTTCTACAAGGTGCATTCGAGTCATACAAGTCTTCACTGCATCAAGAGACAGACGAGAAATGGAAGAGGAAGGAGGAAGATTTGAAGAATGATCTTGAAATGCAGAAGAACAAAGAACTGCATGACATGAGTAAGAGAAGTGTATACCATTACAAACTCTGTCTTCTTTCAGATCAGTAATATTTGGAACATATTACTGAAGATAACTTTCAGTTTATTGTTTTATTATTTAAAAGGATGGAATTCTTAAAGATGGTAACTAATGAGTTGAAACAGGAGTATCAGTGGTCGAAGGGTAGAGTGCTTGACCCCTGATTCAGAGGTCACTGATCCAAATCCCATGAGGGGTAAGAGTTTACAGTGACTTCCTGCGTGCCACTCTTGGGACAGGTACTCGATTTGATCCTAAAAAGCAGTCATTAAGAAGAATTTGAAATAAATTCCACAAACTTATTTCTTAATTGATTAAAAAATATTGAGTTTTTAACAATTATAACAATGAATATGTTGAAAGTTGGCTGTGGATACCCTTAGAAATAAGAGTTATTTAAAAAATGCCATATCATCTAAGGGCTATTCAGTCAGTCTTTCACTGTGCTTTCTTTGTTTAACAAATTGCAAACAAATTGATGAATTCTAAACAATGTATCTAAAAATTACAAATTTTAGATATTTATTTTAAAGTGTAACATTTATATCTTTTATTTACAAACATTTTAGGACAGAAATTTTTACAAGAAAAAACATTAGAGAGAAGTCAATGGAGTAAAGAGCAGCACAGAGCAATAGATCAAATACGCAAAGAAAACAAAAGAGAAATGGATGTAAGTTTACTTTACCTAAACATAAACCAGGTGACGGGTTGGTGTTGTTTGTCACATAGGTATATAGATATTTAAGAGAATGACAAAAGATAAGGATACCTCTGAGTTAAAAATGCTACCTAATTCTTTCATTTTAGTTGCAAAAGTTAGGTATAATTTCCAGATTTTCTTAAATATAGTTTAACTTAATACTTTCTGAGATAGTCATTCTTGTACTGAAATGTTAATCCTAATGTGAATCTTAACCAGGTCAAGGGGAGAAAACTGCCTCACTTGCTGACTTAAATTTTGTCTAAACGTGAAATCATAATTTAAATAATAATATCAGTATCTTAAAAAGACTGTCTTGTGATTGGAGTTGTGACATGTCTATTCAGAGATTGAAGTTTCTGCCAGTGATATATTTTCTAATTGGTTCATACAAATGTAAACCTTATTGCTTACAACATGTTTTTAGATGAAATTTAATTCTTTTAACACAAGATTACAGAAAAGTTATAAAAGTGAACAAAAGACAGCATACCATATTTTTTTTTTAAAGGGAAATAAATGATTTTCTACCAAATTATTTTTATACTTTGACATTATTTCATGCTTTAAAGTTTTGCAGAATTTGATTGCTGTTTATTTCATTTAATTCCTGGGCTAAGGTGTTTGTAAGCATGTTTTATGCAGCTAACTGAACCAAGCAGTCTTCAAATGAAGCAGTTGCGAAAATGAAATTTAAAAGCCATTCAACCACTCCGCTTGTTGCTCATAATCAAACCAGATATTGTCAGACCTGGTCCTGGTTTCAGGTTATTTGATTTAAAATTGTTTTATGTTGATAAAATCACACAGAAAACCATATCAACATAAACATAAAACATAACAACATTCTTATATTGACAAAGTTAGATTTAGGTTATTGGGTTCTCAGTCCTGATAGCTGACATGCATAATGTATTGTTTTACTTAATTGAAAAAGAACTTCCATGTTCATGCCTAAAACATGCTTTTTGTCCTCTTCCACTCATATTTCATGTTGTGTTTTGTGTATTTGATCATGTGTTGTTTTTGTTCGTATTCTTTTGACACAGGAATTGGAACATGTAAGCTATTATGATAGTCACTTTGATAGATTATCTAACATTAACATTTTTTATTTATATAGAGGAATATGTTATTATAATTGTAGACTTTTTATTCTTAAGTACACATACGTATTTACTCTGCAAAATATTTAGCTTTCATCCTGATAGAAAACAGTTCATTGAATTTTATTCTGGACTAAGTTCTATTTTGAAGACACATTCTTCAAAGTAACTGTAAAGTAAGATAGTTGACGTCAAACCCCTTAAGTGACTATTTTTTCTTTTTCTAAAACACCGTAAAATGAACTAAATGCACGTCTCTAATGAATATTTAGATGGACACTGTATACAATTAACAAAGAAGGTTCCAGTCCAGATTTTAAACTGGAGTTTTTCTCTATATAGGTTTTATTTCAGTAGGACATTTAAACTTCACTAAAAGTGTACTCTGTAGCTTTGTTAAAACTTGTTCCTTTTGCACTATGCGTAATGTAGTCCCACCCATCTCCTAAGCATATGAGAAGAACATATATTAGTTTTCTTGTAGCCTAATGAATCAGTAAATAAGTTAATGTAGATGCTTCAAACAAAATTCAGCTTTCAGCGGCCTACTTATGTTTTTCTCACAAGACATATAAACGATATAAATTAATTTGCAAAGAGAGTTTAACACTGCAAAAGGTATGATTTTTATTACTAAAGAAGCATGTTGAAGACTCATCTCTGTGGTCAGGTGGTTAAAGATTCCAGCTTACAATCACTAAACCTGTCACTGACTTATGTCCATAGTTTCATGCCTCTGTGGTCAGGTGGTTAAAGATTCCGGCTTACAGTCACTAAACCGGTCACTGACTTATGTTCATAGTTTCGAGCCTCTCTGATCAGGTGGTTCAAGCTTCCTGCTTACAATCACTAAACCTGTCACTGACTTATGTTCCTAGTTTCGAGCCTCTGTGGTCAGGTGGTTAAAGATTCCGGCTTACAGTCACTAAACCTGTAACTGACTTATGTTGATAGTTTTGAACCTCTGTGGTCAGGTGGTTAAAGATTCCGGCTTACAATCACTAAACCTGTCACTGACTTATGTTCCTAGTTTCGAGCCTCTGTGGTCAGGTGGTTAAAGATTCCGGCTTACAGTCACTAAACCTGTAACTGACTTATGTTGATAGTTTCAAACCTCTGTGGTCAGGTGGTTAAAGATTCCGGCTTACAATCACTAAACCTGTCACGGACTTATGTCCATAGTTACGAGCCTCTCTGATCAGGTGGTTAAAGATTCCGGCTTACAATCACTAAACCTGTCACTGACTTATGTTCCTAGTTTCGAGCCTCTGTGGTCAGGTGGTTAAAGATTCCGGCTTACAGTCACTAAACCTGTAACTGACTTATGTTGATAGTTTCAAACCTCTGTGGTCAGGTGGTTAAAGATTCCGGCTTACAATCACTAAACCTGTCACTGACTTATGTTGATAGTTTCGAGCCTCTGTTGTCAGGTGGTTAAAGATTCCGGCTTACAATCACTAAACCTGTCACTGACTTATGTCCATAGTTACGAGCCTCTCTGATCAGGTGGTTAAAGATTCCGGCTTACAATCACTAAACCTGTCACGGACTTATGTCCATAGTTACGAGCCTCTCTGATCAGGTGGTTAAAGATTCCGGCTTACAATCACTAAACTTGTCACTGAACTTATGTCCATAGTTACGAGCCTCTCTGATCAGGTGGTTAAAGATTCTGGCTTACAATCACTTAACCTGTCACTGACTTATGTCCATAGTTAAGAGCTTCTCTGATCAGGTGGATAAAAGATTCCGGCTTACAATCACTAAACCTGTCACTGACTTATGTCACTAGTTACGAGCCTCTCTGATCAGGTGGTTAAAGATTCCGGCTTACAATCACTAAACCTGTCACTGACTTATGTTGATAGTTTCGAACCTCTGTGGTCAGGTGGTTAAAGATTCCGGCTTACAATCACTAAACCTGTCACTGACTTATGTTCCTAGTTTCGAGCCTCTGTGGTCAGGTGGTTAAAGATTCCGGCTTACAGTCACTAAACCTGTAACTGACTTATGTTGATAGTTTCAAACCTCTGTGGTCAGGTGGTTAAAGATTCCGGCTTACAATCACTAAACCTGTCACGGACTTATGTCCATAGTTACGAGCCTCTCTGATCAGGTGGTTAAAGATTCCAGCTTACAATCACTAAACCTGTCACTGACTTATGTTCCTAGTTTCGAGCCTCTGTGGTCAGGTGGTTAAAGATTCCAGCTTACAGTCACTAAACCTGTAACTGACTTATGTTGATAGTTTCAAACCTCTGTGGTCAGGTGGTTAAAGATTCCGGCTTACAATCACTAAACCTGTCACTGACTTATGTTGATAGTTTCGAGCCTCTGTTGTCAGGTGGTTAAAGATTCCGGCTTACAATCACTAAACCTGTCACTGACTTATGTCCATAGTTACGAGCCTCTCTGATCAGGTGGTTAAAGATTCCGGCTTACAATCACTAAACCTGTCACGGACTTATGTCCATAGTTACGAGCCTCTCTGATCAGGTGGTTAAAGATTCCGGCTTACAATCACTAAACTTGTCACTGAACTTATGTCCATAGTTTCGAGCCTCTCTGATCAGGTGGTTAAAGATTCTGGCTTACAATCACTTAACCTGTCACTGACTCATGTCCATAGTTACGAGCTTCTCTGATCAGGTGGTTAAAGATTCCGGCTTACAATCACTAAACCTGTCACTGACTTATGTCCTTAGTTACGAGCCTCTCTGATCAGGTGGTTAAAGATTTCGGCATACAATCACTAAACCTGTCACTGACTTTTGTCCATAGTTTCGAGCCTCTCTGATCAGGTGGTTAAAGATTCCGGCTTACAATCACTAAACCTGTCACTTACTTATGTCCATAGTTTCTAGCCTCTCTGATCAGGTGGTTAAAGATTCCGGCTTACAATCACTAAACCTGTCACTGACTTATGTCCATAGTTTCGAGCCTCTGTGGTCAGGTGGTTAAAGATTCCAGCTTACAATCACTAAACCTGTCACTGACATGTCCATAGTTTCAAGCATCTGTGGTCAGGTGGTTAAAGATTCCGGCTTACAATCACTAAACCTGCCACTGACTTATGTTCATAGTTACTTTATAAGAGGAAGTTGGCTTTTTTGAGGATTTGGCTCTGGTACTTGTCTGCCCTAGGAAAAATGGTTAGGTAAAATATCCACCTGATAAGATCATGACTGTGTTGTGGGCATTTCACTTCAAGTATTCAAGAAATGTCTTTTACTCTAGAAAATATGTCTTTTATACATTCCTTATGATGGTATTGGTACTTTTGGAAAAAAGTGTTTATTTTCTCACAAAAGAGGTTTTTCTCTTTTTTTTTTAGTACATAGATTTCTAGTGCAGTAGAGCAGTTCAGGATGTAATTCAAGGTTTTCTTTTATAGAAATAATGTTGTTATAGTGTCTCAGTTGAAGGTCTTAAAGGTTGAAAAATCTTGAAATTAAAGAATGACAGAATATTTTGCTGCTGCCTTAACAGCATGTAGTTGTGGATTAGTGAATAAAATAACGTCTTTTTTTTAGAATATTTTGCTGCCTTAATTGCATGTAGTTCTGGATTAGTGAATAAAATAACGTCTTTTTCTTAGAATATTTTGCTGCCTTAATGGCATGTAGTTGTGGATTAGTGAATAAAAAAAACGTCTTTTTTTCATATTGCTAATTATTCATTTACAATATAGAAGTGAGACTGTATTTTATATCAGTATTCAGATATGTATTTACTGTTAACATCACATTTTAAATCTTTATATCTTGAACCTTAGTGGCCAAGAGAAATAATTTTAGTATCCAAGCATTACAAAATACTTGCATAGACACCATTTTTTTCAGAAGGGGTTGGGGGAAGGAGGCAGGGAGTGGGGCATAATGAATAATACATGTACAATGTTTATTTATATATAATATTATTGAAGACACAAGGCAACCAAGGTGCTGGGCTTTGATAAAGCTATAAAAAATATTTTAAAGTTTTTTAAGCTGGTACCTATAAAAGTGTAATTAAGAAGCTATTGCTACATAATATTCAAATAAAATTTATCAGTAGTGAAATTATATTATTTCTCAAGGTCACCTTTAAATAGATATATTATATATCTTTTATGGTGTGATTTCACACTTTCTAGCATTTTTCACAGGTATGATTCTAACAGCATGACAATCACTAAGAGTAAGATAAGACACGACTTAGATAATAAAAATCTCAAAAGAAATTACTAGATTTAGTGCTTCAATAAATTAATCATACATTTTTCCCTGGTGTGTGAAAACAAACTTGTTGCCACTTGGAGCAAATTCAAATAACCTTGTTTTCTAGGGTGGGCTTCTTTTTAAAAGGGAACTTTTGTTTTTTTAATCTGTAGGTGTTAAGCTGAGTTTTTTTGCTTGTGAAGTATTTTAAATACTTTTAAATTTGCAATTCGTTTTTGTACATTTTTATGCTCCCCAAAGGTTGAGCATATAGTTGCCGCTTTGTTTGTCCGTCCATCGGTCAGTTTGTCCGTCTGTCATAAATTTTGTCCGCAGCATAACACAAAACTATGACAGATATCAAGACCAAACTTCATAGGTAGTTAGATCTCATTAAGGAGCAGTGCAGTGCACAAGAACCATAACTCTAGCTTTATTAATTTTTGAGTTATTACCTTTTGAAATTTCTCATACTTATTTTTTGTCAGGGGCATATCTCACAAAGTATAAGAGATATTAACATGAAGCTTTATTGGTAGATAGATCTCTAAGAGGAGAAGTGCAGCGTGCAAGAACTGTAACTCTATTTTGCATAATTTTGGAGTTATTGCCCTTTGTTATTTTTCATACTTTAAAAAAAATACAAATCAAACAATAGCCCTTTTGAAATTGGTATTTATTCGGGGAGCATCCATCAGTTCTACCAATTTCTTGTATCCATTTTATTTTGTTCCTATTAAGTAACCAGACATGCAGCATTTTGCTAAGAACAGTGAACAGTTTCTTTTCTTGTTTTTTCTTTTCATTGATTTTGAAAAAAAAGCATTTAAAAGGATTTGATCGTTAATGGTAACTTTTAGAGCATTTTATGTGAAAACCTTTTCCTACACAGTTGTCTGTAGTACAATTCTCTGTTGACTGTATATATAGCGTGCTCTGTCAATATGTATATACAACTAGTCTTTGAATCAGCTACAGACGTAATTATCTATTTTCTTTGAAAGGCATTTTTTTCATATATTGCATCTTCCATTTCTAGTAAAAAGTATTGATGGATGTTTTCTTAATACACCATAAATTTGTTCAATCACGATTTTTTTCCAACATGTTTCAACTGTACACTTCACGTCCAGAACTTTTCTTTGTAACTGGGCATAATAATATTGCACTTTTCGTATCTGGAATGATATGTACTACTTTAAATTTTTCAGAGTTTGATACGAAAGTTTTCCAATGTAGCGGCAGATTTGGAAAGATTGCAGAAATGTACAGCAGAGTTGGAGGTAGGGCTTTATTACTTTATTATATAAATATTGCAAGGCCTCATGAGCTTCGCAAGCAGTTTTATAAACTCAGCAGTAAAGCTGCTCTGACCCTGGACAAGAGGCACATAGTCTTCTTAAATATTCCTACTGACTGATGGAAGAGTTCCATTCTCTTGTAAAGAACACCTTTCTTGCAGTTATGAAATAAGTCAAAGGTCAAGGGCAGAATTACAGGTCAAGGATCAAAGTGAAAAAAGACATGAAAAATATAGGAATTTAGTATTTCTTATAAATAGTTATTATTCTCTTACTGCATAATTATTATCTTTGGGCAGAGTTTTGTAAGCCCAGGAAATGACTGTTTATACTATTTGCTGAAGTAAGTAACAGTCAGGGTCACATGATCACAGAGTTAAACAATGTCTACACTATCATTAGGTTGTAATAGCTTAGTAAGAAAGAAAACTTACTTGCACAACAGTAAAAAATAAAACTATATGTTTATGTCATGGATTACAACTAATCATTCCTTTTTCAAGGAAACCAAGGCGGAGCTTGCGATTGTCACAGAGCGGTACAACGAGACGTGTCAACAGCTGACAAAGATTACAACAACGCTCACTGATACAGTTTGTTCTATTTCTTTGTTATATATTTTGTTTTGTAAATATATTCTTCATTAACTTCATTAAACTTTTCCTGTGAACTATTGGCTGCTAAACTCCTGAAACTATTAATCTGATGAAAAACTTGTACCAGTAGTTTTGGCTAATTGGAAATTTGGCTAAGTCATTTCTTTAATCCGTTAATGCTGGTTAGTTAAATGCTTTTCTATTTGTATGATATCAAATATATCAGTGATTCATTATGGTTTCAGAACTTATTTCATATTTCCAATGTATATTTTGTAGAAAATCCGGTTAATAGCATTTGAAGAACAGTTTGATCAGAAGGTGCAGGAGGTGGATGAAAAATACAAGAAGAAAATTGATGACCTCATGACACAAAATACTGAACTTAAGTAAATACCATTAACCTGACACAGTTAATTGTACTAATCACCTCATTCAAGATGTTAAAGTCTTTTGAACTATTGTGTGTCTCATTAACTGAAAACCTTAAGTTGAATCCCCACATACCATTCTTTTCTGTTTTAATTTCTTAACTAAAGTAATTTTCAGGGCTGACAGTTAAATTTAAAAGTCTCCTTTTAAAAGTAAAATGTCAAGTTTAAACCTCTTGTCTTTGGCATGTTATGATATTGTCACCATTTTTGATTGGCAAAAAAAGTTATTTTTCCAGTAATTGCAGGCTTGAAATTCCCATATTTTTCTTTCTTTATTTTCAGGCGTTTATATGTGAGCAAATGTGGTGAATTATATGAAGAAAAAGTTCTTTTTGAGAGAGACCGGGTAGAACGTGTGATGACTGCAAAGGAAACTATGCATGTATGTACCCTTTGTAAGGATTATTAGATGCGAAACAGTAAAATATGCATTTCTACTAGGAAATATTCAGACCAGTGTCGGTTTAATTGTAGCATGCCATTTTATCAGTACCGGGTAGTTTGTTTTCTTTTGACATCTTGAAATCTACTTGACACATAGCTTAACATTGAAGTGTTAAGGCAATATACTTGTCATTTTATAAATTTATATACAGACATAAAGAAAACAACTCCAATATGAATCAGTAAAATTTAAGAAAAATTCCTGAAACTTCTGAATTTTTTTTTTTTTTTGATATTCCTAGCCTTAACATATTATAAAAAAAAATAAGAATAATTTCTGAGATACATTAATGTCTTTCATAATTGAGTCCCTATTTTCAGAAAATGTTGCAATCAAAAAAGAATGCCGAGATCAGTCTGACACCCGGGCTGAAAGAAATCGAGAACAAACAGAGAGTGCCAAAAACACGCCCAGGAAGTGCACCGATTACAAAAGAAGAGACAGAGACTGCGGCACTCAGTGCAGGAGAAACAGACCATCTCAAGCAATCTGAGGACGAAAATTTCCGTCCAACAGTCATTTTACCAGAAGATTCGGAGGAAATTGAACAACTAAGGAAATCATTAATGGAAGATGTGAAAGCCATGCCAAAAGAAGAACTGTTAAAAACAGTTTCTGATACTGTGTCTTGATCATAGTGCCTTTAAGTTTGTAATTTTCTCATCTGTAGACACCTTTTAGCATACAAGTAATAGGATATTTTAGTGTTTCAGATAAAGGCATCTTTAGGAGATCATTCTCCTAATAGATGAGTGTAACAGGTCACCTGTCTGATTTTCTGGTTCCCAGATTCAAAAGAAGACCATCTGTTTAATAGGTCACCTGTCTGATTTTCTGGTTCCCAGTTTCAAAAGAAGACTATCTGTTTAATAGGTCACCAATGGGATCTTATTTTTTTCCTCATGCTTTAAGCTATTTTCATTCAAACATAGTACAGAGTATCTTCAGTGACTAGTTAAATTACATAAACAATCAACAGGGTGTTGTATTCACAAAACGTGTTCATTTAAAACCATTATTGCATACCTCTTGCGATTTGTTATGAAAATCCATACCCAGAGAAAACAACAGAGTACATTTTGTACTGAAGTAGATGTTTCTGTGTACTTCAAAAACCTGTTTTTCTTTCAGAAGTAACTGGTTGGATTTAAAACCCTTTAGTGAGATGCACATCAACTCATAAAAATCTGAGACAAGTTTTATATGAATTATATTTACTACCTTATGTGTGAAGAGACTGTATATATCTGTGATATTTTGATATGTTGCATATTTCGGCATTTAATGAATTGCAGATAGAAACAAAACTGACAACAAAGCAACTAACAAGTGGCCTTTTTTAAATCTTTATACAAAGCTGTTCAAGTAACAATTTTTTGTTTTTCTCCTTTCTGGTATTTTCGGTTATGTTACCATTTAAGGTTAATGTATAAATTCGCCTGACGGACAAAACGGAGTAAAAATTATGTTTTTGGATGGTCCGTTTTGCCCCTGGATATGGTCCGTTTCGTCTCACATTATGGTCCGTTTTGTCTCAAAAAATGGTCCATTTTGTCTGGTCCGTTTTGTCCATGGTCCATTTTGTCCGTAATTCATAAATTCTAAGCTCAGTTTTGGTGTGTGTTATCTTCAACAATGTGGTTTCTTACACTTCTAGCATTGCTATTTCTTAACCAGTCTTGATGAAACTTCGCACACACTCAATAGTATGGACTAGAAAACCTCATTCGGATGCATGAGTCTGTCAAAGGTCTAGGTAAGGCAAGATCAATATGTGCAGAGTTATGGGTCCTTGATTATTGATATATACATGCGTATGAGCTTATATCTTAAACTTGTGGTATCTGATGGCATAGTATGGAAATCAGTGACATGAGGTAATGAATTCTGTCTAGAGTTAATGACCCATGAGACCTGTAACCAGGTGAGCAATATAAAATAATCCTGGTTCTAGAGTTAATGGCCCATGAAACCTGTAACCAGGTGAGCGATATAAAATAATCCTGGTTCTAGAGTTAATGGCCCATGAGACCTGTAACCAGGTGAGCGATATAAAATAATCCTGGTTTTAGAGTTAATGGCCCATGAGACCTGTAACCAGGTGAGCGATATAAAATAATCCTGGTTTTAGAGTTAATGGCCCATGAGACCTGTAACCAGGTGAGCGATATAAAATAATCCTGGTTTTAGAGTTAATGGCCCATGAGACCTGTAACCAGGTGAGCGATATAAAATAATCCTGGTTCTCCTGCTTTAAACTATCTGTGATTTTTATATACAGTATTAGAGATAGAGATTAGATAAATAGATATTTATATTGTAGGTATTATTATAGGTTTTATTTTGGTATTATTGAGGGGCTAAAGCAAGAAGGTTTTTATTGACATTGTAGAAAAAAAGCATAAATAATGTTTGTGCTTTCACCTCTTGTAATACAGGTTTATTTGAATAGATAGAAATAGATAGGTCCTGCCTAGAAATGTGGTAAACCTTCTAACTTTGTTTTACCAATGTTTAAGTAAATGGATCATGTAAAAAGAAGAATATTTCTGAAGCTGTTTAGTTCGAGAAGCATGAGGCTCTGTTTTGGAAAGAGAAGTTTGTTGTCAATTAAAAGCATCTCGTCCTGATTGTAAGTCTTGTAGGGATAATGAGGGCCAAACTAATAAAATTTCGTCCTCTTTTACACTGATACCTTTGTTATTTTTTCATCTACGATTGTTAGATCTGAATTTTATTGTATAAAATGAATAAATTTATATTTCAAACCATTCGTGTCTTTACCTCGTACCCAGAACTGTTAAACAGAGGCTGTCGTCTATCCTTTCCTCGTACTCATAACTGTTAAACAGAGGCTATCGTCTGTCCTCACCTCGTACCCATAACTGTTAAACAGAGGCTATCGTGTGTCCTTACCTCGTACCCATAACTGTTAAACAGAGGCAATCGTCTGTCCTCACCTCGTACCCATAACTGTTAAACAGAGGCTATCGTGTGTCCTTACCTCGTACTCATAACTGTTAAACAGAGGCTATCGTCTGTCCTCACCTCGTACCCATAACTGTTAAACAGAGGCTATCGTGTGTCCTTACCTCGTACCCATAACTGTTAAACAGAGGCAATCGTCTGTCCTCACCTCGTACTCATAACTGTTAAACAGAGGCTATCGTCTGTCCTCACCTCGTATCCATAACTGTTAAACAGAGGCTATCGTTTGTCCTTACCTCGTACCCATAACTGTTAAACAGAGGCTATCGTCTGTCCTTACCTCGTAACCATAACTGTTAAAACAGAGGCTATCGTCTGTCCTTACCTCGTAACCATAACTGTTAAAACAGAGGCTATCGTCTGTCCTTACCTCGTAACCATAACTGTTAAAACAGAGGCTATCGTCTGCCATTTTCACCCGAGGGTGATGATTTTAAGCACTGCTATTGAACTTTATTAGAGAAAAGTGGCTGTTCCTTACAAAAATATGGAGATTGTATTGGTTGTTTTAAAGGCCAACAAACTATACTATGTTTATACAATGCCGTAATAGTTCGCAGCCAATAGGCTAGCAATAGGTTACCATTGGAACACTGATCCTCAATGGCTTTGTTTGTTTTTGGGGTTTAACGCCAATTTCAACATATGTTATATCTCGGCGGTCAGTCCACCTAACCGGTTTTCCTGGATAACTAACCAGTAATTGCCAATTTCTTCGCAAGTGACTGACTACTGTTCCCACATGATCTACTCTGAATCAGCGGTGAGAGACAAATGAACATAAGACACAGGGGTCGAACCAACGACCGATGGATTAGTAATCCAGTGCTCTACCTATTGAGCTAAGCGGGCGGGCTCAATGGCTTTGCAACCTAATTCTCATATTATACCGATCACGTGACAGAGATCCCTGTAATCTCAAGAACATAATGCAAATGAATTGAGGGAAATCATTTCAACAGAAACAAAGGAAATTCTTTGTACTGGAGTGGAATAATGCTCATCTTATTTTCCCAGGCCTTCGTCGTTTCTGTTTCACTCCACTCTAAAAATATTTGACTTCTTTGTAAACGAGACCGAAAGTGTACGAGTAAGAATAAGACTAACCTTTGCTGTATTGCAGTGAGTAAAGTATTGTAGTTTATGGAAACATTGGGACAGTTAATCAGATAAACTAGTTTTGTGATATGCCAGTTTAGCATTCTACTCAATTAGGTATACAGGTTTCTTTTTCTTATACACTTGAACATGAAATCGGAGTTTTAACACATTACACTTATTGCTTAATCAATTCCAGTTTCATCACCCATTTTGAAATCTGAACGCAACGTGTAATAAATCTCAGACGAATACAAACTTTCTCTTCGACCTAATTTGCATATGTCGTTCAGTTTATTTGCATACACTCGTTCAATATGGGGTAGCTCAATGATCTTAGTACATTGACAAGTGCTATCGTGTATCATTATCATCAAATCTTATCTTCGATCTATTTAAATTAAGACGGGCTTTAATTGTGATTAAATTACATGAGTACAAGTTTAATACCTCGCCGCTTGTCCGTACCGCCATCAAACCGAGAATGTGTTCGAACAAGCAACGATAAAAAGATATGACACCAGTATCAAACTCGACATGTAACATATTAGGGATATCTCTTGATATCAATTTGTATCTGCAGTATTTCTGAATCAGCAGATTTTCCCATTCTGATTTACAACTCAGATCAATCCCCCTCGATCGATGTTTGCTTCTGGGTTCAAACCGGCCCTTGTGTCTACAGTCTGTCGCGTGCAATGTCCAATTCCCGTACATTCTTTACTTATGCAGACAAATATGCGAACGATAAACAACAATAAAAAGTCAGCTTCAAATGTTCTACACCATCCTCAGGGAAATGGGCGTAAGAATACATGTAGGTAATTATAGTTTAAGAACGGTGTTACGGTCCGTTTAAAAAATGGCTTTCGGTGAAGGTATTGTGAAAATAACAACACTAGACTACAGACAATTCAATGGCCTAGTGCAGAAAGGTTTAAATCAACTGATCTTTGAATTATTAAAGATACAAGATATCTGCCCTGGAGCATCGAATTGTTCGAAATTATCAGTCAGCTATACTATGTTCATATTTTTGTTATCTATTGTTCATGTATGTTTATCTGTACGCGGATCTTCCGACTATCTTTAATGATTTATTGTGAAAATATATATAATGAAGAAATAATACACGTGTTTAAAAAATTTACATGTTCTTATACAGCTTCGGATAGTAAACATTTGGACAAACTATTTTCTTAATATTTGAGTCTTGAGTTCAGTCGTGCTCATATTCGTTTGCGATTTTCGGTTCTTTGTATTTTTATCTTTGTGTTTGTTGACTTACATTGAAAATCAATACATGCAATTAAATAATTCTACATGTAATTTTGTTTAAGATCCATGTGATTTTGCTTAAACATTTGCGAGCACGAAGTAATTCAGTTATCCTCTATACATATCTTTGTTATCTCAAGTGGACTCCACTTAAAAGTCCTCTTGTCTAATGACTTGACTCTTAACAAGATACTTGTATCAACATATAATTGAAGTGATTTTTCTTACAGGGTCAAAGGTCTCAGTTCAAAAGTCATGGTTAGCCTGTATCAGTCTGTACCACGTGGTTAGAGAACGCCCCTTTAAGACATTTATATATATATATATTGGTATATGTAAGTATATAAGGGTTTATTTGTTAAAATTCACAACGGATCATCGGAAACCTTACAAAGTAATTAAGTTGCCCCTACCCACCCCAAATGGCGGGGTGGGTATGTGGAATAAAATGCATAGAGAGGCAACAACGGATATTGGTTTTGTTAAATTGTTACAAGTGAAACCGGCCAAAAATTTGGATCGAAATTCATGATACAGCACGAAAATAATTAGGTAAGATCGAAACTTCATTTTAGTCATACATATTACCAGTGAAAATGGCTGAAACTTTCACAGCTATGTACAGCAAAAAACAGTCTACAACGTATTCAAACGCTTTTATTCTTATTCGGGAAACAGATTAAAAGATGTCACTTGATTAGTCATTTTATGTTGATTTTTTAAGAGTCAAGACTTGATTCATTGTGCAGTTGAGGAAATTATTAACGCATAGTTTTTTACTTTTTTACGGTGGTCCATCTTGACAATCGTGATTTTCAAGGAACTCTTAACCATGATGCACGATGGTAAAATAACGATGGTACTACGGTGAAAATGCGATGAGGAAGATGATTTGTTATGTCGCGTTTTCATCATCTTATCGTCGTACACTCGCTTCTTCGTAATTTCACCATTGTACCATAGCGATTTTATACCATCGTACTATTGCATTTTCATAATCTTACCATCGCGTTTTCATCTGTGCCAGAAGCAGATGATAACCAAGTAAACAGTACCAATGCACATGATCAGCAGAAGACGATGATGCAATGGCACGATGATGAAAACGCGATAGTATGGTGGTAAATATGTGATGGTGCGATGGTGAAAAGAGTGCCATAAAATGAGATGCTGCGATGGTGAAAACTCACTGGTTCGATGACGAAAACTCATTGATACGGTGTTGAAAACGCGACGAAGCGATTGTACGATGGTAAGATGATGAAAACGCGATAGTACGATAAAGAAAACGCAATATTAGATAGCGATTCCCTCATCGTACAATCGTGTCATCCCTTTTTCACCATAGTGCCATTGTAGTTTCATTATCGCGGTATTGTATGTTTCAGATTCCGTTAAAAAATACGTCCATTCTTACTAATGTATTTACCAAGTGGCGTTGTCTGATGGTAAATGGTAGTCAAAGAAACTTAAAATAAGGGGATTCTTTATATATATTTGCGGAAGTAATTTGAGTACATTGTTACGTGAAAGTTAATTATACATGTACACATTTTCCTAACAAGTAATATTTACTGGCTGGATTGCTATATTAACAAAGGGAAGTACTTAAAACCAAAGACTGTCTGGATAAGAAATTGTATTAATTTATTTAGCAAAACTAGGTTTAATGAGTGATATTATTTCAATGTAAGCATACCACTTTCCAATATTTTGGACAGAGATATACAATAAGCCCGCGTACCTGATAACAAAAGATATCTTACATTGTGTTTTTTATGCCCCCGAAAGGAGACATATAGTAATCGAATCGTCCGTCCGTCCGTCCCCATTTGTCCGGAGCATAACTCCAAAAGTATACAAGGCATTGACTTCAAACTTGGAACATAGCTTGATGGCGATGAGATGAAGTGCAATGCACAAAAAATTAATCTAGCCGTATTTATTCTTGAGTTATCTCCCCTTTTCAGTTTTCCTTGTCCGACCATTTTCTCAAAAAGTATACACGGGATTGGCTTCAAACTTGGAATATAGGTTGTTGGTGAAGAGATGGAGTGCAGACTATAAGAATCATAACTCCAGCTCACTTACATTTTGGATAATCTCCCTTTGTATTTTTGCTTGTTCTTTTGTGATTAAATTGCTGTATAGTATAAGAACTGCTTTACTCTACCAAAATGGTCTGTCAGGCTACTGTTTACCAGAAATATGAATTTTAATGAAATATAATCGTAAGTTTGAAACTTAGAACTTATATAGAAACTTGTTTTATTTACTGAACATTTTGATAATTATGTTTGACACTTGGTTTAGAGTCTTTTACTCAATCAGTCATAATGTTTCTATATTTTTAGGTATATATACATGTACATTTTATCCTTGTGAAATTTTAATTTCTTTAATGAAAATAAGTTAAGTTTTCACTATTGAAAGTGTCTTACTCAATGTATTTTCCTAAACAAGAATTACGTTTGTGAAAACTTGCTAATAAAAACTGAAATTTTTCGCTTTATCATTTTTGTTTTAAAACATGCGTGTGATAATCATGTTACTAATGCAATCATGTTAATTTTAATATATTATACATCTTTTCTTTATTGTTTAAAGCTTTGTTTGATTTTTTTTCATCGCATGCAATCAAAATTTTATATAAATAAAGACAATGAGCATTATTTGTCTAAAGACCCCGTTGTTCATAATGATAGAATTATTCTGAAATCCCAAATAGGTCTCTCAGTTTGCAGGAATGTAGAAGAACATAAATAATACTCAAATGCTTTATATCTGATCCCAGCTAACATGTTGCAACTATGGAAGGGTATAAGATGGATGTGAAAATACTATATTTTTGTGCCCCTGAAGGGAGGGGTATAGTTTTTTAACTGTCCGTCCGTCATTCCGTCCGAAAACTTTAACCTTGGCCATAACTTTCTTATTAGTAAGTGGATTTACTTCATTCTTAGACACAACACCCCTTTGGACAAAACCTTCCCACTGACCTATATATATTTGAATTGACCTCTGATGGCCTTCATCTTGAAGATTCAATTGTCTTAAAACTCTAACATTGGTCATAACTTCCATATTAGTAAGCTACCATGACTGTGACCAGTGCCATTTTCGGGGGCATTCGTGTCTGTGACACTTTTCTTGTTTTTACTTGGAAACAAGATGCATCATACAACCGAGTCACTTAATGTAAAAACACATACGATTGCAAAAAAGAACTGTGCCATCAACTTAAGAATGATAATAATAATAAAACTACAAACAAACAAATAAACAAACAAACAAATAAAATCATGTTGCAACTGTTTCTGTATGTATCTTTATATCACATATTGAATAATAGCCACTAAGGTAGCTTTCTCGCGAAAATGAAGTGTTCTACACATTCAAAAAATAGATAAATGAACTGAAACCTGACATGATGCAACGACCAACATTGATAAGATTAAAGACTCTAAGGGTAAACAAAGTTCATTGGTCTGAAGGTTAGCATTTTTACACACGCTCATATCTAAATTCATTCTGTATATTTACATTTATTGCAGATCCATGGTATTATGGCATCAAAAGCTGTTTGACAAAAAGTAGTACCACCAGGATGAACGAGGTTTGAACGAGGTTCTTGACGAGGTTTGAAGCACAATTTACGGTTACAGAGGAGAGACGACGTTAATTTAAACCATGTGATGTTTTCTGGTCACATGCACTCTGACTTTCGGTGGAAACATCATCTCAAGCATCGTTCTAATATTTAGAAGAAAAAGAAGAGAAAAAAGCAGCAACGAACAGATAAAAGACACAGCATTGCAGTACAGTTGTATGTCATGGGCTTTCATGAATTTTATGATTTTTACCTATTTTCATGTATGTCTGTTAATAATAATGTGAATAGATTTAGATGAAAATAGATATTACTGCGTAATTCGATACGTTTAGCGAATGCTGCCCATAAGAAGTTTTACAGGTTAATGTGTTCACGAATTCAAGCGAAATTGCTGCCACGAAATTTACAGTAACTTCTGTGAACATTACTTCGCTTACTCCACGAATCTTTGTATAAAACGAATTATGTTCGTTCATCAAAATCATGAAAATAAATCCGATTTTACAGTTATATATGATAGGGCAAATACAGAGAACCATACAACTAATGTGAGTTGAGTCCATTAGGTCTAAAAGGAGTGTTCAAAGATACTCTGTCGCGTTGTTATCTTGAATTAAGGTGTATTACAAAGTCCACTCAATTGGTTGCACAAATTAAGTCGTAATTTGGTCAGCTGATATAATCAACATTGCACTTTACCCTTATAAGTAGTTAGTATCTATATATGGGTTATCCTGAAATAGGTGGTGGGTACAATATAATATATTTTTTTGGTGATGGGTTTACTATTCACGCACAAAAGCACATCTTGCCATTATAAAATGCACGCTTGATATGAATATAATTATATTGTAGTTTTATTGCACCCTTTTTCATACAGTAAATACATTTGATACCTCATCGGGCCAAGTGATATAAAAATGAAATATAAGTTTTATTTTTTAATGTATTACAAGCATTGTAGATTTTGTGAACTTTATTCATGTCAGACAGTATTTAAAATATCCTTGAAATTTCAGACAAAAGATTCACAAGTAAAGAATAAACAGGCATAGATGTCTTTCATTCCAGTGATATCTTAAACTCTGCCTTGATGCTCCTTTTAAATGTTATGTCATATTATTTCAAGTATTGTATATAATGTAAATTATGTTATAGATAGATAGTATATAACGTGAAGTATGTTTATAAGATGAACATAAACTTTCACGTGTCACAAGCGATGCCAAAGAAACAAAAGTTGTATATAACACATTACACTGTAAATCGTAAAAATACACTATGCATTTATATGTGCCAAATATTCTGATATGTTCTCTGTATGTATGTTAGAATGAAGATGTAGGTGTGAATTTTTTAGGAAAAAACTTGGGAAAAAAATGAGAACAAACCATATGTGAAAAGGTCAATGAATTTTCTATAATTTTATTCAACTCTCGAGATGTTTGACAAACCACTATTTTGACAGGAACATGTACAAAAATGTCATTATTATCACTTGTAGATTTTTTTTTGTACAAAGAATGTATACATGAGTAACGCCAAGTTGATATGTGTGTTTTCTAGTCATTCTATCATATTTTGTATAATGTTATTTTTATTTTATTTTGTTTTTGTATTATATAATTATTTATATATGTATGAGGAAATATACGGAGATGACATGCTACGACTTCACCAACTCCGTGCAGCAATTATGTCCCTTGTATGAGAGCAACTAGAGAAAATAACAAAAGAAATTAATGCGTTTGGTATCTTTTTTTTTTCAAACTTTTATTCTAAACACTTCGTAATAATTTGTAAACTACACATCACATTAAATCTATTTGATTAATTTAATTTTTTTCATAGTTTAGTCACGGGTAACATCTTAAACAGACCTCGCCTCCCTTTGCAGCAGACGACTTTGATGCAATTTACAGAACTTCACGGAGCTGCGCAGTTTGAGCTCCAGCTATTTTATCTGACATCGTTCGTCGACATGTCTTCCTATATTTTCCATACAAAAGCCAGGCTGTTGTGCAATAACATTTACTTATTTGTCGCTTTCATGTCGACGTGTTCATTTCACTGTATATATCATTTTAGAAAATGTCTGCCCTTTTTTCGTTGGGTATGTTGTAAAATATCATTTGGCAATATTGTTTCGAATGTTATGTCATTGTTAATATTGTTTCTACTTCATGTTATTTTCGTATCGTTTCCTTGTCCGGGAACGAGGCTCTATGTGCTGTATTGTGATAATAATAATTATAACAATTTGTATTATACTGCCGTGTCCCTTTTTGCCCTTTCTTCTTCCTAAATAATACGACACCATTGTAAACCAGTCAGAACCTATCACTTTTGACATCGTAAACTTGTTTAGTATCCCTTTTTCCTTGCCTCCTTTACCCTCCCCCCCCCCCCCCCCCTCCCCAATATACTCCAATGTCTTAAAATAACCCAGATCCCTTTTGTAGAATATGACGGTACCGTAAAATACTCATGTTTTATTAGGGAGGACAAACTGTCTTGGAAAACTGTGCCTATTTGCAGTTTTGGCGTTGCTTGATTAGAGGCATTTCTGATAGTGTTCGGTCTTCTAGAATTCTGAATGCTGATTTCTTAACTTTAAAATCTGTTGTTATTTTTCAAAATGAGAACATTATCTTAGCACCAAGACTGCAAATGAGCACATTAGGGAACATAGTTATAGTAGTTGTGTAGAATTTTAATTACTTTACTTTTGGCTGAGAAAAGATTTCAGAATTGATGCTTCAATCGATGTAGATGTAATGATTGGAATTAAATTATTTCTGTACCTTCTGCCAGAGACATGGATAACAGAGATAAGCAGCTCCCTATGTAAACCTACTACCCAAGATATCACGCATGTCAGTAGGAATTTCCAAATATGGCTTGTTTTGTAGCAAATAAAACTTAAAAGCTATTTCTACATCCATAAAATTTACATTTCCGGAAAGTCTAGAATGTCCTGTACTGCTGCAGAAATATGAATACCTCGATTTTGATTATAGTGTCACAAAAGAATGTATCATCTACTGACTAACATCGAGCTGAATACAGATTTTACTTTGTTCTAATGTAGAACGGACATGTTACCTACCCAAATATTATCTAAAATATTGAAACATTTTTATTTGTTGCTATAGTTCCATGCTTAAACTTTTAGAAAATATATCATTAAAATCAGTATGACTAGTGGTCCTATAGTTTAAGAATAATTAACATGGTATCATGTGTGATAGTTTACCGTTCATTAGAGCAGCATCCCTGTTATCTATGTTTCTGCTCTTACTTATGTGGAATAAACTAAAAAAAAAAAGATTATAGAGAGTTAATTCTTTTTACCACCCTCTCTCATTTTAGCGGCATAGAAATAATGTCCAACTTTCGGGCCCTTCATGTTGGTAAGCATCGTTTTTCGATAAGATAACCAGTCCGGGATCATTCGGTTATTTCCGCCTGGAGCTTTCCGAGCTCGGAGGTTTTGTGAACCCAATAAAAATTCTCCTTATATATGTGTTTTGCTACTTGTGTTGTATTAACCACTCCAATTTGCTCGTCTAATTATAATTGTCTGCCATAAAAAATGCGACTTAAGTTATATGAAAACAAATCTTTCCTACTAAATTCATTTAATATATAACATTTGGAAAAGAAAGAAATACATTAATAAATGAAAAAAGCAAGCTTTGAATGTTCCTAAACATACTGCAATTCTCAAAGGCTACGTAACTGTACACATCTAAACACTTTCTTGCCCGTGAACTGAAACCAGCAAGGTATGGACACCATGGCAAGCATCATCCATTCTCTGTATAATTATCTTTTTCTAGATTTTTGAAATGTCATTTGCTCCCTCAACTTGACTAGTTTTTCTAGTTCTTTCTTTGTATTTTGGACCATCGCCTATACTTATGCCATCCACCTCCGTGGTCAAGTGAGTAAATCATCAAACTTCTTGTAGATTGTGTTCGGGCCCCTTATGTACAAATGTTAGCAATTTTTTGCTAATGTCTAAAGTCGTGTACTGGCGCTTCCCTTGGGCGGCAGCTAATTGCCAGGTAGGACTCTGACTGTTAGGAAGGCGTTCAACCAGCTATTTATTTTACGGAGTTTTTACGGACATACCTCGTACAACAACCCTTCGGGAGAGGTATGACGTAATATGTTTTACCTTGGCCTCTAAATGACATTGACCTTGAGATCAAATTGTAAAAAAAACCCTACTTCTTTTGAATCAGGTTTAGTTCATAAATTGCTCACGACAATCTTTGGGGAGAGATCTTCCAAATGACGTATATTTTATACCCTGACCCCTAGTTTCTATTAAATTTTTTTAGTTCGATTGTGTATGAAGCTTTTAGCTTATAGACACACTCTCGAATCCGTTCCTGGAACTAACCAGTACTAAGCAATGAGTGTAAAGTTTCTTGCTCAAGGAAACAACGGATTGACCATGACTGGTTTTGAACCCGTGCGGCTAACAATCATTTGACTACTAGATGGCCGTGACCGTTAAGGTCAAATTGTAAGCAACAACAAAAACACTTCCAGTTAACTGTTTTGAAGGATGTTCAGTTTATCTTCATCTGGACCTCAGCTTTAAGGTAACATCACCACGTCGGGGGCATTGCTGTTGACGGTTAATAGTGGTCAAATAAGTTAGCTAGAGTATAGAAAATAGCTATATAACGATTTTCCAGGTAAATGCTAGAAAGGCTGTAGAACTTTTTCTTTGATTGCTTAAATTCAACATTAATGGACCACATCAATCCATGCAGGTGGATTTTCCTAGCAAGCTCCATGGAAATTACAAGATATATTGTATTTTTTTAACTCTGTGAGACAATTAAAAATTGTGTTTTAGCTCGGTTTCAACAGGGACCGTATATTAACAGTAATTTAATAGTAGGTCCAAGGTTTGAAGAAATTTATGACTTTGAACATGGTATTCCTGTCCAGTGGCGATTTAATCATGGAAGGGGACATCCACTTTTCTTTTGGTTTGTCCCTTTATAACCACCATTTAATGTGAGCATCTTTCATAAACATTTTTTATGTCAAGGAGATGATAACGATATATCTGGAGTATTCGTAGTACTCATACTTACCTCCCTTAGTTGCGGGCCAAGCGGAAGTGAAGGATTCTGTTAATTTTCCCTCGAGTGTCCCTACATAATTTGACATACCAGCAGAGTTCATCTACAATATTGTGTGAATGGTATGCTGACATGTTTATTTTAAGAATAAAATTTTGGTAAAAGGACCAACTACCTTAAATGTGCTGCAAACAACTTGAGCTTGGGCCTTGGCGAGGTCCGAAAATTTTCTCACCCTCAGATTGACAGTCGCAACGGTGTAACGGGACAGGAATACTTTTAGGAAAAATCTAAGATATGTCGTGATCTTTGTGTACATGCGTGCAAATCAAAAGGTTAAAAATGGATTTGGTGAAAAATCAGATATTATCAATGTACTGTCAGTATACATAGGGGTCTAATCCAGGAGATTGCCACCTAATCTAACAGGGGCAGCACGAAATACCCATATACACCCAAATACACTTTAACTGTATCATTTAATCAACACATTTTATTAATCAAGCAAAATTAAACACTTAACTACTAATATAGGCGAAAGAATATAAGTTTTTATTTTGAATTAATTTTGTGTTACAGTACAGCTCCTGCGATATGTACATTTTTCTCTTTAACACCATGGACTTAAGGAGGAAAATCGTGGAGAAACTCCCTAAATCGCTGAGGCATCACGGAGACAAATTTTGTCTGATAACTGACAGAATTTACTGTGAAACTGCATTTAATCGATCCTCGGTCAATCTCCACAATTTGTTTATGCATTCAGTTGACTGAATTGTTAATCTTTTAGTGAAATTTCATATTTACTTACTCTTTTTATCTTCATCTTTCAGGATGCCTTATATTTTTATTCTTTACATGTTTTTACATCTGACTTAAAAATACACGATATCATGTGTTGGTCTCGTGACCTATGATCTGTACACGCATGCTATATTGTGTCTCAATCGTTAATTGGTTCCTAAATATAAGATATGACCTTTAACGTTGAGCGACAGTAATTTTCCATAAATAGTATTCACATTACGTCACTTTACAAGCTTCAGACACCATGTGCTCTTTCGAGCAGGAAATGTACCATGCTTTTCCCTTGAAAACCGATTTTTTAATGATGTTTTCTGAATAAGATATTTGATATCTTTGACATATATGTGGATATTTTTTTATTTAGACAATGTTGGCTTTCTTGACTGAACAGAAAGTTTGGTTTTGTATGACTATCATTAATACTGAATAAGGGTTTCCCCCAGGCCATTATCGCTAGTCGCATGCGACAAGCCATAATTTCAGGACCAAATTTGCGACATGCTATAATTTGCCCGACATGCCTTATCTCCCGCGGCGACTTGTGTTTTCTGTATGAAAACCCCCTATTCCTAATACACAAGAGACAGCTAATCGCTCAGATAATTGCCAGCGTCAAGTTGCTGTCAACAGCTTTGCAAGTTAACCAATGGGTAACAAGAACTGATGCTTAACGTGTGTCGGCTCCGCCTACATGTTGGCGACTTTTGATTATGACCGCGTGTGAAATTTTAATACATTAGTTGTTGATTAGGAAACAAAAACGTATTACCTAAATAGGGAGCTACAAATGACCGATTGATGAAGCCGAGATCAAAATCGGATCAGCGTTAATTTATTGTAATTGAATGATAGATCGCCATATATGAAGATGCTCGCAGAAAACGTTCAATTGATGCAGATATTTCTATTTTTCCCACGCTAAAAACGTGCAGTTTTTGCAAAGTTCCTTATTTACCACCCATGAAGGAAGTATTCACAAGCTCCACAAAAAAAGCTTGCAGTTCGAGCAATGTTTTGTCATCGAGTTTTTAAAAGTGCAACTGCATATTTCACACAAAATTGCTGAAATACTTTTTGGTACTTTCGTTTTAATTCTCGGATTTATTTATAAGAAAAGGTCAAGTAGATTTCAGTGAATGCGTGAAATGAGGGTATTTGTAGGAAAGAAACAGCCAGTTTTGAATAGATTTACACACCTTCCTGACAGCTTGTTAATTGACTTAAATTGCTGCAATTTATATATTTTCAAGTCTTTAATCGGTGCCGGGCTAGCATTAATCCACTCGCAGATTTATTACAAATGATAATGAAACTGTGAAAAGTTAATACATCTAATTTAAAGTCAAAATTCGAACAATTACGGGCTAATTCTGATGTTTATGCAAAGAATGACATTTCAAAGCGATTGCTTCATGAAACAGCTGATCTTATTTTCAGAAAATGAATTGACTGGTTTACAATCAACATGTGTTAAAAGGGGAACAGATAATAGCCCACTGTTAAAATGTTTTCCTGTTTTTAAGAAACAATATACTCTGCTGCGACATCGGTATCGTCTACGTGCTTGGCATAAAATTATTGATCGGTTTTGCTAAATGAAAACAAGGGTTTTGAAAAATTCAAGAACAATAACCGTACACAGCAAATATATTTTATACTGATTATTTTTTCACACCATTAAATCGAAAATAATATGTCAGCACTGGTGATGAAACAATAGAATATTCATGGAGAATCTCCGTGGGAATGCTCTAAAACTCTTAAAAATGTGGCGATTGTGTGTAAACTTATATTGTGGAGATTCTGGGCTTTTTTCAAGGAAAAGCTCTGAGGATCGCGATTGCGGAGGAAGCACAAAATTTGTACATATCGCGGGAGCTGTACTGTATGTACCAAGTTTTTGTTGCCAGAAAATTAATATAGAAAAATTTATAATGAAAGTAAATCTAGAATCTGTATCTTAAAGTCAGGAAGGAATTTATATGTTTGAATAAATTTGATCACAAATTACTTTATTCCTAAGAACAAGATTTACATGTTTTAAAGATTACAGGCAATACCTGTTGGACAAATAGTATTACTCACAACTGAATGCTAGGTGAGAAATTAGGGGAATTTAACCTTAAATGCTGGTTTTGTCCTCAGATCTAATGGTTTGAACACAGTTTCCCTTGTTTTAAAACAGTCAGTTTGAGAAAGAAAGAAAGACTCTTGATGATTTTGAACAGAATGATTTGATCAAGGTACATGTATGGAAATGCTTCATACTTCTCTCTTTCAGGCATGATATGTGAGGGAGTATGGGTTACGAGGTGAACAGATTTGAAGGTGATGTTGATGAAGAGCTGATCTGTCCCATATGTAGTGGAGTGCTAGAGGAACCTTTACAGGTAGGTTTCAACCAGTAAATTCATACCTTTGAAAACTTGTATCTAAATTAGGTTGAGACATTTTGTGTCATGCTTGTCTCTGGTCAAAAAATACATAGTAAAAAAGAATTAAAATTTTATTAATGAAATGTTATAAATGTAAGATTTTCAGTACTACACTTAGGCAAGTTTTCATGTTATTGGGAAAGAATTAGAGGAGAGAAGACCTGTTAAAAATCTTAAATCAGTTTAGCATGTTTTTGTTTTTAGCTCACTTTGTGATCACCCTGTGTCCGGCGTCCGTTGTCAACATTTTACTTTAAATGACATCTCCTCCTAAACCACAAAGCTATTTTTAACCAAACTTTACAGAAATGTTCCTTATATTGCCCTTTTCTAAAATTGCTCAAACCGTTCCTATCCATTGCACATAAGGGCTGCAAAAGCTAAAAAGAGAAAAAATTAAAACAACAGCTCCTCCTGAACGACTTGTTGATTTTCCACCAAATTTCACATAAATGTTCCTTACATAGCCCTCTTTTAAAATTGCTAAAATGGTTCCATTCCATTGAACAAAATGGCTGCCAGAGCTAAAAATAGATTTTCATCAATATTTGGCTTCAAATGACATCTCCTCCAAAACCACTTGTCCATTTTAAACCAAATGTGACAGAAATGTTCCTTATATAGCCCTTTTCTAAAATTGCTCGAACCTTTCCGCTCCATTGCACATAAGGGCTGTAAAAGCTAAAAATAGAAAAAAAAAATAAAAACAACATCTCCTCCTGAAAGGCTGGGTAATTTTCCAGAAAATTTCACAGAAATGTTCCTTACATAGCCCTCTTAAAATTGCTTAAATGGTTCTGCTCCATTGAACAAAATGGCCGCCCGAGCTAAAAATCGATTTTCGTCAATATTTAGCTTCAAATGACATTTCCTCCAAAATCACTTGTCCATTTTAAATCAAATTTGACAGAAATGTTCCTTACAATGCCCTTTTGAAAACTTGCTCAAACCGTTCCTATCCATTGCACATAAGGGCTGCAAAAGCTAAAAATAGAAAAAAAATTAAAACAACATCTCCTCCTGAACGGCTGAGTGATTTTCCTTCAAATTTCACATAAATGTTCCTTATATAGCCCTCTTTCAATTTGGTAAAATGGTTCCACTCCATTGAACAAAATGACTGCCAGAGCTAAAAATAGATTTTCATCAATATTTGGCTTCAAATGACATCTCCTCCAAAATCACTTGTCCATTTTAAACCAAATGTGACAGAAATGTTCCTTATGTAGCCCTTTTCTAAAATTGCTCAAACCTTCACGCTCCATTGCACATAAGGGCTGCAAAAGCTAAAAATAGAAAAGAAATTAAACAGCATCTCCTCCTCAATGGCAAGGCAATTTTCCATCAAATTTCACGGAAATGTTCCTTACACACCCCTGCGTTAAATTGCTTAAACGGTTCTGCTCCATTGAACAAAATGGCCATTGGAGCTAAAAACAGGTTTTCTTCAATATATTGCTTCAATTACATCTCCTCACAAGCTGTTATCAGGAAATTGCCTCTGCCCCATAGATTTTTTTTTATTAAATATGAGATCTTTAAATATCTTCAATTAGAAAATGTAATGTTGCTTCTGAAGTTTGCTTAATGGTAGACCCTCAAGCAAATTACTCAGGTGAGTGATCCAGGGCCGTCATGGCCCTCTTGTTTTGTTTTTCAGAATATTATTACAATAGTATTATTAAACAAATAATAAATACCTTAACTCCTTTATTAGTCTTTTTTGACTGAAAAGGAACATTGCCAAACAAAGTGTCTGAGCAGTTCATTTAAATGTTCTTTCATCATTGGTGACTTCAAGCTTGCTGATGCTTAAGCTAGTTAAGTTTGTTTGGCCATATTGTTGACTGATATGTAGTTTAAGGGTGAATGATTGCTCAAACAACTGGATTCACACTCACAGGCTGATGTTATACCTTGTTATACCAACCTGAGGTTTGGTAAATAAAATCAAAAATCAGACTGAACACAAAAGAATGTATACTTCTTCAGTGAACTGTCCACTTATTAATGCACTATAGATACATTCATTGGTTTTGATTTTGTTTTGCTTCTGTCTATCTTTCTGTGTTTGTTTGTCTGTTTGTGTGTGTGATGATAATACATAGCAATATCAGTAAATGATGTTGAGCATTTAAGTTTACCTTTGAATGTGTACTCACCTATCATTCCGTATGAACTCAACATATGAAAATCTTGATTTTGCTTACTAAAGCTACAAAACTTTGTTACATGTAAATGGTAGATTAGAGCAAAACAGATATTATGCATATGAGTTTAAAATGTGCACTTTGTGGGTGTTACTGTATTTGTGTGTCTGTTCATCCAATCAGAGCCAATTAGGGTAGTTTTTTTATTCTTTGAAATTCTTTGTCAGTAGTAAAACTAACAGGCTTGCATTGGAAAGAGAGTGACTTGTATTTGCCAACAATGGTTTAACTGAAAAAAAGACAATGTTCAAGTCAAGGTTAGTTACATGGGTTGGATCAGGGATTCAAAACTTCTCATAAAGTAATCAGCATGAAGAAGTTCAATATTAATTTTGTAATTCCTAGAAAAGTAACAAAAGCAATATTTAATGTTGAAAAACACACAAAATTAAGATAAGCTTCAGCTGAACTTGGCATTTGGAGAAAATTTAATCTCTAGAAGGAATGTATAAAACTTCCAGCAGAAAAAATACATGAATAAAAGAGGTGATTAATTTTATATGCCTGAAGGGACGTATTATGTTATGGGCCTGGTCGTCCGTCAGTCTTTCCACCCATCATTCTGTTTGTTAGTAATTTCAAGTCCACTCTGTATCTCTTGAACCACTTCAAGGATATTCATGAAACTTTTTTCAAATATTTATTTTCTTTGACCTTTGTGGATAGCCCATATTTCAGAAGCACCATTTATAGGTAGAGATACAGTTCAAGGTAAAAAAATTTGAAGGATATTCATGAAACTTTGGTAAAATGTTTATCTCATTGAGACAGTGTGCAGAACCTACATTTTAGGGCCACCACTTATAAGATCAAGGTCATAGTTTAAGGGCAAAGATATGAGCCATAGTATTCCTGTCTGCGCACTATCTCTAAAAACCCCTTGCAGGATATTCATCAAGGAAAATGCAGAACCAACATTCAGGGTGCATTGAAGTTGCACAAATTTGACTTATGCATGTTTTTGACACTTTTTTGTCCTCATTCTGTCTCCCCAAATTTTGAAAGCACCACTTTAAGGTCAAGGTCACAATTCAAGGAAGAAGATTTTAGCTTGATCCCTGTCACTAAAACCACTTGCAAGATAATCATGAAACTTTGGTCAGATGTTTATCTCATTTTGGCAATGTGTAGAACCAACATTCCTAGTGCTTTTAACTTGCATGGTTTTGGATAATACATGTTTCTGACAAAGGTCAGTTTCAGTAGATTTCATGGGGCTTATATTGCCACGCCTTTAGCAGAGCTTTTGTAGTATTTTCATTTCCAGATTTGTTAGATGCAAACACACTAGCATCTTATGATTTCAAGTATACAACTTCAGTACAGCTGTGTATGTTTTAAAAGGTGAAAAGTGATTTATTCAGTTAAAAAAAGACTGACCAGGCTTGCTCAGTTGGTAGGACATCGGATTGTCAATCTAGGGGTATCGGTTCAAACTCCACCAGGGCTGGCTAAATTTTTCTGTGATATTTGTTCTCTGACAATGTATCTGAAGCCAAGATTAAACAAACAAACAAATAATTAGAGAAAAAGAAACTCGCAGTCACCCAAATATTGAACATGGCTTTTGTATTCCCCCTCTTAAGTGGCCTCCCCTCTCCAGATAAACACCCCACCCACTTTTGTAAATGTTATTTATATTTAAAATAAAGAAGAATTAAAATAGATATTTTGCATCAGAATTTGAAAACAATTCTGCACTGAATCAGTGGGATATTAATCATAATCGTAATCCCATAATCCCTGAATAGTCGAGAAGCATGTCTTGCTTTTAATCAGGGCTTAAATGATTAGTTGAAGGGTAGTATGTGTGGAAAATTAGTGTAGGTAACTACAGTTTTGTTTTGACTGAAAGACATTGTTTTTAGTCAGAATAAATGGTCATCATTGTTGATTTTTCGTTTTACTAGAATTAATACTCACTGTTGGAAAATAATAATCAGGTAAACAAAATAATATACTTTTTTGTCTTTCTTAATCATGAATTATTTTATTCACAGAGTTTGAAAATCAACAGTTTTTATGGATTATAAAAATAAAACAGAAATACTCATTCATATTCATTTGATATTATTTTGACTTCCTTCCAACCATAGGACATAGATGTTGATGCTAGAAACTAGTTTGTGTGATAGAATGTTTACTGTAGGTTTATAATTAATTTATGTAAAAGTCAATTAAGAGTTAAAAGACAGAACAGAAGGCTAAAGGGGTTGAATTAAGGAACTTCCTAATTAAATTAGATCTTTTCACAATTGATGAAGCTTTTTGAAAAATTGACCTTTTACTTGCCTTAGTTTATCATTGCTTTCCACTCAAGTATAAAAATAGTACTTCTTAAAAAAACAGTTGATAGAGAGTTGTTTCAGTTTCTATTGTTTGTAGATATGTAGGTCAGAAATTGTCATGAATACTCCTTGATTTGTCTTTGGAAACTCATCAATGGCTTTGAGGCAAACTGTGTCGGAAATATCATTGTATTGTCAGAATTTGTCATGATCAATAAAACAGCAAACTGTATATAATGTTTTCATTTTCACTTTGATGTACATGATGAATAAAGATGATTGTTTGACATCCACAGTTAAATTAATAGGAAGATATTTGTGCTAAAAAGGAGAAAATTGGTGCTTTAACGGGTAACAGTCAAAAGGTTTTGTCTTGTTTTAATTTTTTCTGTCACTTTGCGTTTTGTTTTGCCTGTTAAGTTTTAAAGTTTTCTGAAGGATATACATAAGCAACCGTTTCTTCTGTAGGTCACTAACAGTGTTGGAAAAGGGCTAAACATATTTTTGAAAAAAATGTTTGTTTTGAGAAAATATATATAAAATTGAAACTTGCAGCAGCAGACACCAGAACAAAAATGATAAAATGTAAACAGTTGTGTTGTCAGTTAACATCTGTGTGTGATATAATAGCGACATAAGCAGGATAGACTGAAGATGAAGGCTACATGTATGTAAATTGCAAGCTGCATGGAGTATATGTACATTAGCCGTCAATCATTTTGCTTCGGATAAAAGGACATTTATAATTTCGTTTCAGATGTACAAAATATATATTTGAAGCATTACTACAAGAA
The DNA here is from genome assembly GCA_012932295.1 of Cyclina sinensis. Taxonomy (NCBI): domain Eukaryota; kingdom Metazoa; phylum Mollusca; class Bivalvia; order Venerida; family Veneridae; genus Cyclina; species Cyclina sinensis. The sequence goes on from JAAONU010000009.1 coordinate 15,459,193, forward strand.
ATTTGTTTTACATGAATTATGCACCAATGTTGTTAGCATGTATTCATCTTAGTTTCCAAGGAAGATTGTTACCATGGTACCAAATATCAAGCAAAACATTAGTAGACATGAGAAACATGCAGATAGTTTTATTTAGAAAGAAAAGATTTTAGAAGATTTCTTCCTTGAACAAAGTTGAAACTACCCTTGGAAGATATCCGTTTTACTTTGAAATCTTACACTGTCCATGCTTGTATAGTAAAAGCGTTTCTTTCTTTGAGGTTTTCTTATATAATTGATGAGCTTTTATATACATGTAAAGGTATTAGGGATGGGAACGAATGTTCGAATATTTGAAAATCGACCGAATATTCGAATCTGAAAATCAAATTGGAATATTCTATAATGATTTTTTTTCAAATTAAGCATCATTGATTTTTATAAATGTAAGCATTCTGATTATAAAAAAAAAACAATCTGTTTGGTATTGTGTTTGTTTATCGCGTGTCAAGAATGACCCAATTAACAATAAAATTGCAATGCAAAATTGGCAGGGGCAATCATTACAGATTAACAGTTTGCAACATGCATAATTGTGACACCTTTTAATCTTTTGTTCATTTTAACTGGCCCCCATTTATTTAACGAATTTTAGAAGTTGTTTGTCTCACAATATTCAAGGATTAACGTAATGTTTTATGGAAACGAACAACCAGTCACGCTTATAACTCTATTGTCAATTTGATATTACTTTAAGTAAGTATATTTGGAATGTTTGAAAAAAAATCATCCTCGTTTTATGTTTGATCATCGCTTAACATTGTTAATAACAATACTGAAATAAACTGTAAAAAAAACCACAAAAAAAACATGCCTCCCTCTCGTGTTTGGACTTATTTCATGCGGTTAAAATAAACAGAATATATTATGTATTGCAAATCACTTAATAAGTATTTAAAACTTCCATTAAACAAGCCATTTCTACCCCATTTTTAGATAATACATAGCAGTTTCCCCAACAGTGGACAGGTGATAAAACATTACCGATGTTCGGTTACCAAACTTCGGGTAACTGACTGAACTGAAAAAAACAACGAATACTCGAATATTGGCTAGCTCAAGTTAGAAGTGTGTAATGTTTTCTATATTCTGTCTTAAGTTAGTTTTCAAAAAAGCTCAATTCATGGCAGGTTAAACAGAATTTATTACAGGTCTTACTGAAACCTAAAAAAGCTTACTACATTGCTGGAGTTGTTTTGCTCATTCCTTCCATTTGTATATCGAGTGGTAAGAGTGAAAAGTTTTTATAGAAGCAGATCAGTTTTTGCTTTCACTTCTCAGTATACATGTATAAATGTAAAACAATGTCAGTGATGTTCATGTGAAAGTCAACTATAAATAGACCCAACAGAAACAAATTTTGTCTTCTTGTTATTTCAGGCACCAACATGTGAACATGCTTTCTGTGCCTCGTGCATTCAGGAATGGTTGACGAGACAGCCCACTTGTCCTGTAGACCGCAATCCCATCACACCGAACCAGCTGAAACCAGTGCCACGCATTCTGCGTAATCTCCTGTCCCGCCTTCAGATCACATGTGATAACGCAGGATATGGTTGTTCAGTTGTTGTAAAACTCGACATGTTACCAAATCACCTCAATGAGTGTGAGTTCAACCCTAAGAAACCAGTCCACTGTGAGCTGGGATGTGGACTGGTTGTACCAAAAGATGAACTTAAGGTAACATAATTGATCTTTGCTAAATTGTTTAAACATGTTAAATAAAGTTATAGACCAGAACCAGTCCAGTTTGAGTATGGACATGTTGTACTTAAAGATGAATTAAATATCAGTTATTTGAAATTTGTGACATATCACAGATTGTACATGGAGGTGGGGTCTGGAATCAGTCCAGTATGAGTTAGATTCCAATGTAGCCTGATGTACCAGTGTAATGAATTTTTTCTTATAAACGAGTATAAATGGTAATTACATGTTCCCGCTGGTATGTAGAACCAGTCAAGTTGAAAGCCTTTGAGTGTAGTGTGATACATTAGCATTATCAGGTTCAAGAAAACATTCTTTTGTTTCCTTGTATACTTTTTTGCAAGGAACAAAAGAGGAAAGTCAATAAAAATGTATTGTTGAGTCATTAACTGACTGTATACTTGCCAAAGTATGCTTCGGAAGTAATAGAAATGAATTTGTAGGAAGCTCAAATCTAAATTAATCTTTCTATGTTTAATCTTATCTCTTCTCAGGACCATAACTGTGTGCGAGAGTTACGCACCCTTGTCAATCAACAGACACAGAAAATGGCAGAAATGCAGACAGAAATAGCAGAACATAAACTACAAATAAATGAACAAAAGCGTGAACTTCAGCTTCTGAAAGTAAGTTTCTTGCGCAGCCTGGCTTAATTTGTTTAAAAATAGACATGTCCATTTTATTTTCACACATTGCAGCACAATATATTAATTGTAGTCAGCAAACTGGATAGAATTTTTCAATACAATCTAGTGGAAGTATCTAGATCTATCCAGGAATGACCAGTTGCTATTTATAGACACAGAAAACCTCTCTAACTTAGAAAAGGTCATGACCTCAAACAGTAGTGAGTAGCAGATGATACATTTTGTAAATGTGATGAATTAATTCAGTGTTGGCTGTGCATAAGCTTTCTGTCCTATTTAAGCCTACAGTCTTTTCACTGATGACTAATACCAGACCATGAGGTAGTTATAAAAAAGATATCAAAAGGAAGAAAGATGCCACCAGTTTGAAGCTTAAAGGAGCTATTGAAAGAAACAGTAACTTAGTCTGCACCAAAGACAGTATGCTTTAGTCTGAAATCATGGCTGAAAAGTAGAAATGTCAAGTGTGCACATTTTATGATATTATAGCACTTTTTCAAGACCTGTATTGTTAAGTAACAAAAAGCTACTTAGAAAAGGTTTTAAAAAATCTCCAATGTTACAGAACATGTAGTATTATTCTTACATCCTTGAAATTCCAAAAGACAGGAAACCAAAGAGCTGAAAGGGTGTTGGTATTTCATGCTTGGAGTAAAGAATGAAATCTATATTTGCTGTAAATTTTTGAAACTTTTGCTCATGTTTTGAGTTATACGGAGGAAATCCTATCTGTAAAATTTGATTCAATGAACTTTTGCCAATACTTTTTACAGGAGTATATGCGATCCATGAGGGTGTCCAATCCCAGAATGAGAGAAATACAATCTGAAATGGAGCAGTCAGACATTGTAAGGTGAGAAGCATTAGAATAGGCTCCTTGTCAAAAAGGAGTAACAAAAGTAACATATTTACCAGAACTTTTAGGCTTGGCTTTAAACTAAATATTATAACATTCTACCCTGATAATATTTATAAATGATGGAAGCAGTGTTGTCTAAGTGTGTATGGTTGTACAAAGAGTTTATTTTCTAGTTGAAAGTTGGGTTTCATAAAACAAGAAATTACAGTTGTAAAGTAAGGTTTAGAATGTATGAAGTTTTTCCTAATGGCAATCAGTAGTACATATTTCCTACCAATGTACCAATGTATACTGTGTAATTTCAGATGGACAAACAGCTTACAGACTGCTAGGGTAACTCGATGGGGTGGAATGATATCCACACCTGATGCCGTATTACAAGCTGTGATAAAAAGATCTCTCATTGACAGTGGATGCCCCTCCCATATAGTTAATGAGCTCATGGAGAACGCGCATGAACGACGTTGGCCAGCTGGTCTCGCTACGTTAGAAACGCGCCAGATAAATAGACGGCAATATGAAAATTACGTTACAAAGAGAATACCAGGTAATGTCACAGACTTGAGTGATATAGAAGAAAATTAATTTCAACAGTAATGGGAACTCTCATTTATCAACATACTGATGATTTCAACCAGCATTATTTTATCTTGACTAATTCAGCAAATCAGGCAGAGAGGTGTAATGGAGTCACTTTTTCACTGGCCTGTTTGGTTAAATCTATTCATGCAAGATGTTTAAGTTAACATACATGTATCTCAGTAATGGCTTATGATACTGTTTTGAAAATTTAATAGAGGCATAAGGGGAATTAAATCTAGGCTATATATTTCTGAATTAAATTTTTAGCAACTTATGGCCCCTTTTGACTGGGAAATTTGGTTAAGACTCGGCAGCTGCTTGCTGTATGGTCAAGTTAGATAACTTTTGATTTAAATTAATGCAGACCAGGATGTTTTTACATAAAACAATTGCTTAAAATGTTATAGGTTATAACTGTTAATACATTGAACATTTGTATGCAGGGGACTGTCAGTAACTACTTGGAACATTGAACTAAAATTTTGATAAAGTCATCAGAAAGAAATGAGATTAAGTTAGATAACTCTTTATTACTTAATCACATTTGTCTGAGGTTTAAATCCATCAAGAACAATCATGTACAGCTAAGAAAATCAACAAGTAAACATCGTGACAAGGTAAAGTTAGATAACTCTTTATTACTTAATCACATTGGTCTGAGCATGTAGTATCCAAGTTTAAATCCATAGAGAACAATAAGGTACAGCTAAGGAAATCAAACAAATTAACATCGTGACAAGGTAAGACAGTGTTGGTTGTTACAAGTAACATAATGACTTAACAGTGAACCACTAATTTTATTTTTATTAAAAGGTCTCAGATGTGTACAAATTTATTGGTAAATATTTTCCAGGTAAACAAGCAGTAGTTGTGACAAGTATAGAGAATCAACATATGCCCGAAGACCTGATTATGGAACCAGGTTTAGTGATGATCTTTGCTCACGGTGTGGAATAGGAAACTCCACCTTTCGGTAATAGTGTATTTTAAGCATACTCCTGACAAATGAATAAGTCTTTGATGCTTTTCATATTTCTAAATTTGATAGCCTTTCAGTTAGTTAAAATCTGTCCAATCTTAGCAGAGTTACAGTCCTTAATTTGATGAAATTTTGCTATTTTTTTCTTTTGTTGTTTGGGGAGGGGTAGGGGCAGGGGACTGATGTCTAGATTTGAAACAAATCTCAAATTTTATGTTGCAGTGGTACAGTCTTCAGTTATTGCAAAGATATATTTATATATAAAAAGGAATTGCCTATTCTCTTCAGTATGATACAATTCTGCTATACTTTACTTTACAGGACCAAAGCACACATACCCAGCAAGCCTCATTGAAGAACATTGTGTTAGTTTCTAGGAATATGTCACATCTTGGTCCATCCAGCCTTCAGATTACATTTAAACTTGTGTTTTTAACATCAAAATGCTATGTACTATATGTTTCTGGTGTTCCAGTTTGTTTTGAAGTTTGTTTGGCAAATGAATTCCAGTAGTTCTTAACTTACCAAGTGACAATTGCTGAATAGCTTGGTGTTTGATTTCAGTGTAAGAACTTTGACAGTGAACTTGAAATCTACAAATCCAATGATGCCATATCTAATTTCCATAATCAAAAGCAAAGGATATTCTTCCAACAAGCAATACATTTCTAATAGTATTTGCACTTTCAAAATGATACTTGAAAGTTATGAGCTCAGAGCTGTAAAGTTACAAATGAAAGTTTTGAGCTCACAACTGATAGGTTAAGGATGAAAGTCAAAGCTCAAAACTTTAAAGTGTATTATAAAAGTCATGAGCTCACAACTGTAAGGTAGTAGATAAAATTTATGAGCTCAGAACATAAGTAAAGGATGGAAGTAAGGAGCTCAAAACTGCTAGGAAAAGGATGAAAGTCACGAGCTCAAAATTGTTGGGTATAAAATGAATTAATGAGCTCAAAACTGTAAAGTATTAGATGAAAGAATGAGCTCACAAATGTTAAGTAAAGGAAGAAAGCCATATTAGTGAGCTCACAATTGTTCGGTTTAAGATAAAAGGCATGAGCCTACAAGTTTAGGTAAAGGTTGATTATCATGAGCTTGAAACTGTTTAGTTAAGTCATCAGTTCAGAACTCATGTTCAAGACACTCTTTTTCGACTCAGATTTTGTAGACTTCAGTTATTTTAGTTTCGAAAAAAAGATTTGTATTAAATGTTTTGACAGTCTTTTCATTTTTACTTGAAGACTAGATTTTAATGGCATTGTATTAAAATATTTTTTTTGTTTCTATGTTTAATGGAAACGAAGTACATTGAGAGGCCATGCTTGAAAAAAAGTGCAGATTTTTGATAATTTGTAATTTTATATTTATGTTATTCTCACAAGTTGTTTTATAAAGCAAAAATATTTTTAGGAATCATGTCAACACAATTTTACTGAAATGCCAAATATTTAAATATTTCAAAAATGTAGTTATTAGTATGCAACGATTTATGTTGGTAGAATCTAATGGTATTTTCATTTTAAGTTAAAGCTTTGGTAGAGCTTACATTCATTGAGCTCAACAAAATTTTACCACTGTTTTCATGTTTACATATTAAACCCCATGATATGTTTAAATATTAAATCTCACGATGTGTTATTTAGATGTGAATGTGTGAATTAAGAATACTTCTAACTTTTTATACTGCATTGAGTTTAAGCTTCCTTACATGTGTTCTAGGGTTAACATTCATTTAAAATCATGTTAATATATTGTAGCCAATGTTTTCATGTATATTATACATTGTGTTTCAGTGTGAGATGTGTAAATGATGTTTTTGGAAGTGCCTGTGTTTTGCTTTGCTTATATACAGATAAGAGGGCTGTACAAAACTTGATCTGAACAGTGTGTTGCTTGTTGCCTACATGGTCTGGCCAACCCAAAGGGATTTCTTTGTGTGATAGCTATTTTATCCCCCACCAAAAAGGCTGTGGGGGATACAGTAATGGCCTCCGTCCTCCCACATTTTTGTCCGGAGCATAACTCGAAAAGTATTTGTGATATGAACTTGAAACATCTTAAGTGGATAGATCTTATTGAGGAGGAGTGCAGAGCAAAGGAATGATAACTCTATTTTCATTATTTTTTAGTTATTGCCCATTGTTACTTTTCATTCTTAATTTTTGTTTGAACAGTGACTCAAAAAGTGTTTGAGATAACAATTAGAAATTTCATAGGTTGATGGATCTTTTTAGGGATGAGTGCTATGCACAAGAATGATAATTAAGCAAACACATTTGACGGGGGATGGCTATGTCAACATGGTTTTTGTTGTCATCTGTGCTTATGTCTGTCATGGGTCCAGACCAAATTTAATCGTACAAAAAGAGATTTTGAAACCTGGTTCACCCTAACCTGTAGATGAGTTATGTTTATGACACTTCTTTATCAGTTTTTTGTAGCCAGATCTTTATTTTATCATGCATTGAGTGAATTTGAAATTGTATTCTTGCTAATTGATAAGTAAACCATTTTCTGAAAATGAGTCAAACTCACTCCTTAGTTTCTCAGGTCAAGGTTAACTTTAACTTCCTTTAGGGTCACTTTTCTAGGTTACAATATAAAACACTTTAAAATTGTTTGAAATTTGCAGTATGATTGTAAAGGAAGTTAATGAATCATTGCAAGGGGTTTAATGTTGAAACGAAGTGTGACTGGAGTATATAATGAATAGTGAAATTTGTATAAAAATGTTTGTTGCTCTTCATTCAGACTGTTGAAATCTAGCTAATATGTTATTGTTTACTGCATAAGCAAGTTGTATTGAAAGCAGAATCATGCACATAATGTTGCAGTTCTTTGATAATCCTAGTGGAGGATTTGTGGTCTGTGCTCTGACCTTCATCGCTTTGATTTATTAATTATTTAGTAATTATTCTGCAAGAAAATGATAACAATGTCATGATTTCTAGTAGTTTAGGGTAAAGAAAATTGTTGAAAGGGCTCAGCAGGGAAGACATAAAGTCTTGTCGACCAGTCTCAAAATTAAGACCTTTAATTAGTCAGATATGAACTATGACCTGTCAAACGCCTGAGATTTTAGACTGGTTCAGAATTTGTTTTTTAGTTAATTTTGATAGTGATTATAAATAAACACTAAGCTACTAAGTGGTCAGATATTTAAAATCTATCTGCTGTAAAATTATTATTTTCTGATATGTTTTTAATAGTTTATTGCTCTAATGCGATTAGTATTGTCATTTCATAATAGTTTATCTGTGATTTAACATTTGTCTTTCTTTGTTTAGATTGTGAGCCCAAGAGAACATTTTCATGTTCTGAAATGGCATTATTATGTAATTAATCTTCAATATGTACATAAAATGAAGTGTAGATAAAGTTTTCTTGGCAGATGTTTTAAAACTGTCAGCTTTTAGCAAGAAATGAGTCAGTCACATTATATGAAATTATAACGAATGTTTGTTACAAAAAGGTCTGGGATTTAGCCAAAAAGAATTCAATAATACTAGTTTCTTGTATCAAGAAACATCCTGGGTATTTGTATCAAATGGATTGATAAGGTTACCACAAGTAATTATGTCTCCCCCCAAAAATGGGGGAGACATATTGTTTTTCCCCCGGTTGTCCGTCCGTCCGTCCGTCTGTCTGTTAGTCACAAAATCGTGTCCGCTCTGTATCTTCCAAAGCCCTTGAAGGATTTTTATGAAACTTGGGTCAGATGTTCATTTCATCAAGGTGACGTGCAGAACCCACTTTGCGGGTGTGGTGTCTCAAGGTCAAGGTCACACTTGGAGGTTAAATGTCAAATGCCACAAAATCGTGTCCGCTCTGTATCTTCAAAAGCCCTTGAAGGATTTTTATGAAACTTGGGTCAGATGTTCACCTCATCAAGGCTACGTGCAGAACCCACTTTGCGGGTGTGGTGTCTCAAGGTCAAGGTCACACTTGGAGGTTAAATGTCAAATGCCACAAAATCGTGTCCGCTCTGTATCTTCAAAGCCCTTGAAGGATTTTTATGAAACTTGGGTCAGATGTTCACCTCATCGGGGGAGACATATTGTTTTTCCGCGGTTGTCTGTCTGTCTGTCCATCACAAAATCATGTCTGCTCTGTATCTACCAAAGCCCTTGAAGGATTTTTATGAAACTTGGGTCAGATGTTCACCTCATCAAGGCGACAGGCAGAACCCACTTTGCGGGTATGGTGTCTCAAGGTCAAGGGAGGTTGGAGGTTAAATGTCAAATTTTACAATCTTCTGATTCAATACTGCCTGCAGCAACTGACTGGGGGGAGACATATGTTTTTGTTCAATCAAAAACCATTTCTAGTTGGAATATGTTTTTATGTTAAACAGTTGAATGAAATATGACAGATGCTGAAATGATTGCCAGTTTCTGTTATGTTGGGATAGAGAGAACTAACTTCTTAACACAAAGTGAAGTAGTAATTGTGAACAAAAGAGTCACATTTTTCATTTGAAAGTGTAAAATATCAAAGAAATACACTTTAACTCTTTCATCATAATTTTATTTCAGTGTCTGACATCTGAACTAGGTGTTGTAAGCGAAAAATGTGACACATGTTAAATGTAAGGTTGTAACACTTCAAAATTGTGAAGTGAAAATTCGAACTGAGCTCTGAACTAGAAGATTACTTAGGTATTGAATAGAAGCAATGAATAAACTTAGGAACACCAGTTTATAAATGCAGTTGTGGGAAAGACTTTTTTGGGTTAAAGGAGATAGAGGGCTTAATTTCCTGCTAAAAGTTGACAGATACCAAAACTGTATAATAGTTTGTAGTGCTGATCCCCAGTTTTATATAATAAAACATGAAAAATACTGAATTAACTTAGGTAATTTCTATGATTGAAAGTATGTGTAAAGTTAAGCTTACCCTTCTCCTGCTGGTGATAATTGTGTTCCTTTACGATTAGTGCAGACCAAGATCAACCTGCACATCCACGCAGTCTGATCATGGTCTGGACTATTTGCCATTCATTTGGTTATTTTCAATAAGCACCCCTATATACAATTAATAGTTCTGTCCAAATTGAAAGATGGACAAGTCCATTTAAGATATTAAGCAGGCAAAGGGTTAAAAAAATGAAAGGGTAAATGTTCTAGTTCAGGTGATGCTGGGATTATTTGAAAAGTTGGGAGTTGATTTGGTGGGGTGGGGAAGGGGTCATAGATAAAGAAACCCCAAGAAAATCATCAGCTGAAAGAAAAAAAGTAATTTTGCAAAGGCAGATTCTGATAATAATGGGATACACTAACCCTGACCAGGATAACAATTCATTTTATCTAAAATGTGGATGCATTGACAGCTGATCTTGTAGTGGTTGATGCATTGACAGCTGATTTTGTAGTGGTATTAGTCATTTTTAAACTTATTTTGTTTAGAATATTTAAAATGTACAGATCAGGACCCAGTTGTTTGAAACTTCTAACAGATTTTTATGTTGTAAGGAATGTTGGTTTTGAATGAAAGAAAGCTTCTAATTCTCTCAATGCCTCTGGTTATATTTTCTTGAAAAGAATGTGTGCATTCTTGTTAATAGTCCCATTAAGTTTGGAACAACTGGGTCAAGGTTTTCGTTGGTTTTATGTTTGAAACATTGCAATATAAAAGGTAACCTTGCATTCGGCTGAATATCATTATTAACACTTCATATACTGTACATAGATTGTTGCTTAACAATAAAACATACATACTTTTATCTTGTTTTTTGTTGTACACTTAAAAGTTGTTGATAATATTTTACTGTAAAGTGATACATTAAGACAGTTTCTTAATGAAAATGCAGCCATTGCCATTAAAGAGAGTTTTGCCAAAATATATAAAGCATCTGATCTCAGATGAGAGCCAGAAATGACCAGGTGGGCAAAGTTTGAACAATCTTGGCAAAGAAGAAGTTTAAAGTTTTTTTGTTATATTTCAATGTTTAAGATGTTAATCTCTCAGGGGGTAGAGCCAGTACTAACCCTAGGACCATGTTTTGAACCAGTTTGGTGGAGGTCCACTAGACAATGCTACACACAATTTCTTGACCTCATGGATTTAGGCAAGATTTAAAAAGAATGTTCTTGTTGCCACATGGAATGGAATTCTTGTTGATGTTTACTAGATAAATACTACAGCTGTTGCACATATGACGGACACCCCTGCAGTTTAATGTTATTTTTCATTTTGCAAGATACAGAGAGCATCCCATTCAAGAGACAATCTGGGTTTTTTTTCCATACTGATGCATTGGACCTCGGTTTAAGTTTAAGTCTCAATTGAAAAACGATTAGTTTTCTTTATTTCTTTCTCTCCTTTATAACTGTCTCCTGAAATAATGTGTGGAATAAAATACTGTCAAGATAAGCATAAATGGGATTAAATATTGACTATTTCCCATGGAGTTTATTTAAAAAAAACAGGATGAATAGTGAGATTACAGAAGAAAAGAAAGCAAAAGAAACTACAAGTGGAAACATTACTAACGTATGACTATATGTGTCTAAAAATACTAATTTCATGAAAGATTCTATATGTGCTTTTTCTTTTCCAGTCCTCAGTCAATAAGACATTGCATACCTCAGTAAGATGTGAACGACTACTTTGAACTTAGTTGAAGAGTATAGCCACCAGTAGCAGGCATAGAAACATGGTTGTGTCTGCAGATGTTTTTGTCTTATTTCATTTACCCTAGGCTGTGCATATACCACTGTTACCCTTAACATCAAAACATCCATTTTAAACATGTTCTCATATTAAAACCCACATCGTTGGTGGGACTAAGGACAAGCCTTTGGCATTAAATTTGCAAGTACATGTAGTTACAGAGGTCAACAGGTAAATGAACTAAGGTACTGCATAGTTAAGGTTGATCCTTAAAACGATTGGCCTTTACAAAAACTAAGAGAACATTGAGTGAACACATCCTGTAATTGCAACTGGTCTTGGCATTCTTGTTCATCTGATGATTCAAAGCTTAATGTTAAATGCCATATCATAGTATAGAAAATTCTTAAAACATAATACTTCTGTCAAAGGGCTTATCGGTTTGGAGGATGTACAAATAAAAAGTGATACTTTAGCACAAAACAAGAATATAAAAAGTATGAAAACTAACTCAGATTTAAAAACATATATACATGTATAACAGAACCAGGGATGTATGATGAACATTTTCAATTGTACTCCTATGCTTTCTTTTCAAGGGTAAAATCATGCAATCTGGCTGTTGCTGAGTGCATGTCTAGAACACTTTTATCAAACTGACAGTCACAATTTTTTAAGTATTCCATCAAACATTTCTTTATCCAGCATCATTTTATCCTGTTCTATATATGCCTTTTTTCAAACTTAGGTTTTTACACTCTTTTAATTTTCTTTATACACTTATGGGTCGATTTGTAGACCATGGTTACAATTTCTTTTAAGTTATTGAAAAACTTTTCAGTAGAAGAAGTAACTGAAATATTTCGAAAAATCAAATCATTTTTTATAGTTATTTCATTTTTTCAAAAGTAAAGTAAAGCTTTTAAATATGTTCAGCTTAAATTAATTTTGCACAGCAACTGCAGCCATTACTACGGGATATGCATGATGACAGCATTGCGTACTTACCGGTCATACTGACGTCACACCTTTTGTACAGTATGTGTACTGTAAGGGAAATAACCACTGCTTGGAGTTTGGACCGGATACCGTCCAATTTCGGAGACCGGAGTCCGTCGATTAGAAATCTTCAACACAGATACTTGTAAACAAAATAACTCGAAAAAGGTATTTTCAAAGAAATCAGAAGTATTATAAGTTTAAATGTGTACAGGACACCTAATCTTAAAAACCAAAGAGAAACATGTGTTTCCATATGCTGAGGAAGATCGATCATATTATTAATTTTGATGCTAATCTATGATGTTCTCAAATTGATTGTTTTTAAAATAAAAGATATAAAATAAAATATCGATACATGGTGCTTCAGGTCTGTGATAAAATCACACTGACTTTGGGATATTCATTTCTGAAGTAAAATCTGTTCAAACGTAACTTTATAACTTTCATCAGCATTTATAGAAATATTAGCAAGTGTCATTTTAATTTACTGTGTTCATTCATGTTTGCAAATAATCTTGTCACAATTTCAAGTCTTGTGCATTTCTGAGCTCTGTTCACATGCTTAATGTATGGTCCATCTTATTTGAAAAGTCTTTGAAATCTTTCTAATATTCTTGTGTAGACCTATTTTTCTTATGTCAAGACCACTCTCCTGTCAAACATATCTGATGCTGTCTTGACCTGAAGAAAGAGTTTAGTTTAAACTTATTTATTTTTACATCCATTGGGAAACAAGTTCTTACAACTTAAATCAATCTTCTCGATAATTGTTTCTTGGGTTCAAACCAATACTCAAGGGCAAAGTCAAAAATGTGGAATGTCACTGGAGTTTTCAACCCTGGTGGGATTTGAACCAGCAAACTCCGATCAAGATTCTGGTGCTGTAAACCCTCTCCTTCCAGTATCTCCTGTTTCTTAAAATATTTGCAAAACCATTTTTTTTTTCAGATTTAAGACACTTTTCTACAAGAGTGATGGAAAATTTTGTTTTGTATGAAGAACTTGGAAGAGGGGATCACTCCATTATTTACAAAGGACGACGAAAAGGCACAATAAATTTTGTGGCCATACACTGCATTGAAAAATGCAAACGTCCAGAGGTTACTAATACTGTAAGTGAACAATTGTGAAATCAAAATTAAGTGAGATTGTTTTAGATTTTGCTAATATGGTACAAGATAATTGTAAAATAAAACTGACTTCTTTAACTACCGTAAGTCTTTTTTAATTAGTTCTTCTTTATGAATTACATAGTGCTTGCCATTTTGAGCAGTTATGCTCAGGTGAGTGATTTAAGGCTACCATGACCTTCATATTCTTTATAATTTTAAATATTTAATGTGTTGTTTGATTCTTCAGTGCAGCGACTGCATTTTGATACTTGCAGTAAAGTCTGCATAAAGCTGGGATACAATATGGCTTTAGATACAGAAGAGTAATACTTATCAGGGTCTATGATTTAATATTCTTGTTTTTCAGGTCAGAATGACTCATGATATACAACATATCAATGTGGTCAAATTCTACGAGTGGTATGAGACAAGTAATCACCTTTGGCTCGTTGTTGAACTCTGCACGGGAGGAAGTCTTGAATACCTGATCTCACAAGATAAAAATCTACCTGAAAGCTCTGTCAGGAACTTTGGAATAGATCTTGTTACTGGCCTTCATTACATCCACTCATTAGGAATTCTTTTCTGTGATTTAAGGCCCTCGAAGGTAATAGAACATTTACTTTTTAAATATAGTGTTAATTCTCTTTATTTTAATTAGCTTTCAGAATAGCCTACAAAATTTATGTTATAGAGTCAGCACATGTATACAACAGACGTTTGAATATGATTAGAAAAAAAAAAGTTCTGTGTAGTACACATCCATTAATGATTAAACCTGAAAGACAGATTTTTAGGTCTTTGTCTAAAACTTTTAGGGACATACTCTAAAAGTAATACATGATATACTGGCATAATTATTTCATTGACTCATTCTCTGTTAAATGAAAAATAATTGATGATGTGAAGAAGATAATAATTAGATATGTTCAGAATTTCCCCTTAGGGCACACAGATACTAAGAAAGGGTTCATGTATAAAAAATTGCTATCTACCAAAAAATGGTACTACAACAACAACTATTATATAAAGGCTACTGGTAGTAGTCATAGATTTAGTTAACCTTTTGTACTTTGAACTTTTGACTGACACTTTGACATCAGGTCATGATATGTTCAATACCATTCAGTTTTATATGATTTTGAAAGAAATGAATGTTCTAAATTTTAGGGTTCACCCTGTTTAAACTTTATAACTGTCGTAAAAACAAATAATGCTTTAGATATAGAATGATTCAGAAGAGTTTTCAGAAAAGCATATAAAGGAACTTCAGATTATTCATTATTGTTTTTAATATTCTTTCTTACTAAGTTGAATGTTATTTATAATAGTTTTTTAGTTCTAGTTCATACATAGTAAAGTTATATTTTGGGTGTAAAGTTTCTGTTGAAGTGAAATGTGTGTCAGTTAACTGTGGCAATATTTTTTCCTTTCTATTGATAGATACTGCTAGATGGCCCTGGCATATTGAAATATGCAGATTTTGGTCTGGCTAAAGTTGAAGGAGAAAACCTTGAGGAATTGTTTCAGAAGTTTTCAGATGCTGGTGAAACTTGGGCCACAGAATCTCAACTGGATGATAGGATGTCCAGAACTGCTGGTCAGTATGAAATATAAACAACAAACCCAAAACAATTAAATCACATATGATTTTGTGATGATGTTTAAAAGTGTTACTTTCATGTGGATTTTATGTTTACATAGATCTGGTTCATATGGTAAAGAATAAGTTGAGGGGTACAGTGTTACCACTGTTTTTTTTTTTTTTTTGGAGTGAAAAGTAGAGTTTTTAGAAAATTTGTGCTTTAATGGAGACTGTTATAGTTAATTGCACACCAGCCCATCATTTTATAAATACAGCCTCTGTCAACTGCATCAGGGAAATGATTCTTTGTCTCAGTGGTTTAGAGCATTGGTTTCTGATGCGGGAGTTTCTGACTTCAGTCCCACTCTGGGTGGTCTTTTCCAAAATGTACCCCTCCTGGACTTAGTAATGATAATAAAAAAACCTTTCATGATTTCTGATATAAAAATAGACCACACCATTAATTTTCTCATCATAAATGATGACTGACAAGAGGGTATGTGTTATGGTCCAGTGCACAACAGCTTATAATTGTATAAATACAACCCCTGGCAACTTTGTCAGGGAATGGATTCTTTGGCTCAGTGGTCATGAGTGTTGAATTTGGATGCAGGAAGACCTGAGTTCGAATCCGGCTTTGAGTGTCTTTTCCAAGATGTATTGCATCTTTCATGTTTATAAGAAGACATGTTACAATATTATTGAAAACTGGGGATGATATTGACCATTATGGGTGTGATATGGATTATTCTGGAGGTAATTTTGACTACTCTGGGGTGATATGGGTCATTCTTGGGGTTATATGGGCCATTCTGGTGATGAAGTTCCCCGTACGAGGTTTTTCCAAACACTGCGGGTAGGCTGTTACACTCTTACCTAGAACACAGCAGGTTTAAATTCTGTTGGTGAAATTTGTCTGTGACTTTCAGTTGTAAAAACCTGTTCAGCAGTTCTTTAAATATTGTATAATCTGATTAAAAATTGTTTGAATCATAGACAGTGATTGTTCTTACTTGATTAATTTCAGGTCATCCCCACTACATGGCCCCTGAAGTGTTACAGGGTGGAGAGCTGACCTTACTGAGTGACCTCTGGTCACTTGGCTGTGTGATGTATGAAATGTTCACAGGTACTTGAAACTTGTCAGACATATAGAAACAAATCCTAGTAATATCCTTTAGAAAATTTGTCAGCAGAATCATAGGTGCTGTTCAGCATACATGAACTTAATGTAAAGCAAAAATGTCTGAAATTGAGAAATTATTGTAGAAATGATAATATAAGAAACGCTACTTCAAGAATATTTTTTTTACGTATGTCATGTTTTTTGATCGTTTAGTTTCAGTGTCGAACAATTCTAATATTGTCATACATCTTCAGTTGTATTGCTATTTTTTTATATTTGTCTTGCAAGGTCATCCACCATTTTTAGCTGAGTCTTACCCACAGCTCGTAGATAAAATTGTGAACAAAGGCTACCCACCACCAAAAGTGAAAGGTAAGACAGTGATTTTCTATTCTCTGTTTCTATTTCCTAGTGAAAGCAGAAGTTGAATTTAGTTAAACAGGTGTTTCAGTAAAATAATAAAGAAATAAATTGTTTCATGAGTTTGCCAATGTTTTATATACTGGAAACTCTAGCATTGCAATATCATGCATGTCAAGTTTTCCAGACCATGGAATCATGTATCTCGTGGAATCTTCACATGTTGCCCATGCCTATACAGAAGTTTAAATACGTCTGGAAAACCAGTTTGCAACAATAGCATATACATATGCCATAATTTTTAGATTTGCATCATTGATTTGGGTGCTAGTCTTGACCGTAGTCTTTTATCGGACAACTAGATCCAGATTCAATCTGGTATCATTCTTGACTTTATATTTTTTATTAACACTTCAATAAACTATTTGAATAGAATGAAATATCTGTTACAGGGACAAGATTCTCTTCAAAACCTTCACATGAGTTCCTTAGCTTGATAGATGGACTTTTACAAAAGGATCCAGACAAACGGTTAGTACTTGATTATATAAGAAATAATTGTTTGTTTTGGTGTAAGATTAATATACATGTACTTCAGTAAGTGAGCACCAATGATGTTTTCACAAGTAGCTGTGCCACTCATAAAAATGACTTCTTTTGGTTTTTGTGAATGAAATAAATGGGAACTTTCACCAAAACCATCAATTATTTTGTTTCTGTCATGCCAGGAAAGCATTTTTTTTGGTCTCTTTATTGAAAGTTTTCTAAAACTTAAGTGGGACGATGTGCATGCTATAATTTATGCATAAAGTTATGGTTATAATAACATCAGAAACATCTTGAATCTGGCACAGTGAATGTGCCATCTGAGAGGCGGTGTTCAATCCAGTCTCAGCATTGTTAAACCAGTGTAATTCATACACTGCATGCAGTGAGTTTATAAGGATATAATCTATGGTTGAAAGTAAAAATATTAATCAAACCTTTCGAACAGCTTTAAAATACAGTCAAAACAGGATTCTTTGATTCTAAAAAACAGACCTAATGATATTTTCATAGAATCTTCTTTCTTTTGTCATTTATTGCACAAAAGAGTCAAAGGTCTCAAAAGATTCAAAGGAATGTTTATGAAGTGCACCAAAGTTAAAAGCAAGCATGACTTGGCTGTTTATGTTTACCAAACTTTACCAAACTGTTTTATATATAAATTGATATAGTATTTACATGCAATACAAGATAATAGAGACAAAATCAGCAATGAATGATCTATTACCTCTCACCTCAGGAGTAGATTTAATAAGCAAAGGTGGGGGAATATTGTCTTATGATGCTAGTAGATCTTTAGAGATTTACCTATAGGCCATTCCATAATAGATAAATTGACCGCCACCATTATGAAGATGACGTCACCATCTGCCATTAAAGGACTGCTAAACCTCGCTATGATGCTTAAGTGCTGTATAGCCAAAAGAAAGTTACATTTGTTATAAGTTATGCTTCTGTATTACTAATAAAAGTCCATGTCTTGAAAGAGTCTTTATTTAGTGGGGACCATATACACTCAAAATGTGGTTCTTCGTATTAGTGACAGACTGATCATGTTCTGGTAGAATCACATTATTAATTTGTTGTGAACAGAACTGAGTGATTGAACAATGATTTTGTAGAAGTGATCAAGTGTTTCAAAATTTAATGAAAATATTTTGAATCACTTGATCATGGTTCTACTATATAATTAGTTCTGACAGTCGTAATAAAGCATTTGAAGATAGTCGAAGTTAGTTGAAGATGTTGATGGAGTTTCTGCTTTGATTATAAACATTCCTGAATGCAGGTGTTGTATTAATTTTGCTTCAGTGTATGATGAATGTAGATGTATTTTCTTTTTCAGACTTGGTTGGCCAGGTTTAGTGACACATGGGTTCTGGGAAGGAAAACTTACAAAACTTGCCAAAGACTTGGTCATGTCCCAGGATGTTCAGGTAACTGTTGTGGCCATTTCTTTGTTATGCTGGTGCTAATACTGAGCTTAATTAGTGTGTATATTTGTGTTTGATATATACTTTCAAAAGTACTGATACATTTGGTAGACCTTTGTGCATTTACCAAAAATGAAGCGCCTGTACTGTTTCTCCATAACTGAAAACATAGAATAGAGAATGTGATTTCAGCCTTCCGTTCCTGGCAAAATCCAAACAAGCAACCACCAGATTTCAGCATCTGGCTTTCATCCTCTACAAACCTGAAAGGAATTGCTAATGATGAAATATTAAAGAAACCTGCATTTTTATTATTGCAAGAAAAATGAATGTTATTTCAGGGAAGTATGACAACTACAGCAAGAAGCAGTGTGTTTGTTGATGGTACAGGGTCAGTACTGGGTAAAGTAAAAACAGTGGAGCTTACAGAGAGGCAAAATACAACACTGCTGGAAGAATCATCACCTTCTAGACCAGGTAAGGTGTTTATCATTATTATTTTTCTATTGCATATTTGAAGTAAAAAATCAAATATAATAGTTACATGTAAAGTCAAGGGAGAAAATAAATCAGTAAACAGAGAGAACACGATGCTGCAAAAGAATCTCTTTTAGACTGGGATTAAATCCTTTCTTGCATTTTCTCTGTTTGTTAAAGAATGAAATCTGATGTTATTAAATGGCTGTTAAATCACAGTTTTTTGAAGCTGTATGTAGACAGACACATAACATGATAAGTTAAATTCTAGACTAGATTGTGTGTCCTTCTTTCATATCAGATTTCCATATTTGTTTACGAATGCACTTAAGGCAGTGGATAAAAATGCATGAAGATTGCTAATAGCAAGATTGACATTAAAGGTTTGAAATGATTGCTTTTACTTGCTTGCTGTAGGAATTTTGTGACCTACTTATGCTAGAACTTCGGAATGTACACTTCTTTTTTCCAAGTTATTTTCTAATTACCAGTAAACATTCATAAAATTTATTGATAGAGTAAAGTTTACCGAATATACATCTTCTATGTTTTAGGTACATCGGGAGGTGATTTTCTCCGTCCAAAGACTGCACCAACAGATGATGGTGGAGCTAGTTTGTTCACTCTTAGGTTTGCTTTCTTCTTAAATCAACAGGAAATTTACCAGTTTTGAATCACAAGGTTGCATTTAACTCAGATGGCATTAATTTTTTTCGCTTGAACAATCCAACTATTTACATCAAAGCTTCTATGTGAAAATAAATTGTTAAATGTTAATTTCCTTAGTTAAATAGCCATACAAAATGCACACTGTATGGTTGTGACCTTTAAAATCTTGCAGTGCTTTTCAAGTCACCAGTCCGAAATATTTATTTGGTCTATAGGTTGCACAAATTGCATATTGATTTTCAGTATTAATGAACTGACCTTGTTTCTTTTGTCTCGTTTTTGTTCTTCTAAAGAAAACATTGCAAATATTCTTCAGGTTTCTGGTGTTCTATTTCAGTGCAAGACCTCATACAGCAGTTCCACCAGATGACAGTCTTAGAGTTAACTCCCCTTATAGACAGCAGCATTCTCCACTGTCAACCAGAGAGCCCCTGGGTACTGGCAAAGATACAGCAGACCTCTCACAGACCAAACAAGAAATCTTGGACCTGATTTATCACCCAACAGACTTTGCCATCTCACCAATAGTTGACAACCCAAAGGTGAAAGAGAAGAAGTGAAAAATATATTTAGAAATAACTTTTCATAAATCAAAGCATTGAAGTGATGATTTTTATGATAATATGCAAAAGTTTTTTATCTCTGCAGAACAGACAGAGTTTGCAAATGTTACAAGGATCAGGAATATTCAAATAGAATGTATGACTTTTATACCAACAGTATGACAGCAAGTTTTATTTTAGTGTTAAATTGCACAAATAAACTAAAATTTTCTTTACACTGAAATACTTAACTTAGGAAAGTGCAAATATTTTGTTTCTGGTGGTTTAACACTTCATATAAAGTTGTACATTTTAAATTAGTTAATTTCGATTGGATAAAAATTCTTAGTATGAAAATATATTTTAAGATGTAAGATTTTGTATTACTGGTAGACACTACGTATATAGGTATTTAAAGAGGTAAATCTAAACTTGTTTTCAGATTCAGAGACCAGCCACTGCTAAATATGATGCAAAAACACTACCAGTACCTCCAATATCTGCTGAAAAATTTGGAAGTTTGCCAGAAAAGGACCAAGCAAGGCATTTGAAGACAATTATTGACACAATAAGTATATCTGAGAAAGGGCCACCCTCTCAGAAACGTATACAGCTATACCATTACCTGGTGGCATTGTGCAGTAACTCAGGCGTGGCCACTTTCTTGATGAAAAATAATGCCCTGGGGATACTGACCAAACAGCTGAAAGAGGTCACACATGCTGAAGTGTAAGTATAGGTAGTTTTGTCGTTTTGTGGAAATTTGATATTCCCCAATTGATATTGGAATCGTAATTGTCAAGACTGATTTGTTCCACATTTTACAGATTTCTGTCATGATGTCATATATAATTTTTCTTCCTTCGTTTCAGGAGAGTGAAGATCGCCAGGGTGATAGCTGTTATGGCGAGTAATACAGACTCTTTGGATGAGTCTACAAAAATCTCAGAGGTTTGTTGATTCAACAGATTTCTACATCTGAAATTTGTCCTTAACTACCTAACTTTTTGAATTGGAATAAAATTGTTACACTTTTTTTGCATGAATGCTTAATATAAAGATATCAGCAGATTGACTAGTGTTGCAGAATTTATTTCTTATTGCATATAAACTGTCATAATTGGTTATTCTGATGAACTAAGGTGAAGTGCATTATTTCTTTACGGTAAAAAAATTGAGGGATAGAAACGTGGTTTCAGAATGTAGAGTTAAGGTCTGTAGAATTTTAGCATGCTCTTTATATTGCATTATTTCCTGAAACCAAACACCCTGCTTGAACTTTGGTCATACAGCCTAGTATTGAAAAAAAACAGTTCTAAGAAAAATATGATGGCTGTCTTGCAGTAGAGAACTTTGTAGTTTATTTTTCTATCTCAGGCATTGACTTGTATCACAGAGATATTCAGAGAAAGTGTGAAAAACAACAGAATCAAACAGGGACTTCTACCAGCCCTTGGTGAACTTGTTTATTTGGTTGCCTTACAGGTAAAATACTTGTTAACATTTCTAAGTTGTCCAATGTAAGCTTGAGGATCAGAATTTTGATAATGAGGGACATTTCTGATAACAAATTATCTCCCTTACTCAGATAATATCAAAGGTAGACCAAATAGCACATTGGTCCTTTAAGTTGAAATCCTCTGACTTTATCCTTGTTTCTAATTGTGATGGTCTTGACTTTTAGTTGTTAGAGTTGTCACTTATATATTAAATAAAAAGTTAGGATTATCAAAAAACAAAACATGTTGATAAACTTAATATGTAATCTGACTACTACTGTTCCAAATAAGTAGGCTTAATTATCACCATACCAAAAGAGAAAATAGCAATAAAAGCAGAGGAATCCAAATGGAAGGACCAATGTAATATCAGAGAGTATTCAGGGTAGATAATCCACTAATGTCCCCCATTGCCATGTTAAAAAGTCTCTCTTAACTTATTGAAATTTACATGCTAAATCAAAACAGACTATTTTTAACATGACAATCATTTAAACAGCTAAGACAGTATTCTCGTTTATTTGAAGGAAAGATTGTCTGATTTAAGGCATAGTTACTTAATATAAGGAAAATATTATGTGAAGACATTTATTATTACTGTCTTGGGTTTAGGTTGTACATAGACCATTGAAGACAATACACTGAAATTCTTGATCTATACTTTCAGACCAGTCATATGTGGCAAAACAAAATGAAAATGCTAGAAAACTTTATATCTTATTTCCTCTGTACTTAGATATAAATGTATGCATGAGTTCATCCTGCAGAGTAATGTTAGATATTGCATGATATTTTTTTGAGCGGGAAAAACAAGTACCTGGGTGGAAATGAGTGGAATACAAACCATTGTGTCAGAGTGCAACTTCAGTGTAGTCTGCATATGTTTATACATTATATGTTTACATATCAAATAACATCTTAAATATGGTACTTACCTGATATATGAAAAAATACTGATTGTTGAGATGACGGTAAAGTTGATGTAGTATTTAGTATATGCTTAAATCTATATTATATATTACATTTTGCCAGCAGTCTACATTGATTTAACACCATTTTTTTTATAACATTTGGTTGTCATAGTCATTGATGAATAGTCTTCTGCTACTGACTGTTACCGTTTATTTAGGAAAGTTTTTTTTATCGAGAACAGGAGTCTAGCACTGGTCTTTCCTAGGTATGATGGTTCGGTAAACTGCCCAACCAGTATGACTTTGACTGTTAGAGGGCATAAGACCAATTAAACCAATCTTGATGTTGCTTGTTTCAGGAAGAACAACAAAGCGGTAGTGTAGACAACTGGAACATTCCCTCCATGACTTTTGCTGTGATCTGTAGAAGTTGCAGAGATGGGGTAAGCCTCTCTTGAAATGTTATATAAAAGGTTTAGAACATGTGTTACTGGAATTATACAAAGTGTTATAGTATTGTATTTACATGATGGAATTGAGAAAGTCATACATTTGATAATTACTTGTATGATTATAAAATCTCTAAAAACTGTGCTTTGTGTAGCTTTCTAACACTGTTCAGTTGGTCCTGAATGTAAATCACAGTCAGAGCATATGGTATGTCCTATACTAAAGACATCTGATTCTGCAAATGTCTTGGTAGAGTCACTTGTGTGTGGGTGGCTGTAATTAATGTTTCTTGTCCTTTTGGTCATTAGTGATTATTTCAGTCAGCTAATCCCATTAATGATAAATTGAAGTTTGGATCACATAATAAATGACTGATAGTGTCTTAATGAAATAGATGTTTCATTTCGAAGAAAAGAAAGACTGCTTGAAATGCCTGTAAAGACATCCTCCCTTCCCTAAAAAGGTTGTCGCAGCCATGAAATGATATTGGTGTTTATTTTACCTTACAGGAAGACAGTTTAATTAACCATATAGCTGCCAAAATAGTTGAAAATGTTGCAACAACCAAAGGTCAGGTAGCTCAGAAATTGGTGACGACAGAAATGGCTCAGTCATTATGGTTCATATTTAAACATTCGACACTAGATGCACTCAGAATTACAGCATTGTCCGTAAGTATACTAGTTAATATTTTACTGTAATGCAACATTATAGTGTAAACTTTGAGAAAAAAAGCTATACAGCTTTTAGCTCAACTGAGCACAAAGTGCTCAAGGGTGAGCTATTGGGATCATTGATTTTCCTGTGTGCATCGGCGTGTGTTGTGCATCATGCGTCGTCAACAATATGACTTCAACAACTGTTCCTAAACTGCTATGCCAACTTTGGCAAAACATGCCTAGGATATTCCTTGCATGAAGCTCTACCAAAGTTGTAAAAAGAATTGAATTCCATCAAGAACTCTGGTTGCTATGGCAACAGAAAGGAAAAACTTTGAAAATCTTCTTGTCTGAAACAACAAGGCCCTGAGCCTTAAGATTTGGCAGGTAGCATTGTCTAGTGGACCTCTACCAAATTTGTTCAAATTATACCCCTGGGGTCAAATTTGGCCCGCCTGGTGGGGTCAATTGATTTTTACATAGGCTTAAATAGGGAAAATTTTGAAAATCTTCTTGTCTGAAAGGGCAAGGCCCTGTGCCTTAAGATTTGGTATGTAGCATTGTCTAGTGGACCTCTATCAAGTTTTTTCAAATTATACCTCAGGGGTCAAATTTGGCCCCACCCCAGGGGTCAATTGATTTTACGTAGGCTTATATAGGGAAAACTTCGAAAATCTTCTTGTCTGAAACCACAGGGCCCTATGCCTTAAGATTTGGTATATAGCATTGTCTAGTGGACCTCTACCAAGTTTGTTCAAATTATACCCCTAATTTTTGTTGATTTCATGGTGGCATGAAGGCTGGTCTTGGTTCTTGTACATTTTGGTTATTTTTATTCCATACATCTCTAAGTTCTGTAAAAAGTAAATGTTGTAAGAAGTCAATCTTTCTCTGTTTCATTTGTTTTAACTATCCATTTTTTCAGGCTCTTCATAGAATTACAAGACATAATCCGCAGGTGTTCCAATCTGTGATTGACACAGTAGGTCTGTCCACATTACTTTCAGCCCTGTCATTTGGAATCACCAGAATTCAACAGTCCATTGTTACAATGTTTGGAGCATTAATTGTTTCAGGTGTATCAGTAAATAGACTTACACAAGATAAGGTGAGTATTTCAAATATCATATTTTGGCTCTGTGAATTTAAATGTTTCTTTCATTATTTTAAGGTGAGTAGTTATCATAGTGTTTTATGAATCAACTTTTATTCATATTTAAACATTTTGAGAATGACCTAGTTATTTTCAGTTATTTATGTGCTTGACCCAATTTGATTTACCTGTTCAGCTTGGAAATTAAGTTAGTGTATATCATATTTAATCTGAGCATTGAAGTAAGTTTTAAAACCACACACAACAGGATCTGATGTAGTATACACTTTTCAGTCTTATGAATGAGTCACCTCCTAGGCTTAGAGGAGTGGTATTTCCAGAAGCCAAACCTGTATGAAACATGTATGTCATGGGTTCAAATACTAACTTTTACTTTTGGCTGACATCTTCAAAAAAATTTGTGATATGGCTAAAATCAATTTACAGCTGTAGGGTTAAAATTTTCATGCAAGAGCTATGGAAACCTTGCAGATACACATTTGACTGAAATTTCTGTCACCTCAGTATATTAATTGTGACATGAGAAAAACACTTTTTTTGCATACAAGTATGTGACATTATTTTATCTAATGCAGGATTTTCTACAGAAGATTCTACGTCTACTAGAGAGTCCATCTACTGTTATCCGAGGGAAAGCCTTTGTTGTGATACATGAATTAGCAAAGGACAATCATGACATCTTACTGTCCAGTTGTCAGTATAGGTAATCACTGCCAGCTTGTAAATTTCCTTATGATTTTTAATATAAGATAATGTTTTATAAGTATGCATCAATACAATGAATCTGGTCAGGTGTGTCAAGCCATGCAAGCAATTTGATTTTCTTTTTGCCTGCTAATAAACACTTACTGGCTTAGTGGTGGGAAGTTTATTTAGTGAACTGACTAAATTTGATTAGCAGTGAAAGTTGATAAACTGAAATAAACAGTGTTTACATGCTGGATTGGTAAGCCAGTAGTCATTAGTTTGATATTCCGCTCGTCCACTAACATTATATATGGCCGTTTGTATGAGACGTGAAATGGCAAGATCAGTGCTTTACACTGAACATGGAAAAGAACCAAGGTTATCTCTGGACTGGGATGCCTCATGTATCTTGTACTATCCACCACAAACTTAACTAACCAAACTGTGCAAGGGACGTAGGTTATATGGTACTGGTACTGAAAGTAGATAAACTCAAATAGATGAATTACCCCGGTACATTATCAGTTGGTAATTGTTAATACTACCTGCTGTATTTCAAAAATATTTGTATTGAAATGTTCAGTGTATAATTACTGAAAATGTTGTCTTGAAAAAAATCCACTTGAAAAAATAACCATTATACATTTTGAACTTTGAACCATTTCAGTATATGTTATACTTAGTTTTTGTTCTCCAGTTTTGATGTTAATTTAGAGGAAGTCTTTCTACAAAGGGGTAAAAGAACCTCAGAATAGACAAAGTAGACTGTCTAATGCATGCCATTACAATTTTTAAGCATGTTTGCAGATATTTTACTTATCTGCCCTACAACAGCTATTGTAGAAAAAAGATAAAAAAGGTGTCAAAATTTTGAGAACAAGGAAAATAAGAAAAAAAGGGCCATCAAAATTCTTAGGAAAGAAAAAAATGAGAGTGGTGCCCATTTCAACTATCATGAATTAATTATGT